>VDFB02105785.1:360606936-360712497 GCA_007258455.2 Sequoia sempervirens
TTGATCTACATCCATATGTTCCCTCTCATGTTGTAGTAATGATGAGTGAAGGGAACTAACCAGCTAAGATGGAATCAATTACGAATCTGGATGCATCAACATCTCCACAAAACTTGTAAATTGCATCCTCTCTATATCTATTGAAGGATCAGTAGCCTGTGTAGCAGTTGAATGATTCATAGGTGGATTCTAATGTGCACTGGTGTTGGTCCCAAGGTGATGAGAATGATGGAATCCTAGATAAGAATGAAAATATGTACCCATATGACCTCTGACCTGGTCTATAGAGATCCCAATCTCTAATGCAATGAAGGAATTTTCCACCAAGAGGGCCTTAGCCAAATAATGCAAAGTACTCTATGCCATCTCTCCTATAAGAATTTCCAGTTGTGTGGGTGTAGGGATGCTCATCATAGCATAAGGATCACAATCAGTTTTGTTGTATTGTGTTATAAATGAACATCTAGATCATGGATGTCTTGACATTAAATACTAACCCACATGATCATTAGCTATCCTTGTGGTAGAAACTACAATATCACTGACATTGTCAATTGATTCCCTTTGGTAAGCAATGATAACTTGATCTATTGAGGGGAATAGGGTTGGGAAGATAGTAGGATACCTTTCACCAACCAATGCGCCATACACTGGGGCCGCTTGATCTACTTGATGATAAGGGTCCCTATCAGAAACCCTACCACACCCCTAACCAAGATATCCTAAAAGGTCGCATTAGTTGACTTTGAGGTCAAAATGAACCTCAACATACAACTGCTATGTAAAATATAAGGGAATTTGGTCATTATTTGGATAATGACCAAAGGTTACAAGAAACTAAGGGTAGATCAAAGCGACCATAACATGATCCAAACATTTGGTAACCTAGTATGTTCACCTTAGATTTATCCCGATAATATGAAAAACATTAGGTTTTAATGGTTTCTTTGGTCAACAAACCCAGAATATGAGTGAGGGAAACTGCTGGAAGAATGAAGAAAAATGATCATCTCTACAATTTTGAGTTGTCATTAGTCACCATGTTGTGATTGAAAGCATAAGTTAGTTCTTGATCTGGTATTTTGGTCCAGTATTTGAACTAGTATTCAAGCTGCACCCTCTGATATTATAGTTTGTAATCCTCTGCAGTTGACAGTTGTTGCTTGCAATTTTGGGAAATAGTTTATGGATGTTGAAGGAATGTATATGCATAATCTCTCATGCTTTGGTGCTCATATGGTATATTGGCATTATTATATTGATTACTTTCTACAATTTAGTCTATTTATGGCTAACCTTTTGGATAACTCATGATATGGTAAATTAATTTTGTTATGTAGATATATGTGCGACCTATCTTAGGTCCATGCCGACATGATCTAGTGTATTGAGTGTTTGAATTTCCATTTGGGAAGATTTTGTGAAAGCTTGTATTCGACAGGTTGGTATTTTTTATAAACAAGGAAATGCATCTAATTAGGCCAACCTAATTGATGCTTGTGGATAGATCAATTATATATATGTTGAATAGTTTTAGAGATAGGGGGAGTGTGATATTTTGATGAGGTAGTAGTGAGAGTGAAAAATGATAAAGTGTGTTAAGTCATTCTTTTGAGCATCACTGGAACTGCATCAACACTTGTTAGGTGCACTCTTTTCAGTTCATTTTGGTTGTAAATCCCAATTTTGTTTTGTGAATCTTTTTGTAGGTAGTGAGCCTCCCTTGTAAGAAGTGAGCTTTTGTATTTGGAAAATGAGTCCTTTTAGGGTAGTGAGCCCTTGGTAGTGAGGCTTATACATTCAGTTTCAAAACTACATTATATTGTGAGTTAATCCTCACCATTTTTTTCCCTCATTGGGCTTTCCACATAAAATCTAGTGTTTAGTGTGTTGATTTTACTTTTAGTTTTGTGCATTTCATGTTCATACTTAATAATAGAATAGTGTGGTTGTGAAATTGATAAGTTTTGAAGTTTTGAGTTTAAATTTGGTGACAACTGATTCACCCCCCCTTAGTTGTCCTGCACTTGTTAACAATTGGTATCAGAGCTTTGGTTCCTTGGTTTAGAGCTTAACCACTTAAGATAGATCCTGAAGGTTGATCAAATGGATGATAAAGAAGAACTTTGGACTACACTTGAGGATCTTGACAAAGTTGAAAATGAAAATAAAGAGCTGAAAGAATATCTTGATGATGCAAAAGAATGTGTCTGGAAGCTAAAAGAACAATTAAATAAATTCAAGGAAAGACACAAAGAAGTGACCGAGCAACTAAAACAAAAGATAATTGGATTGAAAGTGCTTGTAGAAGAAAATAAGAGAATTGAATAATTTCTGAACACTATGGTACAAAATAATTCTGATGAATGATCTAAACTTGAACATGAGTTAGTAAACTTGAGAGTAGAACTGGAAAATGAAAAACTCTATGAGAATAATTTTAGATCTAGCTTTGATACGCTTGGAGAACTACTTGCGGGGAAAAAACCAAGTAAAGACAAAGGTGGCTTGGGAAATGATGCAGGTGAAAGTTCTAAGGACAATCATATGACTCAAGACAAAGGGAAGCATAAAATAAATTCAAGAAATTTTGCAAGGAGACTTCCTATGAGATAGCCTAATGCACAAAGGTATCCCTCTTTCAATTATTTTTTTTTCTATAATAAATATGGTCACAAGGAAAAAAATTGTAGGAGTAGGATGAATCAGTTTGTTGGTTCTTTCTCTAGACAATGTTTTTCATGCAAGAAGGTTCCGCATAAAGCTACTAAATGTAGATCTCAGGTGAGAATGATTAGTCAAGTAATGATGAATAGATTTAATGGAGGAAAAATGAATCAATCCTTTAATGGCTACTACTATACCTATAAGAAATATGGACACAAAGCAAATCAATGTAGATCAAGAAGTAGTGGAGGTCAGAATAATAAAAAAAGTATTGTTTGCTATAATTGTAACAAACCTCAACATATCTCAAAGGTTTGCATAAGTAAGAAGGGAAAGCAGTCTACTCTAGTAGAGAAAAATGATCCGGTAAAGAAGATCAACAAAGAAGAGATGAAGCAAGAGATGAATAAGATTTGGAAGAAGAAAGAAGAACCTAAAACTATTGAAGTGTTTGTTCCCTCATCTAGTATAGACAATTCCTCTACGAATTAGACCTAGCATGGTCTTAGGGGGAGCATTAACAGAAAACTATAAAAAGCCCACAGATGGATGGCATGTCAAAGGCTGGCATGAGGATGAAAAGTGAAGAATGAATAATTAGAGGTTTTGGAAAAGGAACTAGAAGAAAACATGTTGACATACTGATTTATGAACCCAATTAGGGTTTTTTGTGTTGAGAAGAATGTTCTTAGCAACTTTTTGATGTTTGTCCCATTTAATATGAATTAGGGAAAATAGATGGTGTATAAGGTAAAAATTTGTAAGCCTTTTTTGATCATTTGAGCATTTGAAGAGTTTGAAAGGTATCTTGGAGTAATTTCGAAGTGATTTGAAGCATTTCTAAAGCAATTTGAAGAAATCATTACAAATATTCAGGAATTATCTCTTAGTCTGTGAAGAAAAAGAGAAGAAGTCTTGACTAAATATTAATGAATTAAACATGGAAATGGATAGATGATTGAGGGGTGACATTCCAATGAAGCTAAAAGGAGTTGAATTGGAAGAGTTTGATCATAGGAAGATTAAAGAAATGGAACTAGGGCTGAAGGAAAATGAATTACAAAGCATAAAAACCCTACGTATGGATTTATGGGGAGAATTTCCATGGTTTTCTAATAAAGAGTTCATTTTTTTCTTGTTGAGTCAATTCAAGAACAACAACATTGTGTTGGACAAACCCTACCTAATCACAAAGGAAGCAATCAAAGCAATTACTATTTTATACAGTATTGGGGATCTCCCTGGAAAGATAACCGTGAAATAAAAAGATGTGAAGGAACTCATTGGCATTGATAAAGACCCTCGAGCTCTATTGATAAACACACTTGTGGATTACACTGTAAGGTATATTGCGTACAAAATTTCTAATAAAATCTATTTCAGAAATTGTGAAGGTTTGAATTCTGTAGTGCCCCTCATGATACTATCCTTTTTGTTACTATGTGGATACTGGTTATGTTTGTTGCAGACTCGAGATTACATTAGTGATTGTTTTTCCTATTTGAGCTTATGTTTCTTTCTTGGATACACATGATAGTGTTTTACGATGTTGATAATATAATGATGCATGGTACCATCTTTCATGATTATGCTATATTGTGTGACTATGTAAATTGTTTAATACTCATTTCATGCTATAGATGATGTTGTGCCGATGTTTGAGTTTTGGGTGAGGGGGATGGTGTTGCATCGCTCATACATGAGCGCCCTGCCACACCGCAATTCTCTCTCACAATGTGTTTGACATTAGATATATATATATATATGTTGTTCCAACACTTGTTTTTATGCAGGATTGCAGGTACCAGGCACCGACTCCACCTGCATCGCCAGGTTTGAGCGTGCCCAATATACCCAATGGTTATGACGTGGTTTAAGGATTTGACAAGGAATGGTCCTTGTCTGTGTTTTTCGTTCGTCAATATTTCGTTCTGTTATGTTATTGTTCCATCTTATGTCATTTGATTCTAGTCATAAATTTTGATGTGTTTATCATTTTATTCAGTTGTGGGAGAAACACCAAAGAAAAATAAAACAAATATTTATATGCACGATTTATTTAAAAAGAATGCTCGAATGCATTGCATGGTAAGTTTAAGTTAATTTAATTTAATTTAGTAGTGGGTAAAATTTTAAACTAAGGATGAAATTATTTTTCACCTGTCGCGATATATAACCGAAGGTAAGGAAAAAAATTAATTAATTAATATAGGCCATTTAAAATTATTATATTTTAAAGCCTTAGTGGTAGTAGGTTTATTTTTCTTTTCGAGCTGAGGAATTTCCTCCAGGTGGAAAAAGGGAGAAAGATAAAGTGACGGGTGGTGAGAATGAAATTTGGGAATTAGCCACCTATCCTGCTTCATTTCCAGCACTATTAAGTTTTATTAATAGAATGTGAGGAAGGACAGTAAAAACAAGAAAAATTTGCTCTGGTAAGGAAAAAGATACGGAAGAAAGCAAGAAGGAATTACTGGAAAAGGGTCAAAAGAAGTTACAGAGAAAGAAGCTTCAGTCACGAATTACCAAATCCAGGTTAGTGAATTTGAGTTTCTTTTTCTTTAATAGTTGAATTCCATATTCTAAACTCCAGACAATAAAAGTTTAACTTCTTAATGCAATTATTTACCCTGCCTAGATTTCACGGGGTTTCCTTCTTTCACTGTAAGATAAATTGTTACTTTTGACTTGGCTGCATTTGATGAATTTATCCCTATATTTCTCCAATCTTGGTACAATATTTAATATAAATGATCTTGTTTAGGTTAAAAATTCATGGAGATTACTCCAGGGTAAATAAACAATCTCAACCAGTTTCACCTATAACACTTAAACACATAGGAATTTAGTTTAAATAACCTCCTTGAATTATTGACAAACCATCGTAGTAGCAGCACTTGAGAATAAAATGTGGTCAATGTATATCCTTTCAAACATTTCTATTTTTTTTTGTTATCTTGCAAGTTAATTTAAAGAAACACCAGAAGGGTGAAGGAGATTTCTTTCCTTTACACTTCAAACACCATTTTAATTTAGATTTCTTTTTTTTATGGCTGCAGACCCTTTATTACTTTTACCAGTAGTGTTGGGATTTTCTTCTAACTGATGTATCATATTTTAATCTCCCTGATATTATTGGTAACCTATTTCAGCTGCAATTTTTTTTACTTTGTAGGGTGCATAAATTTAAGTAATCTCCCTATTCCATTCGCAACTTTCCTCAGCTGCAACTTTTCAACTTGAAGTGCAAAAATAAAATAAAATAATAAAATATAAAATATAACTTTCCTAATAATCTTGGCAATTTTTTTCATGGCTGCTCCATTTAGATAAATCATTTATTTTATTCTCTATTAAATATCTAATTTATTTATTTACTATACAACAAATGATCTGAAAACTTTAACTAATAACTAAATTTTATTTATGATATAAGAGGTTTATAAATTTTAGTTTATTTTCCTAGGCACTATTTTGTTTACGAAATCTAGAAGATATTAGCCAAGAAGAGGTATTTTAAAATTTACCTAACCCAGTAGAAAGAGTTTTTTTGAATTAAAGAAGTAAAATACAATTAAACTTCTTAACAAGTAATTGGCAATACAAAGTCATACATTAGTCCTATTGGTTATGTATATTTTAATTTGTTAATATTACATCAGTTGGAAAAAGAAATACATTTTTTTATTGTGAGCAAAAGTAAGTGTAGATTTAGATATGATTAGGTCTCATTAAAAAAAAAATTATATTAGGGTGATCAGCCAAGTTTGTTAATTCTGGAATGTTCTTAATACAAAATCTTAATTGGAAGGTTTATATATAGAATAGGTTTATTTATCACTTTGATTTTTTATTCAAATTAAAAATTACCTATTATTATTATTGCTAACATTTCAAATTTAACCCCGTGTAAAATGGATACTGAGTAAGAAGATATGAAGGAAAAACAGATAAGTAAATAATTTTATTAGATTTTAAAGATATTTATATAAATGTTATATGAGTTAGTTATATACATATTTTATATGAGTTAATCATGTGATTATTTTTTAAAAATTTATGGATTTATGGAAAAACAATTTAATGTATTATTTCTCATAGATTAAAACTTACTTATGTTATTATAGATAAATGTTTTAGTTAAATAAGGAAATAACCTAGGTGATTAAATGGAGTGTCTTGTAAATAAATGGTAAAAGTGAGTGTCGGGAATTATGTACAAGTGCATTTAATATTAGTTTTTCTTTTAATTACAAGTTTAATTAAAGTTAAATGAGTTAAAAATTCTTTTACTAATGATCTGTGTGATTTGCATGTATGCAAATAAATAAACAAACATGCCATATTGGAAGTAAATTTACCATTTTAAGTAACAAATATAATTATATAGGTTGTATTTTAAAATTTAATTATTTTGAAGTAATGTTATTTTGTTGCTAACACTTTTTAGTTAGATCTGTTTACAGGTGCATTTAAAAAAAATAGTTTTAAATCCAAATTATTAAAAGTTAAATTTAATTGCAATTTCTTTTATTAGATTTTGTTTGTGATAAAAATGCTCAGGTTGGAATTAAATTAGAATTAGCTAAGGAGGACAGAGAATTTTTAATTAAAGATACTTAGTTTAAAAGTAATTAAAGGTATACAATATTCTAGGGCTTGCTCATTTTAAGGACATTATGATATGAAATGCACTTAATTATGGTTAATCATATAATAATTCTTTACACTATCTTGAGTAGGATTGGATTATGTTCACGTATAAGTGAAGGGATATTATTTAGTAATATGAGTACTCTTTGGAATTGATTCTTTATGCATACTAGTGATTCTTTGTTGTTCATATCTCCCTCTTGTTTTATTTCACTTTTTGGGAAATTTTATGTCTAGATATATATTGGATATGATGGGAACCCAAATGTTTAAGTTACTTCCTTTTTGATAGCCATGGATGATAGGTTGATAGACTTCCAGAGGCGATGGGAACCTTTTATGTGTATTAAATATTCTCATGAATGGACCTTTGGGTTCCATTGATTTGCAATTCTATTTTGAACTTGTGGGGGTACCTTGTTCCATGATTTCTTTGCATTTTGGTTGTGATTATGAGTGAGATGGTACATGCCTCGCATGTGTTTTCAGTTTATGGATTTTATGTTTGGTACACCCCTTATGGTTGTGAGATTTGTTATGGAACTGTTGGGTAGGGTGGCTCTTCATGGGGGCTGGCGCACAAAGGGCCGGTTAGGGTAACCCATGGAAGAGTTTCCTAAACAAGTGATAATATAATTAATAAACTAGTGGGTTTGGGTAGCTAAAACATTAAACAAGATTAATGATGTACCTCACCCATACCGTTAGTGCTTTCATAGACTAAGGATGGGATGAGAAGACCTGGTTGGTAAGATCACTGCCTTGTCTGAGTCACAAAAGGTAAGTGGTCCCGCATGAGTCACCCTATGGAGCGGTGCCTTGAGATAGGCTGCTTGGATAACCATAGATGGAGGCGGTACCTTGTGAGAGGTTTCCTGGATAATCCATGTAAGACCATGCGATGACACTCTCCTGCAGTATCCATTTACCCTTCTTTGCTTGATAGCCTCTGGAAGTGTTGATGTAGTTATTGATGTACTTGTTGATGTACTTGTTAATGTACTTGTTGATGTACTTATTGATGTACTTGTGTATGTACTTTTCAATGTACTTGTTGATGTACTTATTGATGTACTTGTTGATGTACTTGTCGATGTACTTGTTGATGTACTTGTCGATATACTACTTGATGTACCTGTTGATGTACTTGTTGATGTACTTTGGGATGTTTTATGTCAATGTTGATGTTAGTCTTAATTACTTAATGTTGTTGGATGTGGACCCTTTCTTTTCATTTCCTAGCACGGGGGGTGGACCTTCGGGTCCACATGGTCGGGTGGAACGTGCTATGCACCCATTGGGTTCCCAGGATGTTTTTGTGATACAAATGCGAATGTAGAATTCCAGAACTTTGCTTGGATGAAGTCTTTTCTTCATAAACCTCATTTATGTACTCAATGTATTCTTCCCGGTGATATAAGGGAAGCTCTATGTAATGTACTATTGTATCTATGATGTGGTGTATGTGTGGAAATATGCTCTGCAATTGTAGCATGAAACTATGAATTAAATCACAATAAAATATTGTATCTCTCTTATAATTATGGATGAGTGTATGTTAACCATATGTTTCTCTTTCACTTTCATTTGGATAAAATTTTAGTCTTTGTAATGATCGTTCCATGTACCCCAGAGGACGTAGATAACTTTGCAAGTGCATAATTGTTTATCATGTTAAGATTGTACATTTCCATCTTATACAATGTATCACTTTCAAACCAAAAAAAAAATGTGCAATTTTTTGTTGTCCTTTGGGGTTCACATGGCTAGGCATTACAAATTCAGCTATTATTGTATATATTGCACATATGATGGTTAAGGAAAACAATAAGTTTGATTTTTGTAACCTATTACTTGAAAATTTGGTTGAGAATGCTTGAATGTCATTGGTTGAGGGTTATCCCTTTCGGTTTGGATCTTTGCTTGTGTGCTTGGAATTTTACTTTTTGAACTCCCTATCAGGAAGAGAAAATGTTGTGTGGGAATCTAGTATTCCTCTTAGGAAACAAGTCTACAAATACTTGGAATTTTTGGTGGATAATGTAAGTGATTGTAAATCATATTTCACATCCTTAAGAAAAAAATTTATGGTCTGGTATATCAGCACCGAGTCAGTTTGAAGTGGGATCTTCCTCTGGTGAGAGAGAGTTGGAAGTCATCATTGGTGAGTCCCCTTCGAAATAGAAAAAGAGGAAAACTATTGTAACAAATGTCTAAGAAGAGAACAATGAAGAAGAAAATTTGTCTAAATCTGATCCAAAGGATATATGGTTGTTTTTGGACAAGGGTGAAATGAAGAAGATAGGTGAAATATGGAATGTGTGATCTCTAGTTAAGAAACTTAAAATTGATAATGTGCTAGTTGATTATTTGCTGAATAAGGATATTTCAATTTCAAATGTGTCAAATTCTTTACCAAATGATTTAGTAGAGATTGTTAAAGAGAGAACATCGTTGGAAGGATCTAAAGGAAATAATTTAGAAGCCATGCTTGAAATAAGGTATAACAAAGAAAAGAAAGTGCTATCTAAACACATGAATGAGACAAAATAATGTATCAAATAAATAACTAACATTTACAGGTAAATTGTCTTTGGTGGCTGGAAACTGTTGAAAATTTTAGAAGCAGAATTGAAACAATTGAATCTAAAATGAATAGTATTGGAAAGAACTTTGATTACTTCAAAGACAGTGATGGAAAACAAAGAATAAGAGTTGGAGAACTGTAGGTAGAATTTCTTACTACTCAAAGGAAAAGAGAAGATATGTTTAGAACCTTTTGGTTGGTTAAGGAAGTTATTGAGGTTTGATTAGATCATCTCTCTAGAATTATCTTTGATGCTAAAAATTGTGAATGATTGTGTTTGTCTTTTGATCATACATCCTCCTCTACACAGTTATCCTTGTTGGAAGGTATGAGTGCAAGAATGAATTTAGTCATACTTTCCTAGAAAATAATTCTTCCAATTATAAGAGAAAGGTATAAGAAAATATTTCATGTAAAAAGTGTCATTCTTGTTTGAATGTTTGAAATTGGAAGTTGGAATCCTTGTGTATATATAAAATCATCATATACATACGTTTACATCCTACCTTGTGGTCACCCTTTTCCATTGATTTCAAAGGGTGAGAGAGTTTAGAGTATAACGCTATGGGGAGAGAGTCACATGAGTAGGGTGATGTGTTTTAAAAATTTTGGCACATGTTGCCATTAATGAAAAATGGGTAGATTGTTGGAAGAATGAAGAAGAATGACCATCTCTATAGTTTTGATTTGTCATTTATGTCACCATGTTGTGATTGAAAGCTTAAGTTAGTGCTTGATCTGATATTTTGGTCTGGTGCCTAAATCAATATTTAAGTTGAACCCTCTCATATTCTAGTCTGTAATCCTCTATAGTTGACAATTGTCGCTTGCAATTTTGGGAAATAGTTTATGGATGTTGAAGGCATGTATATTTAGTATCTCTCATTCTTTGATGCTTGTATGATGTATTGGCATTATTCTATTGATTACTTTTTTCAATTTAGTTTATTTGTTTCCAACCTTTTGGATAAGTCATGATATGGTGAATTAATTTTGTTATACAAATATATGTGTGACCTATCTTAGGTCTGTGCTGACATGATGTAGTGTATTGGTGTTTGAATTTCCATTTTAGAAGATTTTGTGAAATCTTGTAGTCAACAGGTTGGTATTTTTGATCAAACAAGGAAATGCATATAATTAGGCTCACCTAATTGATGCTTGTGGATAGATCAAGTATATATATGTTGAAATTTTTTTGAAGATAGGGGGAATATGAGATTTTGATGAGTTAGTAGTGAATGAAAATTTGAAGAAGAGAAAAAAATGATGAAGTGTTTTAAGTCAATATTTTGAGCATCATCGAAACTGCATCAACACTTTTTAGGTGCACTCGTTTAAGTTCATTTTTACTTTAAATCCCAAAAAAAAATTGTGAATATTTTTGTAGACAATGAGCCTACCTTATAAGCAATGAGATTTTGTATCTGGATAGTGAGTCCTTTCAAGGTGATTCCTTCACAAACTAATTTATATTGTGAGTTAATCCTTTATGTGGTTTTTCCCTCATTAGGTTTTCCATGTAAAATTTGGTGTTCAGTGTGTTGATTTTACTTTTAGTTTTGTGCATTTCATGTTCATACTTAATAATAGAACAATGTGGTTGTGAAATTGATAAGTGTTGAAGTTTTGAGTTTAAATTTTGTGACAACTAATTCACCCCCCTCTTAGTTATCCTACACCTGCTAACAGAAACATTGGTTTTTAATGGTTTCTTTGGTGTCCTTATATATTATTGTATTGGTACCATCAATTAGAGAAGCTCTAAATCTATCAATCTCACTATTAGTCCTTGAAAATAGTTACTGAGGTGGAACTGGTGCATTTTCCATGATGTACCTAAAAGAGCAATGAGGTTATTTCTTTAATATCTATAGAGAATAGAAATTCTAGATGTACATTCAATTTAAATTTAAAACAACTATTTACAAGTGATCTAGAATGTATTTATCTATCTATAGTTCTTTTGCATGTGCATGTAATAAATTTAATGCAACTTAGAAATGTAACTAAACAAGTGAAACTAGTAAATTAATTTGAAGAATTAATAAATATAATGTAATTCACTTCATGTATTCATTTCACCAAAATGTAGAAACTTATAACTATACATTAAATTATATAAAATGATCTTAAATATATAATCCATGTAAATCACAAGGGCCAACATGATTGAAAGAGTAATAAAATTGACATTAAATATATAGATCACAAAGGTCTTACATTCATGGTTACATATCAAGGGTTTTTTTTGTTGTTTTAAATCTTCATATATGTTAGGAACCTTCACATTCCAAAAATACGCATGGAAAAAGGATGGTCCATATGTTTTACTATAGAAAATCATGTGATGGCCTCTAATGAAAATGCTAAGAGACGATGTATGAAAGAGAATACATTTTGAAAAACTTATAGATGATTTAACGATGCTAATATTATTTGCAAAATAAATTGGCTAGACATGCATATGTGTCAAATTAAAGAAAGAATAAATTGTACATCAAAATAAATGAATTCAAATATCCATCTCTATCCAAAAAAATATTTGTATTAAGGAAAATATCATTATAGAGTCTTTTCAATGATTTTATAGTGCTACAATAAAAAATGGCATTAACATAATTAATATAATACATGTGGCTTAAGAGATATGAAGACATGAAATACTTAATAAAAATATAGTTAGTCATAAAGATATTCAATCAATGTAGATTCCTCTACATGAATACCTTATTCAATATTCATATTAAACACACTACGACCTATATGAACTCAAACTTGAATCAATTGATCACTTAGAACAACAAGTCCTTTTAGTAAGATATCTAACATGAATCTTTTTGGTCATGTTTCTTTAAATTATAAGTGTTGGATTCACTTAGATACTAAGGATTTACTATTGTAGGTGTTCTTGAGTGCGCCTTTTTTACTTGTGTAATTCTAAGAAATTTTGATTTATCCTATTATGATGTCTTAAGCCACCTACCAATAGTAAAATTTTATCAAATTTCAAATATATTTATAAATTCTAGTTTTAAATATAAAAACTTAAGAAATTTATTGAATTATGTGTTCATTTAAATATTTTTATAATTCATGGTGTTTTTCGGTTAATTTTTTGATGTGTCAAGCTTAGTCAACACACATAGGTGATGTTTAAGTGCATTAGGATTTTAGCCTATTATATTTATATACATAAGGAATCTATGTTATTTATTAGGCTATCATTATTCAAATATGTGATAAAATCAATCATCATGTTTATTATAGTTTATTTTCAATTTTAAATATGTGAAAATTTAGTATTTAAGCTTATTGTAGTAGGAGATAGATCATCAAATTTAATCATTTTTAAATAAACACGAAAGAACAAAAGGGGTTATTATGGTTTAGGAAATGTTGTATTATTTTAGCACAAAGAGATTGGAATTGACTGATATAATCATTGATACATATTGTAGAAGCTTAAGCTCATTCAAACATGGTTTTTACATTCATTTCTCTCAAAAGTGATAATGGAAATTCTAGTTGTTTGATCAAAATAATGGAGAGATATAGGATTTTGTAGTTACGAAAAATGTATCCCATTACATTTTCTCACTTCTTTGGGCCCTCCTTGTTAAAATGGACTTAATTTTTCCTTAATTTAGTGTTGTAAAATGTATTTATTTACATCTCAACACTAAGTTTTGGGTACTCTTAATTAATTGAGCTTAATTATGCCTTAATTGGCCCTATAATTCATATACAAGCCTAATAAATTACATTTTCTGAAAGGGAATTCTAACAATAATTAATGCTTATGCATAACACTTTACCTTGAGCAATTTGTGTTCCAAGAATAAGGACTTGGGACCCATTCACCCATGGGTGAATGGGTCCTCCCTAGGCATTTGAACCATATTTTAAGCTATATTTTTAGCAGGATTTTAATGTCTCTAATTGTATATTCAGATGTCAGCTTGTGATATTTGAATTTCAGGAAATTAAGGATACATACCTATAAATACAAGGCTATTTTCTAAGTTTCACCTATAGAGATTTTCCAAGATAGAACTTTTTGTGACTTCACAAGAGCCAGAGTTTATGATCAAGAGAATTCAAGAGAAAAAATATCAAAGTTTAATTGCAGCAATCAAGATCCAATCATCATTTCAAAGTCTTCTTGCATCATGCATGTTTTTGGAGATAACACTGTGATATAGGTTTCATGATACATTCAAGTGTTCAAAAAATTATTTCAAGCAAGATTCAAGATCAAGATCCACATCCATTTCAGCCATCTCATGCAAGTTGTGAATCTACATTATCAAGGTTCATTCAAGGGTTTGTTGAGTGGAAAAATAGATTTGTTCATTCTTCATTCCCAATTCATGCATTATTTCAATTAAAGGTTTAATTACCAAAATGGTTTTTGACCAAGGTAAACCCCATTTCACCAAAAATAAGCATTTATCTCTCTTATGCATGTGATTGTATATTTAGATTGAAGAAGGATTGAAGATATTTTGAAGAACAGGAATTGAAGAAGTTGTCAAAGTTGTCATCTTCTTGTTGGGAAATTGTATCTCAACCTTGCAATTATATAAAGGTCATTATTAATAGGATATATATATATAGGTGTAATATACAATGGAATAAAGGGAGAGGAGTGGGATGTGTGGAAACAATTTTTTGTTAACCTTTTCAAGAAACTTCTAAAATGGCTGACATAGATTAAATAAATGATACATTGTAAATCTAGACCATTAATTGTTAGGTTTTAGATCTAATGGTGGATATTTTTTTGACCTATCTTTCCCTAGAATGTAATCATATTTTATGAGGGAGTTGCATTATGGCCATGGTAGAGAGAGAGAGAGAGATGATGATGTATTTTGAGAGTTTGCTAATAGTCGTTTTGTCTCTTGATCTTTGAGTGGTGATACTTCTTTGAGAAGCTTGCTCTGCAAGTATATTGTAATCTTTATGATTTACTAAATAATATATTAGGGAAATTTTGGAGTGTGGGGTTTTTCTCCCGAAATATTTTTCCCCACATAAATCACTATGTCGTGGTATGCATGATATTTATGTTTATTTTTGTTTAAGTTTTTGTAACTTTAAAAGATCTATAATTTTTTTGTGATATTCTCCTCTCAAGATTAGTGTAGGAAGTTGTTCCTCTACCTTAGCTTCCTTACAAGTGGTATTAGAGCTTGAACACCTTTGGTTTCTGTTGTGGGTTGTTGGGTTTTTTTAACTAATCCAAATTTGAGTGGGAGCTTGTGTAAAAGATCCTTGTGATCTTGTTACGGGAATTTTCAGATGGCAAGTTCATCAGGGAGAATAGAGGTGGAGAAATTTTTTGGAAATACTTTTGAAATGTGGAAGCTGAAGATGGAGGATCTATTGATAGATTGATATCTATGGGATATTGTTGATGAGAAAGTTTCAAGGCTTGCAGATCCTACTCAGGCTGCTCAATATGATGTTATGGATTGTAAACCCAAGGGTCTAATCAGATTGTGTCTGGTAGACTCTGTTTTAGTTAATTTCCTTCAGGAGACCTCTACACAAAAACCATGGAAGAAGCTTGGTGAGATGTATCAGGCTAAATATTTAGTGAACAAAATTTTCTTGAGGAAATGTAACAAATATTTTGGGTTCCCAAAATCTCTAGCTCCTTCTTAGGGTTTTTCACCTAAAAGGACAGGAAAATGGACCAAAATGACTTTGTTAACATTAGAAAAAATGTGGAAAGGGGTGTGTAAAGTGTGTGTGGATGTGTTTAGAATCCTAAAAAATTTGAATACCTAATGAAAATGTATACTAAGGAATGTATTCTAACCTAATGCGAAAGTGCTAGAAAACACAATGTGTATACAAATAGTTTGACTAGAAATGTGAACAAACTGTAATAGAGATTCACCAAATTGGAGATGTGTACCTAGAAGCTGGAAGAGGATGGATGAAGCTTTGAAAACTTGTAGAAGACACTAGAAATGCTCATTGGGACTAATTTTCCATTCTGAGCAAATGAGTCTTGTTTCTACCAGAAAGTGTCGAAACCAGTTTTGGGGAATTGGGTATCCAAATATATAGAAATCATTGTTCAAGCCTTGAAATGGGATTAATTTTCCATCAATGGTGAATGATTCATGTTCTAGAAAATTGAGAATTTTGAATAGGGTTCTATGGCTTATAATCTACAATTCTTTTTTTGAAGATTCAGTGGATCCAAAACTGCAATATCTGATCTATAGACCTTCTCCAAGCTTGAAATAGGATTTGAGACACCTTTAATGACTTTTATGGGATGTGGAAACATTTTCTCACCTCTCCAATTGATAAATATGCATACACAAACACATGTAAATGGGAAAGAGTGTTGAGAGTTAGGATATAGGGGTTTTCCTTGGTCAAACCCTAGTTTGTTAATCAAACCATTGAAATAGAAATAGAAATGAAATGGGAAGAGCATGATGAATACATAATATGAAAATGCAAATTCTCACCAAACCCTTATTGAATAAATATGAAGATATGTTGCTCCAAAGTGGTTGAATGTCTAGAATGCTTGATTTGATGCTTGCTTGAGAAGATTGCTTGAGTGAATTAGAGAATGAGAGAATTGGAGAATTGGAAGTTTGGCAAAATGAGGGTAAAATGATGTATTTATACACACTTGTGCCTTAGTAACCCAATGATACCTCATCACAGGCTGACATAAGGTAAGTTTGAATAACAACCTGAAAGGAAATTTGAAATATTTTGAATTTTGAACCAAAAGGGACTCATTCGCCAGTCATGGCAAATGGGTCCCACCTTGGACCTTAAACTGGGTGTCAGGAATTATCTAGCATTTAATGTTATTTTTTGGGTTTAAATTCAAAAATATACTTAATTAAGCTTTATAAGGGCATAAATAAAGCCTAAGAAAGGTGTAAATAGTGAAATCAAGCCTAGAAAACCATGAAATCTTGTTACAAGACTTTACAACACTTCAAAATAGGACTTGATAAGTGATGAAAAGGTGATTTTTAGGTGAATTGTAATGAATAGAGTCTAGAAATGTGTAGAAATGTTCTACAAAACTTCACAATGTACCTTCACAAGACACCATAATTTGAATTTTAAGGACCTAATGTGAGTGTTTAAGTCAAATTACAACATTAAATCAAAGAAAAATAGGTCAAGCATCATAAAGGACCTAAAAGACCATAAAACTGCAAGGAGAAATTTTTCTATGGCACAGGAAAAAGATGTATTTCTTGAGAATGGAAGAGGGTGGATGAATCATAGACCACCTCAAAGCATTCAATATGTTGGTGGCTCAATTGGCATCAGTTGGTGTCAAAATGGATGACGAGGATAAATTTCAAATATTGCTTTGTTCTTTTCTTGATTTGTGGGATTCTCTTGTTATGGCTATTGGAAGCACTTCTATTATTTTGAAGACTAAAGATGTGTTGGGTTCTTTGATTTCTAAAGAGATGAGGAGGAAGGTATCCATCACTGCCAAGGAGGCCCTAAATTTTCATGGAAGACCTAAGGAAAAATGCAAGAAGAATGAAAAGTGTGAAAAATCTAAGTCCAGGGGAAGATCTAAATCTCCTAGAAGTCCAAAGTTATTTGTTGGAACTATGACAAGCCTAGACATGTTCATAAGGAATGCAAAGAAGAAAAGAAGAAGAAAAAGAAGAAATTTGTTTCTGATTCTGAGTCTAAGAAGGAAGATGGTGACACATTCATTGTAGCTTTGGAAACTCGTATACATAATGATGCATGGTTAATTGACTTAGGTGCATGTTTCCATACAACATTTAATAAAGATTGGTTTTCTAAATATGAAGAATTGATGGAGGTAAGATGTACTTGGGTGATGATTCGCATTTAGATATTGTTGGTCATGATAAATTTAAAATTAGGTTTCTTGATGGTAGAATAAAAAGGATTAATGGTGTGTTACATATCCTTTCATTAGCATGAAATTTGTTATATGTAAGAAAACTAATAGATGTTGGTGTGCAACTAGTATTTTCTGATGTAGGATGCAAGATGATTAGAGGTGTTATGGTGATTTCTAGAGGTGTTAGATATGGCATACTATATAAGCTTGATGCATGCACTATTGAGTGCAATAGTACTTCTATAAAAAGCAAGTCTATGGAAGAAGTGAGGGTTTCACCTTCAGTGGATGGTCATGGCTTTTGGGTACCCAAGGGTGCTCTTTCTTCTGAAACAAAGTTACCAACAGAGAAAACTATGTTATGGCACTAAAGACTTGGCCATGTTGGAGAAAAGGGTCTAAGGACCTTGAAAAATAAAAACCTTATTGAATGTTTTTCTGATTGTAATCTTTAATTTGATTTATGTGAGAATTCCATTTATGGAAAACAAAAGTGCATTCAGTTTTACTTGAGTTCTCATAAATATTGTGGTGTATTGGATCTTATTCATTATAATGTGTTTGGTCTTGTAGATGTTCCTTTAATTGCTAAATCCACATATTATGTTTCATTTATTGATGATTATAGTAGAAGGACATGGGTATATTTTCTAAAGAGTAAATCTAAAGTTTTTAGAAAATTTAAAGAATTTAAAGCAATGGTTGAGTTGCAGACTAGAAAGAAAATAAAATGTTTGAGGATTGATAATGGTGATGAATTTTACTCTAATGATTTTGATAGATTTTATAAATATTATGGTATTCATAGAAAGAAGGCAACTTTGTATTCTCCACGATAGAATGGTGTTGCAAAAAGAATGAACAAGACACTAATGGAGAAGGCTAGGAGTTGTTGAGTGGTGTTGGCCTAGAACAAAGGTTTTGGGCTGAAGTTGTTGCCACTACATGTTACCTGATTAACAAGTCTCCCACATCAGCTCTTGTTAATAAGAATCCTATAGAGACAAGGTCGGGTTGCAAGCCTTCATTAAGACATCTTATAGTTTTTAGTTGTAAGGAATTTGCACATGTGCCAAAGGAGAAGTGAACAAATTTGGAGAACAAAACTATGAAATGTATCTTCATTGGATACAATTATGGTGTGAAAGGATAAAAGCTTTGGGAACCTGCTACACAAAAGGTAATATATAGTAGAAGTGTTATTTTTAGAGAAACTAAGCCTTCTTCTATTACATTGCAGCTAGAAAAAAGTAAACAGGAAGATGTGATTCAATTTCTTTCTACACCTAAGAAAGTTGAATCGAGGCCCAAGGAAAGAAAAGAAGTTGAGGAGAGCTCATCTAGATTTGGATCTTTAGAAGAGGAGGAATATCTTCCAACTCAACTTGTCTGTAGGTCTACAAGGAATAGATAACCACCTAAAAGGTATACACTTTATTATTGGAGATGTATTTTTTCTTTGATTACTAATATAGATGAACCCAAATTTGTAAAAGAGGCATTAGGTATGAATGATGTAGAATCCTGGAAAATTGCTATGGATGAAGAAATGGATTTTTGAAAAAGAATTATAAATGGGATCTTGTACCATTACCTAAAGGAAAAAAACCTGTTAGTTGCAAATGGGTGTTCAAGAAAAATATTGGTTCAGATGGAGGTGTTAAGAAGTACAAAGCAAGGTTGGTTGCAAAAGGTTACTCCCAAGTGAGGGTGTTGATTATGGTGAGATATTCTCTCCTGTTGCAAAAATGACATTCATTATATTTTTTCTTTCTATTATTGCTTCTTATAATTTAGAGGTTGAGAAAATGGATGTGAAAACTACTTTCCTTCATGGTGACTTGGAGGAGGATATTTATATGACACAGCCATAGCACTACATGGTGAAAGGTAAAAGTAAGTTGGTTTGCAAATTAAATAAATCTTAGTATGACTTAAAATAGAGTCCTAGGATGTGGTACTAGAAATTCAATACATATGTGTTGAGTTTGGGATTTGAGCATTCTAAATCAGATCATTGTGTTTATTATAAAACTAATGGTGATCATTTCCTATTTATTACATTATATGTTGATGATATGTTATTTATTGGCAAAGGGAAAGGTATTATTTTAGAATTGAAATCTCAACTTGCTACTAAGTTTGAAATGAAAGACCTTAGTGTAGCTAGAAAAATTCTTGGGATGAAAATTAAAAGAGATGGAGTGAATAGAAAGCTATGGCTTGGCCAAAGTAAGTATGTAAATTCAATTTTACAGAGATTTAACATGCAAGATTATAGGCCATTGTGTGTTCCCATTTCTATTGGAACAAAGTTATCTATTTCAGATTGTCCAGCATCTCCATCAAAGATGAAAGACATGAGAAACGTGTCTTACTAGAGTGCAGTTGGAAGGTTGATGTATGCTACGGTTTGTACTAAACCACACATTACCCAGTGATCAAGGTAACTCACTAAGACTTTCTTTAATCCAGTGATAACTCAAAATGAATTAGGGAGTTGGGTAGTTCACACTAATCAAGATAATTGTATGCCTCACTCATGGCTCAAGTGCTTGTTTAGGCTTGAGATGAGCGGGAAGGATTGGAATGGAAAATATCAACTACTTTTTCCTCTTGCAAGGTATGTTGATCCTACATGAGTTTGTATGGGGGCCAGTGAGTCGGTAGAGGCTGCCAGGGTAACTCTGGATGGGGGTCAGTAGCCTAGGAAGATACGACAGGGTAACCCATAGCAAGCTATGTGATGACACTTCTCCCTATTGCAACCTAGTATTCCCTAGTCTTTTGTTCCTCTTTGTTGTTTGCATTCCTCTAGGAGTGGTGTCATTGTTATGTGATGATATGTTGTACTTTGTATGTTGGAATCTTGTTAGCCCTTTTGTGTGGTATTACTGTCTTCTTGACTGCTTGATGTAGTGGGACCTTATTCTTATCTCTGAACATAGGGGGTGGATCTTAGGGTTCCACATGGTTGGGTGGAATGTGTTATGCACTCCATTTGGTTCCTAGTTGATGTTCATGAGCATGGATGTTGTACCTTATGTAGAGATTCCAAACTTCATACCAGACTTAAGATAGTGTTGATGTTATATAATGTAATTGTTTCAATTGTATCTTATAATGTATATATTGTATCCTTCCCATTGTATGTTGGAAAGTATTGATGTAATTATGTAGTCATGAATGATGCACCTTTATGTAATAAAAGTGATGTATCTACTCCTTGGGTTTAACATTTGATCATTGATGGTTATTCATTTAACATGATGTATGGACATAAGATGTTCATTTACTTAACACAATGGATTTTTAATTAACTTTTGTGGGTTGGTTAATTTTATATGTTGGATTAGAACATGATAGGAATGTATGCATGTAATACAGTCATGATGCCCTAAAGTACATAGCTAGAGAATATGTACGTGTATTTTACATTCTATGTTAAGTTGATAGTATGATCTATATGTTGATTCACTTTTTTTTTTAAATTGTGTTGTAATTGTTAGTTAGATGTGTTGTCCTTTGGGGTTTCATGGTGGGGCATTACATGTTCCATTATGGTTGTGGTAGTGAGGGAGGTGGTATTGTATTTTGAGAGTTTGTTAGCAGTCATGTTGTATCTTGACCTCTTAGTGGTGATACTTCTGTGAGAAGCTTTCTCTGCAAGTATATTGTAATATTTGTGATTTACTGAATAATATATTGGGAAAATTTTGGAGTGTGGATTTTTTCTCTCGAAAGGTTTTTCCCCATGTAAATCACTGTGTCATGGTATGCATGATATTTATGCTTATTTCTATTTAAGTTCTTATA
This sequence comes from Sequoia sempervirens, assembly GCA_007258455.2. Taxonomy (NCBI): domain Eukaryota; kingdom Viridiplantae; phylum Streptophyta; class Pinopsida; order Cupressales; family Cupressaceae; genus Sequoia; species Sequoia sempervirens. The sequence goes on from VDFB02105785.1 coordinate 360,628,551, forward strand.
ACTATTAAAGTCTATAAAATTTTCACATTATTCTCCTCTCAATATTAGTGTAGGAAGTTGTTCCGCTAGCTTAGCTTCCTTACACTTCTCACGGAAACTCAAATCCCAAAGTTGTTTTAGAATTTATGACATTGAAACCTAGAGAATTTGGAAGTGTAGAGATAGGACTAGAGTCTCCTGAAATTTGTAGAAAAACCCTCACTAGAGACCCATTCACTCAGTGGAAAATGAGTCTTATATAGGATTCTAGAAACAAAATTTTGTGAAAGGTACACAAGATTATCCCCTTCCCAAATCTGCATTTTATTTTCTATTTCCATTAGCATTGAGTTCATCTTCAAGATCCAAGTGTTAGATTACATTTTGGAGTTAGTTTACTATTTTTAGTTTTTCTCCCCAAAGTGTTCTTTTACTTGGACCCCCATCCTCAAGCATAGAAAGAAACTAGTAGATTACCCCCATTGAATTTATTCATTTAAAAGGGTTATTAGTCAATTCTTTGAGAGGATCACATTTCTTGTATGATTTGTGGGAAGATAGGTTACCTTAGTTTCCATACTTTGCATGAACCTCCCTATCATTTTGATAACCCAACCTCTTTTTATACATTTCAGATTCAAATAATAGAACCATTGAGTAACATAGTCTCTAGGAGTATGAGGGAAAAAATTATCCAATATATTGTCATCTTAAGCATAGTAGATAAGAATCTTGAATTAAAGGCTTGTAAACATGAGTACCCCGATCACCTTTACCATGATATATACTTCAAAGTGAATTTCCAAAAAACCAATAAGTAGTGGATAGGTCACAATTTCAAAAGATAGTGATTTGTAATGTGATGGAGAATTAACTTACATTTTAACTCTATCTAGATTTTACAAATGTTCTTAGAGGGTGGAGGTGGGGATAGTATTGACAACAATAGCATGAGAAATAGTGGGATTATAAAGGGGGTGGGAAACAAGATGCAACATATGGTGCTATTTGTATGGAAGGAAAAAGTATTAGGAAAGAGGTAGGAATGAAACTAATAATTTCAAAATCTGAGAAGATGACACTAGTGGAATGGTTACATGCATTAAGAAGAAAAGCCTATATTTTTTATTATTTTGGAAATATTAAAGAAAATGCAATTGGTGGGTGTGGAGCCAAATTTCACAACCTTTTCTGGAATTCTCCCTGCCTATGCCAAAATGAGAGCTTTGGAATAGGATATGGCCATTGTCACATCTCAAATTTTGCTTGCATTTAATAATGTTAATTTATTTGAATATTTTTGGAAAAATGAAATTTATTAGTTTTGACTCATGATGAATTTAAATTTCAACATCATTTGAGATTGTTATCCATGAAAACTTTATGATTGAATGATATGAAATAGTAATAGAATATTTTCATTTTGAGCATTGGTAAATGGTTACTAATGAAACTCTGCAAGTGCAGGTGTATGAATGCAAGAATAGGTTGAAGAATGAGAACATGGTTGAGATAGGAGTATTTAGCCAAACGAAAATTGGTAAGCTTGATGGAATATGGAACACACACCACTGATGAATAGTAATTGCATATGAAAAATGAATTGGATGTGAATGTTTTGTGCTTGTTTCATTTAACTTGTATATCTAATGCCCATTTTTATCTCTAAATTCAAAAACGAAAAGAAAAAATATATATAAGCATAAGCACATATATAGATATATATGTACAAGCAATTACAAATTATATAATATATGATTTGAAATTGAAAGAACATAATGTTTCTTCCTCTACCTGTTGAAGGATTTTAAATATGTAAGGGAATATATATACATATAAGTAAACATAGAGATATGAGCATGAGAAAGAAAAAAAAAATATTTTTAACTAAAATATCTTTTAAGAAAAAAATACTAAGAGCCATGATAAGTTGTACAATAGATTTTCTTATTTTCAAATTCTAAAATAAAAAGTAAACTAGATAGGGGCCACCCATAACCCCTATCCAATAAATATTTTTTAAGATAGCCAATTGGGTGGCTCATAAAGAGGAGAAAGTGGGCAATTAACATAGTCTTAAAATGGAAAAAAATGAAGGATTTTTTAAAATGAAAAGGGAATCACAGGCACAAGTGTAGGAGGTTGGGAAAAAAATCAAGGAGAGAAGAAATTGGGTAGAAAAGCAGGGGAGGTGGTCAAGTTCTAGAAGGGAAAAGGATAGAATCCACCTCCTTGTCCTCCTCAAAATCCTTCTTCACCTCCTGACCAAATACTTGATGAAAAACCACCCCAATAAACTCCTCCAACAATTCCTCAACATCCTTCTAGAACTCAACAAAAATTAATGGGGAAAAATGAAAATAACAAAAAACAAATTGAGGAGTTAATTGTGAGGTTGAAAGATCTTGCAAGTTCAATGTCGCAAAGAACCACACTTGTACAAGATCACTTGAAGCTATGTTAACACATATAGATTCAATTAGCAAGAAATTAAGTGGTTGGGAAGAGAAGAGATAGGAATATAGAGAATATTAGGCAGATAAACTATCCTATAAACAAGTCAAAAATGAAAAATTACAAAATTTGACTTGTGTTCCCTTTTCATAAACCCATAGACAAATAAACCTCTACATCATACAAGCAATAGGTTTCCTATCCATTGGTGAAACCACCAAGGGATAAAGAACCATTTTTGGTAGAGGTGGTGGATGGTTTTTAACCATCCTCCATGCAACAATGAGGTCCCACAATATTTCTTGAGGAACTCTACTGCAAGTTTTTCCTCAACAAAATCCCTAACTATTTTTATATGCAGGACTTCTAGGGTAGAGGTGGTGGGTTTTCATAGGATATACTAGGGACACATCTTGATCCATAGTGGCCAACAAGATGAGCACTCACTAGACCAACTTATGAGGACATGGCTATCCCTTCCATTGTGAAGGATAGTGTTGAAGTCATGACACTACAGTCTATTAGTTCCTTGACCCAAAGCATCATAGAGTGTGTTAGTCCTACAATACAATGTGAGTTAGGGGAGACTTCAAGGGGTAGGGTTCCACCCCATATTTTTCAAGCTTGCGAGTCACCCTATGGTTATGACCCCAAGAATAGTTAGGAGGTAGGTGCATAGGCTACATCTACAATTGACTAGTTGTTGATGACAGATGCCCTCCTAAATGAGGCTTTTGGCCTTGAAACTCAGGTAAATGTTAGCAAGTTCATTCAATTTAATTTTTGAAATGCAATATTAACTAATTTACTTTGATGATTGTAATCAAATTTCATGGTCATAGCATTCGTTCATTTTTCAAAGGTCCTCCACCTCTGTATTATGCTATGACATGTACTACCGAGGTATGTAAATAGTAAATAATTATACATGTTACATGTGAATAGCATTGCTATATGAATGGTATTCTAAAATCTAATTTTGGATGTTGAATAGGTTAATCTTGGAGATTTCATGACAACACCTCCCAATGGCGATGGAGTTTTAAGATTCACTCAAGCAATAGAATACAAAGTTTAATTAATAAATTGTACTTAATAAATTTGTGTATTTTATATTCATATCATTGATTACATTGAATTGCACATCTTTTAAACTCAAAGAATTACTTCACATTGCATAAATAATAACTAATGTTGATAGATGACATTTTTTAATTAAAATATAGCGTTTTAGAAAGTCAACATAAACAATGATGTAATTACTTCACACTGAATAACTAATAACTAGGATTAGCTACCAATTACATTTCTTGTCATGGCATTCCATGAGACCACATTTTATTGAGGCAATTTTTCAAACAATTCACTATCTTGTTTATGCTATGGATGCTTGGAAAAAATATATCAAAGCATAATAGTAAGCAATAGCATAGATAGGGCAATGAGCTATTTGAGAAATGCCTCAAAGAAATGTGGTCTCATGGTGATGTCCATCACTATGAGACCACATTTCTTCATCACCATGAGACCACATTTCTTTGAGGCATTTTTTCAAACAACTCACTGCCTTGTCTATGCTACCACTTCTTCCATACATGTCTACCAAATAATTTTATCAAACAGTTCACTTCTTTGCTGCTATGGCTAAAAGCCTAAAACAAGTGCTTTCAAATAAACTATGGATGCTTGGAAAAAAAACTTCAAAGAATAATAGTAATCAATAGCATAGACAAGGCAATGAGTTATTTGAAAAAATTTCTCTAAGAAATGTCGTCTCATTCCATCACCATGAGACCACATTTCTTCAAGGAAATTTTTCAAACAACACATTGTCTTCTCTATGCTACCACATGTTTCATACATGTCTAACAAAGAATTTTATCAAATAGTTCACTTGCTTGCTGCTATGGCTAAAAGCCTAAAACATATTCTTTTAAACAAACTATGGATGCTTGGAAAAAGACTATCAAAGTATAATAGTGATAAGATGATGAGATGTTTGAAAAAATGAATCAAAGAAATGTGACCTCATAGTGATGGACATCAACATGAGACAACATTTCTTTGATGCATTTTTTCAAATAGCTCACTGCCTTATTTATGCCACCAAAATTTTCATACATGTCTACCAAAGCATTTTATCAAACAGTTGACTTCCTTCCTGCTATGGCTAAAATCATAAAACATGTGCATTTGAACAAACTATGGATGCTTGGAAAAAATCTATCAAAGCATAATAGTAAGCAATAGCATATAAAAGGAAATGTGTTGGTTGGAAAAATCCCTCAAAGAAATGTGGTCTCATGGTGATGTCCATCACCATGAGACCACATTTCTTTGAATAATTTTTTCAAACAACTCATTTCCTTGTCTATGCTACCATATTCTCCATACATGTCTACCAAACCATTTTATCAAAGTACACTCAAAAAAAATTCAAACAATTCACTACCTTGTCTATGCTACCACATTTTTCATAAATATCTACCAAAGTACTCAAGATTTTGTTGACTCTCATACATTATAAGCCACGACCTACATCACTATTCTAGCTTTTGTAATTAAATAATATTGTTTTATTTTCAGATGATGTAGGTGGAGATAGCTCCTCATGTTCATATGGCAATAGATCATGGTGTGTTGTATGCAATTGACAGCTTGATGCCTTTGACAAGGGTATGAGGTAGATTATTAAATTTCAAATTACATTCTTTGTTATAATTTTTTATTATTGAAAAACTAAATGATTATTGATTTGTAGTTTAATTTCTATCTGGATGGTTTCTATAGGACTTTGGAACACCATAGCTTGAGCATGCAGATGTTCTAATTGAGGAGAGAGGTCCTCTGGTAGTAGTAAGTGGTTATTTTGTTAAATATTTCATTTTTTATAATGTGATTTATATATATTAATGTCTAAAAATTTTATTGTAACAATTGAAGCTTGATCAAGAACTAAATAGGAGGAGTAGCCCTCAAGTTCAAAGTAAACTAGTGTCATACGCATCTCCATCCCCCAGACCAACAAAGGTCATTTGTCATTTTTCTTCACATGGAAGGAAAAAAAATTGATTGTGGTCCTTTGTTGTATGCCTATATGGCATTCTTGTAAACCTATATGGCTATTTTTTATATATTTCATACTTATATTGACATATATTGATGTATGACTATATGGCTATTTGGTTAATACACATTTTTTTATTGATGGTGTCCATATTTGCATTATAAATCCATGCTTCAATATATATTTATAGATGGTTTACTTAAAATATTTAAAATCCAAGTATTTTCCATGCACTCTTCTTTTATATAATTGTAAATATATAATAAAATCTAAACATTATTCTCTTGTAAGATTATTGAACATTAAATCAATCATATTAATATAGTACTGCTTCATGCTTCATGATTCATGTGCTTCATGGAGGAAATTCATGTGTATGCTTCATGATTCATGCTTCATGCTACCATTCTTTATGCTACTGTGCTTTATGCTTCATGTGTATGCTTCATGCTCTATATCATTGAGGAAGACATCTACCATTCCACGTGTATGCTTCATGCTACCATTCACGTGCATGCTTCATGCATCTTGTGTATACTTCATGTGTTTATGTGTATGATTCATGCTTCATGTGATTACTTCATGTTTTCACATGTATGCTTCATGTGATTACTTCATGTTTTCACGTGTATGCTTCATGCTTCCTATGTATACTTCATGTATTATGTCTATTCACATGTATGCTTCATGCTTCCTATGTATACTTCACGTATTACATGTATTCACGTGTATGCCTCATACTTTGTGTATTATGTATATCTATTATTTTGTTTCATGATGAGATGTATCTTCATCAATATTACTCCATGTGTATTAAAAAAATTGTTTATCAAAATTGTTTCTAGGTTGATAAGCACTACCATAAAAGGGAGAGAAATATATCATTGAGAAAGACATCCATAACATCCTTGAAGATTTCAATTAAGAATACAATCTTAGGTAAAAAGTTGTGACCATTCAAGTAGGAAAGAATATTACCCTTTTATAATGAAGGGAGGTGACCATGACTAGCATAGATGTTCCCAAATAGATGTGTTGGAGCTAATGGTTTGGCCCCACGAAGAAGAAAACAAAAGGTAGCCTATCTTGCAACTTTACACTACAGGCATCTAATGCTTTTTGGAGCATCATAAAAACTTTCACCATGGGAAAATGACTCGGAGCTATCAAAAACCAAGAAAGGTTATTATAGAGGGGTCCCACATGATCCTATAGCATCAGATGGAATGTTTCTAAGTGACATAATTTTTGAGTAATTTTTTGTCAAAGTTTGTTTCCATTTTGCACATTGGTCTCTTAAGAGACCTCACCAGTACAATGTAGCTCTTGGACTATTCTATCATGTTCGGGTGTGAAATAGGACTTTTCCTAGTGTAAACCTACCCACCTAGCCATGTTGGAATAGTCAGTTTGGTCAAATGACAAATAGAACGGAAGTTACAACACTTTGTAATTTTACACTTCATACAATAGATGCTTTTTTCATCAACTAAAAACTCTTTACCAAGGGAAATGAATAAGATCTATCAAAAACTTAGAGAGGTTATTGTAGAGGGGCCCTACATGATCCTATAACATTAGATGAAATGTTTCTAACTAACATGGTTTTTAAGTAATCACTGTCAAAGTTTGTTGTTGCCTTTTTGCACTTTAAGAGACTTCATCAGTACAATGTAGCTTAGACTATTACAGCATGTTTGGGTGTGAAACATGACCTTTCCTAGCATAAAACTACCCATCTAGATGCGTTGGAATTCTTGATTTAGTTGGACGACAAACAGAACTAAAGTTACACCACTTTGCAAGTTTGCACTAAATGTAACTGACACTTTTTCCATCAATTGAAAACTCTTCACCATGGGAAAATGACTCGAAGCTATCAAAAATTGAGAGAGGTTATTATATAGGGGTCCTATGTGATCATATAGTATTAGAAAAAATGTTTATAAGTGATGCAGTTTTTGAGAAATCACTCGTCAAAGTCTTTTGCCCTTTTGCACTTTGGTCTCTTAAGAGACTCCATCAGTACAATGTAGCTCAAAATATTCCATCATGTTTGGGTGAAATAGGACATTTCCTAGCATAAACCTACCCATTCAAACACATTGGAATTATTGGTTTGTTTGGACAACAAATAGAATGAAAGTTACACCACTTTGCAACTTTGCACTACATGTAACTGGCGCATTTTCCATCAACTGAAAACTCTTCACCATGGGAAAATGATTCATAGCTATCAAAAATTGAGAGAGGTTATTGTAGAGGTGTCCTATATGATCCTATAGCATAAGAAAAAAAAAATCTATGTGACATGGTTTCAAAGTAATTGCTCATAAAAGTTTTCTACCCTTTTTCACTTTGGTCTCTTAAGGGATTTCAGTGGTACAATGTAGCTTGGACTGTTTCGACATGTTTGGGGGAAAAAAAAGACCTTTCCTAGCATAAACCTACCCATCCAGATGCTTTGGAACTATCGTTTTGATCAAAAAATGAATAGAATGAAAGTTACACCACTTTGCATTGCATGCAACTGACACTTTTTCCATCAACTAAAAACTCTTAACCATGGGAAAACAACTTGGAGATATCAAAAACTAAGAGAGGTTATTATACAGGGGCTCTACATGATCCCATAACATTAGATGAAATATTTCTAAGTGACATAGTTTTTGAGTAATTGCTCATCAAAGTTTGTTGCCCTTTTGCACTTTGGTCTCTTAAGAGACTTCACTAGTACAATGTAGCTTAGACTATTCCAACTTGTTTGGGTGCAAAATAGGACCTTTCATAGTGTAAACCTACCCATCCAAATGTGTTGGAATTTTTGGTTTGGTCAGACAATAAATAGAATGAAAGTTACACCATTTTGCAACTTTGCACTATGTGTAGCTGATGCTTTTTTCATCAACTGAAAACTCTTCACCATGGGAAAACAACTTGTAGCTATCAAAAACTAAGAGATTTTATTGTAAAGGGTTCCTACATGGTCCCATAGCATCAAATAGAATGTTTCTAAGTGACACAGTTTCAGAGTAATTGATTATCAAAGTTTGTTTCCTTTTACACTTTGGTCTCTTGAGAGACTTCATCGATACAATGTAGCTCGGGTTGTTTCAACATGTTTGGGTGCAAAATAGGACCTTTCCTATCATAAACCTACCCATTCAAACATGTTGGAATTGTGATTTTGGTCAAAAAATGAATAGAGAAGAATCTACACACGTACCTTTCTCAACCTCTCGAGAGCATGAAGAATCTCTTCATTCAATACATTATCTATCTCATTCATTTTGGTTTTCTTCTTTTCAAGTGTTTTTAGAGTAGATTAACCTCATTTTTATTGATGATAAAATCTTCTTCTTATGTTTTAATTCCTTTTCTAAGTGGTTAATTTTAGTCTTTGGTTATTTTTCAATTTCAACACTTCCAGCTATTGCTTTTTGTTGGTGTAATTAAAAGTGTTGTACCTTGTCCTAGGCCATGATTACACCTTAATTAAGTTTACTTAGGGACTGCATAGGAGGTAGTTGGAGAATTTCCACTTTTTTTGGACTTATCATGTTATTACTTTATCACATCCACCTTTCGTGGACACATCATGCGATTACCTCTCCACCTTTTGTGGGTGATCCACCATTTGTGGTGATTATCACTTTATCACTTTTCCACTTTAGGTGGAGTGATAGCTTTTCATAGTTGCCTCATGTCATAAGATTATGAAACTTTTCATAATATTATTCCCTTCTATGTTCTCACCTTCGCTATATAACCAAGGGATCTCCTATGTACATTTGCTCATCATATTTGCATTCATTGATAAAGATACAGTCTATTCTTGTCATATTGCTTCTATCTCTCTTATGCTTGTGCTTTCTATTAGGCCTCTAGATATTGGATGACTTCCTTCATAGCCAATTCTTACACTTTTGCATCTCTTTTTTTACCATCCACACATTTTTCATCATCTCTACTACTCTTACCTATTAACACCCCTTAATATTCCTTTTCATGATCTAACTTTTTTTCATATCTTTTACTTTGAGCTTTAGATCAGCTTCTTTGTCATCAGTGTTTCTTCCTAATCATCTATTTCCAATTGTATTTTCTCCATGGAAGTCTTGAGTTCATGAATCTTTGAATTCATTTGTTTAAATCCACCTATAACATCATCTCTCACTTTCTTTTCCTACAATTTTTTTTACCAAATGCAAGACCTCTTGAGGTTTTATACTTCTCTAATGCCATTTTCCCATTCCACATACTGCACAAGAACCTTCCTTGAAACTTCTTGAGAGCAATAAGAATCTCTTCATTCAATATATTATTTATCTCATTCACTTTGGTTTGCTTCTTTTCAAGTGTTTTTAGAGAAGATTCCTTTTTTATTTCATACATTCTAGTAATTGATACCTCTAGTTTTGCATTGTCATTTTCCCATTGCACATATTGCACATGCACCTTCCTCAACTTCTCAAGTGTAGATTCCTTCTTTCATTTCATGCATTCTACTACTTCTACCTCCAGCTATGCATTGTAAAATGAAAATAAATTAAAAAAGAAAATATTTTCTTCCCTATCATAGAAAGTGCATGGAATCTTATTCTATCATGAACTTCAAAATATCGAAAGGTCGTAGATAAAGAAAACATCATAAAACTATTGACAAAAGAAAATGGAAATTAACAACTAAGTCTCACAAACAAAAAAAATCAAGGAATGCAAGTCTTATTAAAGATCATAAGGGCATTGAATTATTGTAGATTAAGAGACCATGAATCAAACTTCCCAACAAAAAACTTCATAGATATTCATCCTATTTTTAAACATGAATTTGAACCCAATAATTAGAAGAACTCAACTTTAAAAGTTAAAATTACATGCTTACAATAGTCAATAAACAACTTCAAGAGACGTGCATGACATAAATAGAACCAACTAAAAGTTCAAGAATTTCATTTTTCCCTAAGCATATCTGAGAAGAAAGAAATTGATATACCTCCCAAATTCTCCTAAGATTTTTTACTTAATCTTTGTCACAAACTCGTTCCATCTTCTATTAGCAATAACACTTGTGGGGTAATGGTTAAGGCCATCTAAAGTATTAGACTGATCTACTAAATTATAGGATAGATGCAAGAAAGCATAATATAATCTAGGGAATGTTGGTAGATCATGTTAATAATTCATATGCTTGTAACCTAATGCACCAAAGGTCCTATTGGTACTATGTTCTCTTTCCCTTAAATAAATATGAACCAAGGACTCTATAAATAAAATTTAAATCTAATTCCAAAATTAAACTTTGGTTATCAACATGATTAGCAAATAACACTCTTAACCCTATAAAAGGTTCGGGGTTGAGATCGACCTTGCCCAAATCTAACAAAACATTAATCAAAGTTACCTTTGTTACAATTTTCTACCATATTCTAACTATCATGGTGCACATGTTGATGCTTGTTCCTACAATTCGTAGATTGCCAAAGATCACATATAACTCTTGTCAGTATTAAATTATGCCCACTACGGGGAGGATCAAACACTAATTAAAAATAGTTATATTTATCACAATCAAGCCTAGCATTTCGAAAGTGATCTTCTAGGAGGTGAGGGCCCCATCATCATATCATTAACAATAGTGTGAAATGGTATACCAATGTATGTGCTTTCTACTTGTATCAAGTTACTATTGCAATGTCAATGATTCGAGGATATAATAAAATATTTGAAATTTACTCTAGGCAAGGCTTGGATTTTCTCACTCAAGCTTGGATAATCACTTGACTAAGGCTTGGATAGAGGATGTTTTTTTCTTACCTAATCTTGGATAACCACTTAGATGAGGCTTGAATATGCTTACTTAGGCTTGGATAATTACCTAAGCAATAATTTGGTGGGGATTTTGATAAAAAGGATTGGGATCTATATAGAATCTTGATTAGATGATAAGGGTACACTAATGGTGGAAAGGACCAAGGTCAAAGGATGATGGTTGTGATGACTAGCTTATGATTTAATGGATGAAAATTCTAACATGGGGGAAAGATGATATATTTTGGATGGATATGATGGAAATGGTTGATTTTTTAGGTGAAATGATGGTTGAGGAAGGGTCTCCCAAGTCTGATCTAGGGATGCAAAGGTCAAGTTTGCAAATTGAGGTCTCAAGATGGTCAAATGGTGAAACCATAAATATGCATATAATCTACCCAATATTCATTGTATATGTGTAAAAATGCATCAACATATAAAAGACAAACATATGAAAACTTGGAACCAAAACATATGTAAAATTTAAATATAGAAACAAAAGGTCTAACTATTAACTAATTAATGTGCATACTTACAAATTAATGCAACAAACCATTTAGGTATTCTCTACTCTTTATTGTGTCAAGTATTACCTCATGGTCAAACTCACACACCTTCCCCAGGGTCTTATTCAAAGGTCTAGCCCCATATTCGATCAAATGAACATTGGATTCCATGACAAGGTTCAGGTAATGAAGAATCTTTTGATGTGTGTCACCAAAGTCCTAAAAGAGCCAAACATTAACACTCTTATGTGGCTACCTTCTAAGCCATGTTCTAGTAACAACTATCGAGCTTGTAGGGTATTCGATGTTTTCTCCATCTATAACTAGGACCTCAAATTTCTTTTTGGCCTCAACACAATGACACAAGTAATATTTTTTTTCCTCTTGATTATCTTCATCTACAATAACTACATAAACATTCCCTGCATTGATATGAGCAACAAATTAGATGGAATTAGTCAAGATTACAAAAACACTACAAAGTAAGATAACATTAGTAATTTCAAAAACTATGCAGATAGATATATTACTTGGTTGAACCAAATCTAATATGTGATCAAATTCAACCAATGATTCCATTTGTGTTAGTTTGAGTGTTGTTGAGAGCCGATACGTGTCAATTGGGCTAAGAAAATTTAACCACCATTCGTCAACCCACTCCTTTGATTCACACTCATTCCAAGCTCTCATTGTACATAAAGAACAAAAGCATGCCATCTTCTATGTATGGATACTCCATGAACTTGCATTTGAGCTTCTAAAAGATCATAGCTCACTTGAACCTATCAATGTACAATGATCCTTATATGGTGTAATGGTAGTACCATCTATCAACCAAAAAATATATGAACTGAAGACCAAACTTCATTACCTATACCCATCGAAGCATTACACCACTTGATAATTGATTTTGCATTTGTCAAATTTTCATTTTCTTTATACTTTAACTCTTCTCGTGCTATGTCTCTTTTAATAAATTCTCTTGCACCATCATGCTCCCCCTTTCCATGTCTAGTCTCACAAAAGTTCCACATATGTTGAACACTTGTAATAACATGCATCTTGCTCAACCAATAGAACATCCATGAGTTCTTGAATTGTGATGCACGGTTATCTAACCATATTATATGTTGATTGTATGACATACCCCTCCTAGCCAAATCATGGTAGAACAATTGAAATAAACCTTGCACGAACTATATATATTGTGTGTGATCATCATTGATGTAAAAGTGGTACTCCCTCAATACCTTCTTGTTTTTCTTTGTACTATCAACTACATAAATTAATCCTATGTGCACAAATATAGAAACTTGTGTGAAGTTGTAATATTGTGATTGCACCTCACACTATGGATGTAGACTATAGTTCTCTAAAAATTTAGTGACTGAAACAATGCTGCCAAGTGGAAAGGTTTCCTTGCATAACTTGAATTGCAAGTCCAACCATTGAGCTCTATGGGTATTCCTTGCATACTCATACACTATAATGTCATGAAATGTAGACATAAACTGATACACTGGAATCTTTTGAATAAACAAATCAAACCTTTTTGCTTCTTTACAATATTTTGTATTATACGCCACTATTTTATACTTTCCAAACTCTACTAGTTTGTTTCCAATTGTTTGAGTGCTTTCCATATGTTCACATATTGCAATACATTGTAAGCCACCACAATGCTGACATGTTGCATCCAAGCATAATTTTCTGTCAAATATTTGACCTTCCTCTCTTTCGCATAATTTTTTTTATATGAAGTATCTTGAATATGTTGGTGGGGAATGTATGTCACAATCCTTCAAAAAAAAATTAGTATGCAAATCTAAACATATAGACTGATAAATATCAAAACAGGTAGAAAATTCAATATGTAATCTGCAACAACAAGTAGTACATGTGTGAATTATTTTGACATAAAAAGGTTTTAGCATTTCAAAATATCTTTGAATTTTTTTAATTTGAGGATACATCTCTAGAAATTTACCAAAAACTTCTGTTTGGGTTGTATCCAAAAAATTCTTTGGATGTGGCTCATAGTTTTGACTACCAATTCTCCTTCTTAGGACATCCCTTTGATTTAGAGATACCCTTGTTTTATTCTTCCAAAAGTCTTCAATTAGTGATCTCAATGCTTCAAAAATTGGTTTATCCTTTCATGGTAGTCTCCCCAAGAATTCCCATAATTCATTGGCATTGGTGTCCTCAATTCATTGGCACCTTCCAATAGCTCTTGATAAAGCTTTTCTATTAATTCTCAATGCTTTACTTGTATTTCTAATGAGACAATCTTTCCTCATTTGATTACTTACTATTGTTAATTTATTGAAACTTCATGTGACATTACTATATTTTATGTGTGAAGTGTTACCCACACTCTCATATACACTCATTAAATTCTTCACAATAGTTTTTCACTTGAAGCCTCTGATGTTCTCAACCCAAGAATCTTCATAATGGGCCTACACTTTATACTTCACATCATTTCAACAAATAGTTGACATATTATGATCTAATTTAACTTTTCAAAGAACACTCTCTAAATATTATGAACATACCTTCTACAAGTGTGTTTTGGAATCTTACCTTCCATTGGCTTCAAAATATTCTCATCAATATCAATCAAATACTTTGGCTTCCTATGCAAAATTATAGGTGGTGTTCTCAAAGGTTAATTCATCTCAACATTCAACAGAATTTCTTCAATATTTACATTAGATGAGATAGATGGTGTACCTTCAATCAGAGATAGAATAGATAACATACCTTGAACTTGAGATGGGAAAGATTGCATACCTCCTTCACATGTGAGTGATGATGTACTTTCAACTCAAGATGTGGTAGATGGTGTCCCTCCAACTTTAATTGTGATGGAGGATGTGTCTCCAACAATAGTATTCAATTTTCTCATGGCACGAATGCTTTCCATTCATTCCTTTTGTGCCACTAATTCCATATATCTCGCTGATGGTTGAGGTTCCTCCTCAATTGGAATGCCTTTGACAATTGTGTCCAATTTCCTCTTTTCACGAATTTTCCTCATACCTTGTGATTTCTTTGCATTCTTACTTTCTTTCTCTTCCCGTGTTGGTTTAATCCTTGAATGTTTCCTCAGTATGTTGATGAATTTTATCTGTTGCATGATATAGAGAAAATTATTACTTCCTAAAAAATTTAAGACATTACAAACATTCTAGAAAATAAAATTGGAAAGTGTAAATCCAAATTCCACAACTTATGCCAACATCCTACCTTTTGAACAAGTTATGGGGAACAATCAAATCATTGAAAGAAAGGGATATTCTTGTCAAAATATTATAATTGCAACTCCCTTGGCATACATGTATGATAAATGTGGAAGCACAGAAAAGGCATGTAAATTTTTTGAAAAAATACATCAAATAAATATATCATGGATTGTAATGATTTTTGGATATGCAAAAAATGGAAAATGTTTGGAAAATGTGGTAGCATTGACAAGGTAGTGAGGTGTTTGAAAAAATGCCTCAAAGAAATGGGGTCTCACTATGAGACCCCATTTCTTTGAAGCATTTTTTCAAACAGCTCACTACCTTGTCAATGCGGTAGCATAAACAAGATAGTGATCTCATTACCTTGTCTATGCTACCACATTGAAAAGGTAGTCAGTTGTTTTAAAAAATGCCTCAAAGAAATGGGGTCTCCTAGTGAGGCATTTTCTCAAACAACTCATTTCCTTGTCTATGCTATCAAATTTTCCATACATTTTCCATTTTGTGCATATCTTGCAATCATTGTAGTCCATGAGGACATATCTCATTGAGGCATTTTATCAAATAGTTCATGTTCCTTGTCTACGCATCCACATTTTTCATGTGTCTACTAAGGAAATTGCAACCATAACACTCATGAAAAACCCCCCATTTATGATTTGATAGATGTCATACCCCATTCCAAGGTCTCCTTACTGCTATGGCTAAAAGCCTAAAACATTTTCTTCAACCAAACTATGGATGCACGAAAAAAATTATCAAAGCATAATACTGAGCAAAAGCATAGATATGATAGTGAGCTATTTGAAAAAATTCTTGAGGCATCTTTTCAAATAGCTCACTATCTTGTCTATTCTTTTGCTCACTATTATGATTTGATAGATTTTTTCCATGCATCCATAGTCTGGTTGAAAGCACATGTTTTAGGATTTTAGCCATAGAAGCAAGGAGACCTTGGAATGGGGTATAACATTTATCAAAACTTAAAAGGGGGGATTTTCATGAGTGTTATGGTTGTAATTTTCTTAATAGACATGTGAAATGTGGATGCATAGAAAAGGAACGTGAACTATTTGACAAAATTCCTCAATGGCATATGTCCTCATGGACTATAATTATTTCAGGATATGCATAAAATAGAGAATGTATGGAAAATTTGGTAGCATAGACAAGGCAATGAGCTATTTTAAAAAATTCCTCAAATAAATGTGGTCTCATGGTGACGGGCATTACCATGAGACCATATTTTTTTGAGGCACTTTTTCAAACAACTCATTGCCTTGCCTATGTTGTTTTATAAAATGATTTGGTAGACATATATAGATAAGGCACATGAACTATTTGAAAAAATGCCTCAATGAGATATGTCCTCATGAACTATAATTATTTTAGGATATGCACAAAATGGATTTGTTGAAAAGGATTTAGAAAATTTCCAACAAATGCAATTTCTAGGTGTAGAACCAAATTCCAAAGAATTTTCCAACATTGCCCATGTGCCTATACCAAAATGGAAGCTTTGGAAAGGGGTATGCACATCCATAAAAAAGGATTAAGAAATGATGTATTTTTACCATAGATATAAGTATCTTTTGCTTGATATGTGAATAATTAATGACAAATTGGACTTAATGAGATCTTGATTTAATGTTGTGAGGTGTTTTATACATCCACATTAGGTCTTGGACCCTTCCAACTACATTACATGCTATCTTGTAAAGGTGTTGTAAAGTGTTGTAAATCACTTTCATACTTTCCTAAACTCTTATTAAGCATTTAAATATAATATTATTCAAAAGTTAACTTTTCCCTCTTCTTCTATAATTAAATAATTATTTTAATTATTTAATTATTCATTAGCCTTTTCCCTCCATAAATAAATTATTTATCATTTCTTTATCTCCCCAATTAAATAATTATTCTAATTATTTAATTATCCCTTCCCTCTATTAAATAGTTATTTTTAATTATTTAATGTTTAATACCCCACCTTTCCTCTATAATTAAATAATTAATTTTAATTATTTGTTCTCACATTTCTTTTGAAATAAATAAAATTAACATTTTATTTATTTCTCCTATGTTGACCACCTAAATTAATTAATTTTTGTTATTATTTAATTTTCTCCAACAACCTCTTTTCCTACCAATCTTATCTTCCACCTCAAGTCTTTATATATCCATGTATTTCTTCTCTCAATTAATCTCCACCCTTGATTAAGTTATTTTCTAATTTAATCTTGGCCCTTGATCATAATCCTTATTTTTAACTCTTCTTTATAAAAGGAGACCTTTAAACCCTAATTAATTGACCTAATTCATTCATTCATCATTCATTATATATCTTTACTCAAGCAAGCTAGGGTTTACCATTTTTGAGTCTTCACAAGGAAGTATCTTCAAGGACATCATTAAGGTATTTAAGAGAAAAATTCTTCATCCATTGTTGCAGCAATTCAAGATCCTTCATCATGGCAAGTTTCTAATTGAATTGTTTCATATTTCATGTTTCATTATCTTATTTCATCATTTTGGTTTAATTACCTAAATGGGGTTTGACCAAGGCAAACCCCCAATCCCTAACAATCAACATTTTCTCTCTTTTCGTTTGTGTGTTTACAGAATTAGGTACTTTGAAGACTTGGAAATCATTGAAGATTAGGTTGCAAACTTGTTGAAGTCATCTTCACTTTTTCAATGTAAAAATCTACACAAAAAGTCGCCAATAGTGCTAAAAATCAAGGTTTCAGATTTGGACACTTGGAGGTGCAAATTGAGTAGGTCAAAAGCTATAGATTCCATTTTGAGTTTTAGAAAATCCAAATTGGAATAATTCACCTAGAGTGGTAAATGAGTCCCACTATACCTATTTCCTAAATATTTTTGTAGATTTGGATACCCATTTGGCTAAAACAAGCCTTGATATAGTTTTCCAAAACTAGGACTGAATTGCCCAGAATGGTGAATGAGTCCCACTAGACCTAAAAATTAGCATCTTTAGAATTTCAAAGTCATTTCCAGTCTCCAGCAAGTTCTTAGGTGCACATATTCAGTTTTACATCTTTCTATTTGCTTTTACTTGCATTTCTAAGTCATTTTCTAGGTATTTTGCATATCACAATATGTTTTCAAACAACATGCATTTCTTTAGTTTTCATTCAATAATCAGTCTATTGTATTAATCTTTTGCATTTAGGAATATTTCCATCATACTTGCATTAGTTTGAGTGAACCACCATAATTTTGTGAGTCTATCTCTCTCCTTTTAGGCGAAACATCCTAAGAGTGCAAGAGTAACCCATAGACATTATCAAAATTATTGGTTCATTTTGGTGAACTTGGCATGACACTTGATTTGATTCTCCCTTTTTTGAACATTTGTGTTCCTTTGTTCTTATGTTTAGTTTTCCATGGTATCTTCATCTTGGGGGCTTGATCATCCCTCTTGATTGTTGATATTCCATCTTGCTAGCATAAGTGCATGTGGACCTCTCTCTTGATGTGCATGGATACTTTAGTGTGAGTTTGAAGCAAGCTCATCCTCTCACTAAAGTGGGGGCTAAATGTACCATAGAAAAAAGTATCTATTGCTTGATATTTGAATAATTAATGACAAATTGGACTTAATGAGGCCTTGATTTAATGTTGTGAGGTGTTTTACATATCCACATTAGGTCTTGGACCCTTGTAAATGCATTAAACGATGTCTTGTAAAGGTGTTGTAAAGTGTTGTAAATCATAGTTTTCATACTTTTCTAGACTCTTATTAAGCATTTAAGTCTAATATTATTCAAAAGTTAGCTTTTCCCTCTTCTTCTATAATTAAATAATTATTTTAATTATTTAATTATCCCGTCCCTCTCTATTAAATAATTATTTTTAATTATTTAACGTTTAATACCCCACCTTTCCTCTATAATTAAAAAAAAAATTATTATTTAACTATTTTTTCTCACCTATCTTTTAAAATAAATAAAATTAATATTTATTTATTTCTCCTATGTTGACCACCTAAATTAAATAATTTTTGTTATTATTTAATTTTCTCCAACAACCTCTTTATTTGTGCCAATCTTATCTTCCACCTCAAGTCTTTATCTATCCATGTCTTTCTTCTCTCAATTAATCTCCACCCTTGATTACGCTATTTTCTAATTTAATCTTGGCCCTTGATCATAATCCTTATTCTTAAATCTTCTTTATAAAAGGATACCTTTAAACCCTAATTAATTTACCTAATTCATTCATTCATAATTCATTATCTATCTCAACTAAAGCGAGCTAAGGTTTAGCATTTTTGAGTCTTCACAAGGAAGAATCTTCAAGGACATCATTAAGGCATTCAAGAGCAAGATTCTTCATCCATTGTTGTAGCAATTCAAGATCCTTCATCATGGAAAGTTTTTATGTCATGCCCATTATTTTTCACTCGAAAAACTCAACTATTTTTTTTTTTTTGTTATTCGTCAACCTATATGAGAGTTTGGGAAGCTTTGTTTTGGATGCGCTTTTGACTAACAAGAGAAACACAATGATATCATTAAATAACTCCTTCCACTTAAGGTACTATCAAATAATTATACTCTGTTGTATCCTGCTTGAAATTGACACCAACATATTTATAAGATGTTACTATTAATGTTAACATTGACCCTAATACCCAATTTAAGAATTTTATTTATATAGATATTTTTCTTCCATTACCCAACATATGGTAATGTTAGTTCCACGTTACATTAGTGCCCTTCAAATTCTCTGTGATTCAAGATCATATGTTGTTAACGATATTATTGCATTTACCAACCGAAGGATATTAGCCTTCTATAGGCTTAATATAATAATTACTAATCGTATTGATAAAATTGTTAATTAACACTTCCACATTAATATCATTTGATATAAATTACAATAGTGTGAAATTGCTCAATTGTCCCTTTCATGTTCATAACAATATTACTTACTATCAAATTACATTCTCATGAATATTTGAGGTATCTAATTACTACTTCATATCCATATTAATATAGATTCAGGTATCAGAGCTAAGGTCCACATGTATAAGAATTTGTTTACTATCCTTTGACTCAATGTGTTGAGTTGAATGTCTCTGATAGTGAAGTTTCCTTAATTTTGTTGAAGCATTCGTGATATAATAATTTAAATATCCATAACAACATAAATACAAATATTATAACCCTCCAAAATTTCCATGAAGTTTAATTTGTTTGAATAGATTTTATTGCTGAGAAAGCATTCTATTATATGCTATAATATAATTGTTCCAATATATTCCTATAAGGAGGAAATAAAAAAAATAAAAAAATAACAAATAAAAATAAACTAAAACGAATAAGATATTATAAAAATAAAAGAAAATAAAGTAAATACCCCAATTAAAATCTCATCTTATATACTACTCACTATAATAATAAGAAAAGGTATGTTTAATTATTTATTTATTTAATTTAACTAACAATATGAATATCATATCGAATTGTAGAATAAATAAAATAAAGTTAAGTTCCTAAAGAATGGAATTTAAGAAATATACTACGATTATTTCTTTCTTTCTCTTTTATTAAGAGAAACTTGAGAACTTTTTTTTAAGGATTTAAATGAATTGCTTAAACTACTCACGAAGGGGGCCTTATTAAGTTTATTTTAAATTTTGAACACAAGAATCATAAGGATTGGGAATTATAAGACTTTAGTGGCGGGTGCACTAACTTTCCATCTACTTCAATCTTTGAGCGATCTTCCCTAACGGCAAAGGAGGATTTAATTGCTAAAGACAAAGACTAATAATTTAAAAATATAAATACCTGCATCGTTGTTATTATTTCATGAGACAATGTAATCACTATGACAGCTTTATCCAAAACTTACCTTTAATATTATTTTAAATTACTGTTATCAATAGCTTTAAGGTTAATATTATCTTTTAAGTAGGAATATTAACTGATAGTATAATTATGCAACTGGCCCGGGCTATTAGCATTTCTTCCACTATTGTTAATATTATCCGTTGAGGCAATAATAACTGCAGCACCCAAGACATCAGTATAATTTATGACCCGAGATCTCATGAGTTACAGCTGCAATAAAGGTAGATTAATTTTAACGCTGAAAAACATAGACTTGACCAGCGATAGCAAGGCAATAACCATTACCCAAATACCGCCACTCGCGATCGAGCATGGTAAAAGATAAGAGGCTTAAACTACTGTATTTAAGCTATTCATTATTGATTTCGTGTGGCATTTATTCATTACCTGCTTCTGATTCAAATTCACTGTCAAATAAAGGTTGATTTGAGTGTTTTCTGATAACTTTGGGATAGAATAATGATAACAGTAAGCTATTAGTTAAAACTGCTACAACCTAGCAACCCCAACGTTGTTCATCATTATTTGCCACTTGCCGATTCATACATTTAATTTAATTAGTTATTTTATTTTTATAATGTCTTATCAGATTATAGCTAAGCCCACCAACCACACTACTATATGATAGAGAGTGTGTCGTTGCAATATTGTACTCAAGTAGGAGCATTCCATTTATTCCAACTACTCACCTCCCAACTGCCTCAATAGCATTGAAGACACTGGAAATGGTTAGATTAGGACTCTCTGTAGCGTATCAAGCCAGATCAAGAGGGTGTATCCATTAAATTGACTACAGATGGTACCACAACATGGCATTTAAGGACGCCGACATCCGACAGATGTTTGCGTTTAAGAAACACAATACAATCTGACAAAACAAATCTGCTACTGTAAGCGCCTATAACACAGAGTGCAATTACATCAACTCAACTTTACTTCTTCAATCAAATGTCAAACTTGGCGATCCATTCTGCACATAATTAACTGCAGCCATTAATGTTTTTACTTGTCAAACTTTTCAAGACTAATGTGAATGAATGGTTAAATATTGTCATTATTTGGGTTATCTATTCCAAGAAAGGATATGCTTATCATCAACAATAATATACGGTATTGAGTTAAAGTTGTCTTATCAGCAGCGTGACAAATAGGAATCACTTATTTTCTGCCTGCAGCTCAACGATTTGGAGAAGTGGAAGGGAAATACCAGCAAGGAAGTTTTCGACGAGGAAGCAGCAAAAACGGCATAAAACAGCCAAAACAGAAATGGCAAAAATAAATAAATAAATAAAAATGACTAACGGTTGAGATTCTTTTTTTTTTTTTTGACATACTTACGAGGCGTGAGCAATACTTCTCAAGCGCTAGATGACAAGGTTCCTGGCTGAAATGATTCAATGTTATTTTTCTCTAGTGGGTTATGTTTAGTCTGGGAGATTAAGAATAGAAATTAGTCTTGCCTTTCCTGGAAATCTAATGCCAGGTCGCTAAAATTGCTTATACAATTCATATTTCTCCTGTTAAAAGGTCCAAGTCCAAAGGGCCGGTTTACCAGGAACAGTATGAATGGTGCCCAAACAATGGTGTTGCTGTCACGAAAATTTTTCTATTTTCTGATGCATGGATTTTCCTAGGGTTCGACCCTCACACAGCCGCCCTTATATTCATTTATTTATTTTTATGTATATATTTGTTTCTTTTGTTCAGGTTTAGATTAGGTTTAATATTTTTTTTTTCTTTTATTTATATTTTGTTTCATTATACATAGCATAGCTTGTCCTCTGTTAGTTTTATGTTAAAAAAAAACAGATCAACCAGGAAAATGAACACCTTTATGCGGATCATTCTAGAGGGTGGATGGTCTCCCCCTATATTCCTGGTTTTAGCTTGGTATAGTTTTGTATATGCATTCCCTTACAAGCTTATCAACTAGCTAAAAATCCCATATACATGATTTAGGTGATTGATACAGTCTTCTTTTCATTATAATCCGTAGCACATAGAAACTGCTCACACATAGAACCCTCTATCCATTCTCTCATAGCTTAGATACAGGATTAAAAATGAATGATGACCTTAACAAAAAAGATATTCCTATATTCAGATGCAATACATCCTCTGGATTTTATTTCGTTTCTAGTTTGACTGTAGTTTGCATGAGTGGCCTATCAAGATGCTAATACACAACCCGGATTACAAATCCCCTTTCTTTTAATACATATTTCAAACGGGTTTCCTGCCTCATGCACCGACAATTGCTTCTCTTATTTCCCTTATACCTATTGGTTTGATGATATCTACTTCATACACTCTGCTTATTTTTCTCATTCTGAATGATTAAATTCAAATATTCAAGCTTATCCTTTATGCTGCAAGCACATAGAATACTTCCTCTATTACATTACACAAAAAAAACATAAGAGGTCCAATGGACAAATTCTTTCATTATCGAATACACTATTCATTTATCCCATGCATTTCCCCTTTTTTTTTAATGTAACTTAGTGGAACATCTCCTCCTTTTATT
Source organism: Sequoia sempervirens (assembly GCA_007258455.2). NCBI lineage: Eukaryota > Viridiplantae > Streptophyta > Pinopsida > Cupressales > Cupressaceae > Sequoia > Sequoia sempervirens. The sequence goes on from VDFB02105785.1 coordinate 360,652,031, forward strand.
GTCAGAAGATACAATTTTCATACCTAAACTTCCAGCACTGCGAATTAACACAGAATGAACAATCATATCAGCAGCTAAAGCTTCTCTTCCCATCCTTAAATTTTCCACAAGATACATGTTCTACAATATTACCATATTGTTTAGTAACAACAAAAGTAACACAAAGGAAATTAGTAAAAATTGCTCTCCACCCTTCCATAATGGCGTCATGGAGCCTCGTGGGCTCTAGCCATACCCCCGAGCAAGGAATTATTTTAGCTCCAAGATGATGCATGGATTTTTTTTTTTTAAATGTTTACAAGGGAATAAGAATTACCTAGCATCAAATTTCATGAATCTAGATTCTCTACTATATGATTCAAACATGAGATACAACATACCATTTTGTTTTTACAGCAATAAAAAGAAGGGGAAATAGAAGTAAAGAAGAACTTATCTCTTTTCTTTAGGTGAGGAATTAACTCTTTTTGCTCTTCCTTCCTCTCCAAGTCAAGCCATTTTGATCACTCTCTCTCCAAATGGACTCCTCTCATCTTTTCATTCTTCCTACCATCTTCTCTAAAGTTCTCCAAAAGGAGAAGTGGGTAACACCCCACTCATTCTTCCTCCCTCAATTATATAGGAGTTACAACTTGCAAATGTAGGTGGGGAGATGTGAAGTGTACCTACCTCCATCAATAAGAGTATTTTCCTTATTAAATAGGAAACATGCACTTGGATAACCCCTCTATCTTTCCATTTCATCCTCTCTTCAAAACTCGTCACTCTCTATCATGAGGACTTATCAAGGGTCAAATCATGTCTTAGGGGCACTATTTTATGCCTACTTGACCCCTACCACTATGGTATAGACCCTAGGGGGTTTATTTTTGCATCCCAACCAAGGAAATTGACCAACAACCCTCTTTAAAAGCTCATTTAAAGATTCATCCGAATTTTAAACTTAGGTAGGAATTTTTAAACCTTGACCTTACTTACACCTCACATGACTCAAAATTAATTTCCCTTACAACAAAGTAAATTAACCTTTATAATATCAACCTTCCCAACCTTAGTCTTCCAACACATTAACTCGATTTCTTTCTAAGACCAAAATATAAAAAAAAAAGGGTCAAATTCATATCCTCATGAGATGTCCTTCAATTTTCTCTCCATGGTTTTTTTTCGTTCTTGTATTGGTACTCTGCTTTCCTGCACATTACCAATGCAATCGTAAGAACAATCATATACCATATTAATTGATAGCTAAAATAAGATTAATTGCACAACAATTCCATTTACAACTTCAACTCATATTCACAATTTACGAGTCCTAACTCCTTCATGGTAGACTCAATACAAATGTCAAAATGAAATGCAAAAGTATTGTCACCTAATCACACTATTTATCATTAGCAATCCATCTTACCATTTACTTAGGAAACAAATTAGAGTTTTATTAATCACATGTCAAGTGGGGTCTTACATTTTAATTGCGATATTTTTTTGTGCCAATCTTATCTTCCACCTCAAGTCTTTATCTATTCATGTCTTTCTTCTCTCAATTAATCTCCAACCTTGATTAAGCTATTTTCTAATTTAATATTGGCCCTTGATCATAATCCTTATTCTTAACTCTTCTTTATAAAAGGAGACCTTTAAACCCTAATTAATTTACCTAATTCATTCATTCATAATTCATTATCTATCTCAACTAAAGCAAGCTAAGGTTTAGCATTTTTGAGTCTTCACAAGGAAGAATCTTCAAGGACATCATTAAGGCATTCAAGAGAAAAATTCTTCATCCATTGTTGTAGCAATTCAAGATCCTTCATCACGAAAATTTTTTAATTGCATTGTTTCATATTTGATGTTTCATTATCTTATTTCATCATTTTGGTTTAATTACCTAAACGGGGTTTGACCAAGGCAAACCACCAATCCCTAACAATCAAAATTTTATCTCTTTTCCTTTGTGTGTTTGCAAATTTAGGTACTTTGAAGACCTGGAAATCATTGAAGATTAGGTTGTGAACTTGTTGAAGTCATCTCCACTTTTACAAGGTCAAAACCTACACAAAAATTCACCAATAGTGCTAAAAATAAAGGTTTTAGATCTAGATACCTGGAGGTGCAAATTGAGCAGGTCGGAAGATATAGATTCCATTTTTGAGTTTTTAGAAAATCCAAAGTGGACTAATTCACCCAGATTGGTGAATGAGTCCCAATGTACCTATTTCCTAAATATTTTTGTAGATTTGGATAATCATTTGGCTAAAATAGGCCCCGATATAGTTTTCCAGAACTGGGATTGATTCGGTCAAAATGGAAAATGAGTCCCACTAGGCCTAAAAATCAAGATCTTCAGAATTTTAGTCATTTCCATTCTCTAGTAAGTTCTTAGGTGCACATATTCAGTTTTACATCTTTCTATTTTCTTTTACTTGCATTTCTAAGTCATGTTCTAGGTCTTTTTTCATATCACAATGTGTTTTCAAACAACATGCATTTCTTTAGTTTTCATTCAATAATCGATCTATTCTATCATTCTTCTACATTTAGGACATTTCATTTATGCATTTTCCATCATACTTGCATTAGTTTGAGTGAACCGCCACAAGTTTGTGAGTTTATTTCTCTCCTTTTAGGTGAAAGATCCTAAGAGTGCAAGAGTAGCCCATAGACATTATCAAAATTGTTGGCTCATTTTGGTGAACTCACTTTTTGAATACCTTCTTTTCTAATTTGGAGTCCACCATAATCCTAGAAGTAGCTTGCATTGCATTTTGCATTAGTTGAGTTGCATTCTAGGGTTTCAAATTTTGCATTAGTGAAAGTGCATATAGGTTGCATTTTTGCATCTTAAAACATTAAAAATTTCTAAAATTTTGCATTTGCATCTTGTTTTTGTAGCATACAACAAAGAAAACACAAAAACCAATCAAAAATATCTCAAAAATATCCCCATTGCGACTCATTCACCACCTTGGGTGAATCAGTCCCTCTTCACCCCTGAAACTACATTTTACAGAGCTAAAAACCCTGTTTTTATGCTTTTGTTTGTTTCCATTAGTTATCTATATTAGTTGGTTGAGTTTTTGTATCATGCATTTCATTATATTTAGCTTACATTAGCTCATTTCATGCATTTTTAAAATTCACATTTGCATTTCCCATCTTTCATCTTTCATATTATTACATAGTTTCATTAGTAAATTGCTTTGTTTGAAATTTGAAAAGTTGTATTTCATCCTATGTCTTTACATTGAATTTTAAGTTTGCATAGATTCTCTTACATTTAAATCATTAGAAATAAGCATTTTTTACATTCATGGCACTTATACTTTTGCAATTTTCATTTTCAACATTAGATCAGGTAGTTCATTTAGATCAGATTCATTAGGAAATGAAAATAAAAAACAAAAACCATTAAACGACCCAATTCAAAAGATAATTCAATTTAGAAAAAAACATCTCATCCAATCCCTTTAGTAGTGATTATTTAGACATGTTAAATGAATCCCTTAAGAACCTCCTCTCACTAAGATCATCCACTAAAGATTTGACATAAAAGGATGCATGCATCGATAATCATGATAATCATACTCGTTCTTCTCCCGATATCTCTCCCATTGATGATGAAGGTATCTTGATAAAAGAAGACACAATCATTGAATATCATGAAAATTGTTCTTGTCTTCCTCCTCCCCCCCCCTTGGAAAGACAAAACTAAGATCATTGTTGCTACTCCCAACACCTCCCCTAATTGTGAAGATGCTTTAGTGAATAAGGATACAATCGTGAATGATCATGGCAAACACATTTTTGTGGAGGATATGATTGAGATCTATTAAAATCCTACCTCTCCCACTCAAGAAGAGATTCTAGGACATGAGGATGTAAGTGTAGATAATCATGAAAATCAAACCTTTTCTTCTCCTAATATCTTCTCTAGACATGAAGAAGATAGTTTGGTGTTAGAAGATATCCTCATTGAGACTCATGAGAATATTTTTCCCCCCTTTCCTAATACCTCTACCATTTGGGATGATTTATTTGAACAAAAAATTACAATCATTGGTAACCATGAAACTCCTAGTCATCCTTCCAATCTCTTTTCTAGCTATGATAGTTTCTTAGCGTGAGAGAATAACAATGTTGACACACTCCATAGTTCCACACCCTCTAATATCTCTTCTATTTGTGAGAATGAAGTGATAGAAGAATTTGAAAGCATATACAATCCCAATATCTCTCCTACATGTGACAAAGGTTTTTTTGAGCTAAAAGATACGCCCATTGAGAATCATGACAATGTTGAAAGCTCCTCTTCTATAACTTCTCCTACTTTGGAAGATATCATCGAACAAGAGAATGAGATCATAAGCACATCTCTTAACATAACTCTACCTACTCTACATTCATTTTCTAACTCCTATTTGTGAGAATTTTTTGTGAGCAATCATGATGATCACATTATTTGTGAGGAGGTTATGTTACCATTAGATGATCAAACCTTTCAAACCTATTCTTCCCCTATTTTGGAAAACATTATTGTACAAAGGGATTTAATCACATATGATCATGATAATCATACTTTTTTTTCTCCTAATATCTCTTCCACTAGTGAAGAAGATATTTTGGGATTAGATGGACTATTCCTTGAAATTCATGAGAATCTTCTTGCTCCCTTTCCTAATGTTTCCCCCATCCAAGAATACATAATTGAGAAAAAGGATACAATCATTGAAAAACATGAATGTGATACTTTTTATTCTCTTTGTGCCTCCTCTCCTTGTGATGAAGTTACTATACAACACCTATTAATGGAATGAGATCAACACCTTTTTTGCTCTCTCCTAAAAACTCTCCTGCTAGGCAGAATATCATGTACAAACCAAAAATCAACCTCACTCCAAAGCATCCTAAATTGCTTGATATAGATTTACCACCATCATTGTAATTCTTTAACAATCATGAAGAATTGAAGAAAAACGATATAGAAAGACAAAACAAAATTGAAGAAGCCACAAAGTTATTTGAAGAGGCTTTGAAAACCTTTGATTTCATACCTATATTCCTAGGAGAATACATGATCATCACAAAAGAATATAAAAAGGGAAGATATGAGGAAGTAATGTCCAACACATCCACTTCACCCAATTTAAAAGAAAATACAACATCTAAGACAAAATTTGAGGCAATAAAATAACCACCAAATCCAAAACAATTGGCAAAACTTTTTGGATGACAACTTGGGAAAGGATGTGATGCTATAGAACAAGGTATCCATGCCCCTATAATGCCTAAAATGCAAGAAATGACTAATGATATTGGTTACTGTCCCTCAAAACAAAAACCCTCAATCAATTTCAACACTGTCACAAAAAATTCTTCCAAGATGACCTTAACATTGGTACATATGAAACTGATAGATATCTCATTAAATATGCATCAAGTAGAAACTTTGTTTACTTATCAACATAAATAACATTAATTTTTGCTCCTTTCCATAGTTGCATGTCTTACATTCTTTTCAAGGAGTAGCATACAATCATCCATTCCAAGCTCACCCTTGTCCTGCACTAAGTGGGGGAAAAGGGTTAGAAATCCTTATCCTTGTATGTCACTTGTCGTTGTCTCTTTTGGCTAATCACTAAACTTTCGTGAACATATAAGATCAAGCTTAGGATGTCAAGGACATGACTTAAGATTGACTCGCATGTGACATACTCCATTTCTTCATGATGTAGCTTATCAAAAACATACGACTTGGCATAGGGATTTTCTAGTAAGCTCTCATACCCTCTTCTACTTTAAAGCAATTGCTCGCAATAATGGTGTAGCAACCACTTTAAAGTGGGGTCATACATAGAAAAAATCTTTGTGAAAATTTTCATGGTGTGATTTTTCTTTTTCTTGTGATGTGTCCTCTTCTTGGTGGTGTCATTGCGTTTGATGCCTTCCAAGAGTGTAAGATCAACTGAAGTGGCCTGATACGAATGAGGCATCCCATGGATAACAATCTGACACCCTGACTTGGCCTCTCTTGGAGACATTAGGAAAAATGCTCCCTAAAAATAACTTACATCAACAAAGTAAAATCCCCTTTAACAAAATTCTTCACATATTCAAAAACATTCACAAAAAGCATTTCATTGAGGTGCCTTATCAATGTTATCAAGAGCATAACTTTGGTATGGTTAGTATGATGGGAAGCTAACACACTGGCACGACTTTCTCATTATACAATGGGAAACTGACACACTGGCATTACTTTCTCACTAAACCACTTGTTTGTGGATTACTCACCATATGAATGACCTGATGTTTTGTGGCCCTAGAGTGAGCACATCACCTCATTTTTCTTTCTTTTAGATCTTTACATTGCATCATTATGTATCTTGATGGTTTGACTTAGGATCTTGGATCTTGGGGGTTTGACTGCCTTCTTTCAATCTTTTTCATTCTTTTCCATCTACATTTGTACACTTGGATCTCTCTTTAATGTCTACTCTAGTGTGATTTTGAAGCAAGTTCATCCTCTCACTAAAGTGGGGGCTAAATGTACCATAGAAAAAAGTATCTCTTGCTTGATATGTGAATAATTAATGACAAATTGGACTTAATGAGGCCTTGATTTAATGTTATGAGGTTTTTTACACATCCACATTAGGTCTTGGACCCTTACAAATGCATGAAATGATGTCTTGTAAAGGTGTTGTAAAGTGTTTTGAATCACTTTCATACTTTTCTAGACTCTTATTAAGCATTTAAGTCTAATATTATTCAAAGGTTAGTTTTTCCCTCTTCTTCTATAATTAAATAATTATTTTAATTATTTAATGTTTAATACCCCACCTTTCCTCTATAATTAAAGAATTATTTTTAATTATTTAATTATTTTTTCTCACCTTTCTTTTGAAATAAATAAAATTAATATGTTATTTATTTCTCCTATATTAACCACCTAAATTAAATAATTTTTTTTATTATTTAATTTTCTCCATCAACCTCTTTTTCTGTGCCAATGTTATCTTCCACCTCAAGTCTTTATATATCCATGTCTTTCTTCTCTCAATTAACCTCCACCCTTGATTAAGTTATTTTCTAATTTAATCTTGGCCCTTGATCATAATCCTTATTCTTAACTCTTCTTTATAAAAGGAGACCTTTAAACACTAATTAATTGAACTAATTCATTCATTCATCATTCATTATCTTTCTCAACTCAAACAAGCTAGGGTTTACCATTTTTGAATCTTCACAAGGAAGCATCTTCAAGGACATCATTAAGGCATTCAAGAGAAATATTCTCCATCCATTGTTGCAGCAGTTCAAGATACTTCATCATGGAAAGTTTCTAATTGCATTGTTTCGTATTTCATGTTTCATTATCTTATTTCATCATTTTGGTTTAATTACCTAAATGGGGTTTGACCAATGCAAACCTCCAATCCGTAACAATCAAAATTCTCTCTTTTTCTTTGTGTGTTTGCATATATTTAGGTACTTTGAAGACTTGAAAATCATTGAAGATTAGGTTGCAAAATTGTTGAAGTCATATCCACTTTTGCAAGGTCAAAACCTACACAAAAAGTCACCAATAGTGCTAAAAATCAAGGTTTCAAATTTGGATGCCTGGAGGTACAAATTGAGTAGGTGGGAAGCTACATATTCCATTTTTGAGTTTTTCAGAAAAGCCAAAGTGGACTAATTTTTCCAGAGTGGTGAATGAGTCCCACTGTACCTATTTCCTAAAGACTTTTGTAGATTTGGATACCCATTTCGCTAAAATAGGCCCTGGTACAGTTTTCTAGAATTGGGATTGATTCACCTAGAATGGAAAATGAGTCCCACCAGGCCTAAAAATTAACATCTTTAGAATTTCAGAGTCATTTCCAGTCTCTACCAATTTCTCAGGTGCACCTATTTAGTTTTACAACTTTCTATTTTGTTTTACTTGCATTTCTAAGTCATTTTCTAGGTATTTTTGCATATCACAATGTGTTTTCAAACAACATGCATTTCTTTAGTTTTCATTCAATAATTGGTCTATTCTATTAGTCTTCTACATTTAGGCATATTTTCATCATACTTGTTGATGCAGGAGCATCCAGTGGTTAAGGGAAATCTTGCATCACCCAAAAAATGCATTGCATTTATATTTCCTTTGGTTAGATTTTTGTAGATGTTTTTGCATTTCTGGATACCCTTTTCATCATTATGTAAATCCCCACTTTTAGTTTTGTTTTTTGTGCTTTCTCTAGTGAACTGCTATTTTCAGCAGCTTTTAGAATTTATTGTTATTTTTAGAAACTTTTGGGAATTGAAGGTGTTTTGGAATGAAAGTTGAATGAAAATTATATGGGAGGATTTAGAATGGAAAAATAAGAAGATTGGTGAAAGAATCAGGCAGAGAGCATTCCCGATTTGAAAGATATTGGAATTTCAGTCTCCCAAAAAAGCACCTGAAAACCTTCCATATTGGGTTTGAGGCACGAAAACTTGTTGAAATTGGTGAACTAGATTTTTAACACATTCTTGACTCTAAAACCTTTCCAACAGTTCAAACGGTTTTAAAAACGGAGTCCCGGATCAAAAGTTATGGCTCCCAAAAGTTGGTACACTTTCAAAAGGTGTTGATTTTCTAATGGTGTTCTAATTTTTGAGTTTCAAATTGTAATTCTTGGCGCCAAACCGCCAAAACTCATAACTTGAATGTTTTTTTGGCTCCTAAGGGAAAAGGACTATTTATAGGGGGTTCTTTCTAATTTTGGTAGCTTTTGGGGAAAAAGATTTTGCATGCTGCGAAAAGGGGAACTTTTGTATTGTCTATAATTTCTGAAACTTTTGTAGCTTACATGTATCATAGAGCTTGAGGATTTAGGATCCTCTGCATGTAATATTTTCCATTATTGGATAATAATAAATTTTTCTAGTTGTGTGCATTATTTTTGTGTCTCAGGTTTTCTCCCTCGTCACTTGCATTAGTTTGAGTGAACCACCACAATTTTGTGAGTTTGTCTCTCTCCTTTCAGGTGAAAGATCCTAAGAGTGCAAGAGTAGCACATAGACATTATCAAAATTGTTGGTTCATTATTATATTACATAGTTATAACTACTCTTGTAAATGTGTATACAAAATATGGAATCATACACAAGGTAGGTCAATTGTTTAACAAAATGCCTCAAAGAGATGTGGTCTCATGGACCACAATGATTACAGGATTTGCACAAAGTGGATTTGTATGAAAAAAAAATTGAAAATTCTAAGAAAATTTAATTGGAAAGTGTAAAGAATTATGTAGTTTAAAATGTCCCAAGAGGAGCTAAGGTTATAATGATAAATAAACAAGGATGAACATGGAATATGCCTAATAACAAAATCAAAGCATTGTATTAAGCATGTATGATAACTGATGATAAAGAAACATAATATAATTAAGGAAAATGTAAATAAAATGTGTAAATACTTGACATACCTAAAAAATGGAGGAACTACCCTTATCTAATCTTTCTTTCTTCTTGCATCAAACTCCTCAACAATTTGAGTTTTTCACAAGCTTGCTTTCTTTTTAACATTCAATTGTATATCACTCAAATAGAATTACTAACAACAATATAAATAACCAATGTATAATGTTAAATTCCTTCAAGTCAATCACAATTAACATTGCAACACTATAAAAATTGAGACTTGAATTGATATATATCAAATTCAATGTGAAAACTCAATTATTTCCTCCTTAAGTTGGTAAACCATAAAAAGGTGGTTGAAAGTTGATGCAAAACTAGTAGAATGTGAAAAAAAATCATCTGCACTTCCCAATAGCATGAAAAAGATTTTTTTGTTGGAACACATGCAAAAAAATCAAAATAACAGAGCATGGGTATGAGCAAGATCATGATGGGCCAAAAAGTGGCAATATGATGGGTATGTGGCTAACAACTTTTTTTTAACTCAAAATTGATGAAACAAAAAGGTTTTTTAAAGGAGATTCTCAACTTTCCACCAATATAAATTATTCTTTACTTTGAATTTAATAAATAATTATTATTCATTTTCTATTTGAATTACAACTAAAGTCATGATTGATAGGTTGATTGAAAAACATCTATAGCTTTCAAATAGTATCACATTTTTGAATCTGAAACATGAGTCACATTTTATGCTTCACATACTATAGGATTAAAAAAAATTGAATTTCATGAAGTTTTGACCAAGTTAAGGTGGTTAGACACACAAGTTTTTATATTTTTTTAAAATTTGTAATAAAAATTCATAATTAATTATTTACTTGGAAAAATTACAAAAAAATATGCATCACATCTGGACATGAGTCCTCTACTTATATCTGAAATATTATAAAAAAATATTATCATTTTATTGTGGTTAGGGTGGTCAGATAGACACCTACTTCTTATTTTTTCCTTGAAATTTAACTACTATTCCATTGAAATTTCAATTTTTTACCAAACAGATTTTAAAAATAAATAAATAAACCTAGTAGTTTAGAAACTAAATTCAATTTGCTACAGATTCTATTCTTACATATTTTTCAAATAATATAGATAACTTATTCAATTTTTTACATCAAGTTTCCTAACTCTAGTTTTTCTAAAAATTTTGCCACTTAAGGGCTTTTTCTTTCCATGATGATCCTGCACATACCTACATGTTGGCTCGGATCATGGGTGTGTTGAATTTTTTACTGTTTTTAGAGCAATCCAAAATGTGCTTGCATCATAACGCACTCATGTTATAACAAACTCATGTTTTGGCTTGCTATACAAAATGACTATATCTCAACTTCTTCAAAACACGACTGTGTTATGAAAATGTTGATTTTCTAAAGGTTTCCTAACTCATTGTCTCATTACCTTCCCCTCTCCCCCCTCTATCTCTCTCACACCTATCTTTCCCCCTATGTATCTTGTTGAAAATTGAGGTGTTTATGTAGCTTAATGCTTTGTAAAACTATTATACTTGTTATTATACTTTTCCTTTTGTTACAAATTATTTGTGGGTGATTATCTGATTAATCCATTTTACCATTTTTAGAATGAAGATAGAAGTTGTAGAAGAATTAGACAGGATATTAGAAAGATTACACAAGCATATACTGTGGAGAAACCCTTTTGGGAAAAAACTACACCAAGAATCAATGTATTATTTAATCTCTAAAGTAGATTACAATAACTCCAATTCTTGCTTGAGAATGCTTATTTTACCTTCACCAAATCTTGTTCACAACTTGCAATAAAATTGATACAAATTATCTTCAACTTGCTTGAGATATATAGGAAATAATCAACTTTGTAAACTCCAAAAGAGTTACAATTACCAAGCTCAATCCCTATCTCTTAAAAGGTATACCTATCTCTTCCAAGTAGAGTTTAAATGTGAAGAAAAATGCTAAATCATCATCTTCATCCATTTGGGTGTCCCAAACTAAAGTAAAAATTCAACCTTTATTTTGTAAATATCTGCAAGGCTTCATCCTCAAAGTAGGTACCCAAGATTGGGCCCACTTAACTTAGCCTTCTGAAATATCTTACCATGCAAAGGAGTTAATTCTAAGAAGTCAACTTGGGTGCCCAAGTTGGGTCCAAGTCATTTTTTGTTAACTGAAACATTTCTCTCCACCATTCATGCAAGAATGGTCATCCCCTGTTAACTAAAGGTAGTCCCTGTTATCTATCATGCAACTCAAGTCATTAGTCATGCATTCCAAGTTAATTGAATTCAACTAACATTCAACTAAAACTAACTAAAGATAACTGAACTAAACTAAGCTAAACTAAACTAAACTAAACTAATTATGAACTGAACTAAACTAAACTAAACTGATCTAAATTGAGTTGAACTAAACTTCATGCATGCAAACATCAAAAACCCTAACTCCTAAGGTCATTACATACATTCATAAGTGTTATCTCTTACTTTTAATAGTTAATTGAACTCAATTTGAGTGTCACCTACCATGTGGGTGCCCCATGTGCTCCTATTATTTAGGATTTCATCTTGGAAGCCATCACATGCTCCTATCATTTATAATTAATTACAAATGTCAATTAACAAGATTATTTCATCCAAAATTAATCTTTGTCTAATACTAGTGTTTGAGAACACTTTACAAGGACTTAGGAGACACATGAAATAAATAATGTTTAGGATTGCAATTAAATGACATCCTATTTCCAACATCTCACCCCTTTCTCCATAAGCTATAGGTCTCTCACCTCTATATCTCTCAAATATATCTCTAGTTATTTCCCGAACCTCTCCACCTCTCTCCCTCCTCCTTACCCATATTTCCCTCAAGTTGTCAACTTCACTCTCTCATTTTCTTCTATCTATCCCCTCACCTCTCTATCTCTCACCTTTGTGTCCCCCTCACCTATCTACCTCTCCCCTCTCTAGGTCTCTCAGTCACTCCTTTTCTACCTTTCCATTCCTACTTTGGCATATAGGTCTCTCACTTAACCCTAAACCCTATCCATAAATCATCAACCCTCAACCCTAAACCTTAAATCATAAACCCTATCCCTAAACCCTCAACCTTGGACACAATGCCTTAAACCCTAATCCCTCAACCCTCAACCCTATACCCTTAAACCCTAATAACTCAAACCTTAAACCCTCAACCCTTAAACCCTAAAATATTGACCCTAACCCTAAAGCCTTAAATCCTCAGCCCTTATCCACCCCTCTCCTTTCCTATCTCCCTCACCCCCATCTCTCACCCCTCTCTCTCTAGGTTGTAGGTTTATCACTTGTATATCTCTTAAGGGTCTCTCGATATTTCCCTTGCTCTCCACATCTCTCCCTAGGTCATAGGTCTCTCACCTCTATATCTCTTAGGGCTCTCTAGTTATTTCCCTTCTCTACCTCTCCCCTCTTTAGGTATCCCAATCAATACTTGTCTACCTCTCCATCCCTCATTAACCATGTAGGTCTATCACTCCTTGTCTCATTACCCATCCCTCTTCCTCCACTCTCTCTCACCCCTATCTCCCCCTATGTATCTCACTGCTCTCTCCCTGGGCTGTAGGTATCTCACCTCTATATGCCTTAGGGATCTCTAGTTATTTCCCTCCCTCTCCATGTCTCTCCATCCTCCTTACCCCTCTTTCCCTCAACCTTATACCCTCAACCCTCACCCTTAAACCCTTAATACTTGAACCATTAACCCTAATCCCTAATCCCTCAACCCTTAAAACCTTAATCCTTCAATACTTAAATCTTGAATCCTAATCCCTCAACCGTATACCCTCAACTCTCAACCCTAATCCCTTAGTTCCCTCAATCCTAATCTCTCAACCCTAATCCCTCAACCCTCAACCCTAATTCATCAACCCTTAAACCCTCAACCCTTAAACCCTTAATCCCTCAACCCTTGAAACCTCAACCTTTAAACCCTTAATCCCTCAACCCTCTAACCTATACATTAAAATAGGCCAACCCCCAATTATCAAACCTCTACCCTATAAATTGGAACCTCAACCTTATACCCTCAACCATAATCTCTCAACCCTTAAACCCTAATCCATCAAGCCTATATCCTCAACCATAATCCCTCAACCCTTAATCCCTCAACCCTTAATCCCTCAACCCTTAAACCCTCAAACCTAATCCCTCAACCCTAAACCATAATCCCTTAACACTCAACCCTAATCCCTCAACCCAAGTAAACCCTTAATCCCTCAACCATTAAACCCTAAACCCTTAAACCATTAATACTTTAACCCTTAAACCCTCAACCCTTAAACCCTTAATCCCACAACCATCTAACCTATACATTAAACAAGGTAAACCCTCAACTATCAAACCTCTACCCTATACATTGGACCCTTAACCGTAATCCCTCAACCTTATACCCTAAACCCTATGCCTTAAGCCCTAATCATTTAATCCCTCAATCCTTAAACCCTAAACCCTAATCTCTCTCTCTCCCTCCCTCTATCCCTCCCACCCTACCCTGGTAAGCATCTCTCACTCCAACCCCCTCTCTCCCACTCCCTCTCTCTCTCCCTCTCTCTCTCAGGTGTCTCTGTCCCACCCCCTCTCCCTCTCTCTCTCTCTCTCTCTCTCTCTCTCTCTCTCTCTCTCTCTCTCTCTCTCTCTCTCTCTCTCTCTCTCTCTTAGGTCTCTCCTTCCCACCCCCTCTCTCTCTCTCAAGTCTCTCCCTCTAGCAATCTACTTAAATAACTATATCTCTCTCTCTTTATCCCTCCCATCCTACCTAGATAAGTCTCTCTCACTCCAAACCCTTCTCTCACACTCCCTCTCACTCTCTCCCTTTCTCTTAGGTATCTCCCTCTCACCCCCTCTCCCTCTCTCAAGTCTCTCTCTCTCTTAGGTCTCACCCTCCCACCCTACCTGGACAACTCTCTCTCTTAAAATTATCCCTCCCTCTAAATGCATACATATAAGCATACATACATACAATCATACATACATACATGCATTGATACATACATTCATACATGCATACATATATACACTGATACATAGATACATGCATACATGCATACATTGATACATACATACATACATAAATAAATACAAGAATACATACATGCAAGCATGCATGCATTATGTTTTTTTTAGGAAACTCAAGAACAAACGTAAAAAATATGTCAAAACTATGAAATAACATGAGTGTGTTATAGCGCACTTGCACTATAGGTTTCTTTGGGAATCCCCAAGCCTTAGACTTGTTATTTGATTTGGATTACCAACCCAAAGGAATGGAGTTTCTTCCCAACATCCAAAGATATGTTTTTTCATATTATACAAGATTTCACATAATCGTGTCCATGCTAACCATCATGTATACATGTGTTTCAAGGTCAAAAAAATTGAACACTTGGGTAATGTTAGGCTCTCTCTTAGCTATTTAACGATGTAATTTTTTTACATTTGGCAATGTTTTGATTATATGGGAAATAGGACCTCCAAGGAATTAGCACTATTCTTAATAGAAATGTGGCACACTTGCAATAGTTTCTTAATGTTTGCATTGGTGTCCAAAACCTTGGCCTCCAATTCAAAGAGATGTTGCTCACATAAAGACTTGAAGCCCGAAAAAGAACATTCTAAATCCATAGTTCTATCAATCAAAATGTCTAAGGTAGATCCCTTTGGAAGGTTATGCACATTTTATTTTAATCCTTTGATCTTAATTTTCACCATGTTGAATTCCTATAGATTCCACTTCACCAACTTGAAAATCCCAATGGCCCCCACATGTGCCATGTCAAGGAGTTTGAACATTGATGTGGAATCATCATTAAGATATGATAAATTCTCTGACAATGAATTAACTTTCAGAGGTTTTTCTTTACGAAAATTCTAATTAACACCCTCCTTATCTTGCATAGTTTTCTCACTAGAGGGTTCCACACTAGGTGAGTTTTAAACTGGGGAATCATCAATTTTAAGTGTATTCTCCTCTAAGTCCTTGTTGCGATGCTCAATTATGTCTTGACCACCACCTTTCAATGCCTAATTTTTTAGCTTTGCAAGATGCTTTCAATCCCTTCTTGGCCTTTCCTTTGCCTCCATAACCAAAAAATTCTCCTACAAACCCTCCTCCTTATCTCACACCACTACATCATCCTAGCCATTAAAAATTGCATTATCCTTAGACCTAGAGTCCCCAGAACCAACCTCTATATTATTGCCATCTATTTGGGACTCTGATTCCTAAATAATAGCCCTCTTGGAAACCAATTTTCTTTTAGGTTTTCCCTTCTTCCTCTTCTTGGAAGGGGTGACAAGAGGGAAAAGACCTATCCTCATCTTCCTCAATCCACTTCTCCTCCCCACCAGCACTAGTGTCTAAGCCAAACAAATGAGACCCATCACTCAAAGCCTTTTCCTTTCCCTTTAAAGATTTAGCAGGAATGTGGGCCCTCACTTGCTCCATAATGAAAAATATGAGATGCTCGTGCAGAACCAAGACCCTCCACTCAAATAATTTTCCTTTCCCTTGAAATATTTAGCAAGAATGTGGGCCCTCACATGCTCCATAATGAGCAACATGAGACCCTCATGCAGAACCAACACCCTCTGATTTTTCAAATACACATACATAGACACCTCCAACGAGGACAACAAAAAGAAAGGAAGTGAAATAAAAATATCATGCCTAAAATGATTTAATAGAGTAAAATGATGGCCTAATATTGTATTAACCCTTCCTTCAAGGGTTACATATGACATAATAATCTCCACAATATCTGCCTAGATCTTCTTAAGAGACATTCGCTCATAGCCCCAAGATGACAACTTGATAAGATTCTTCTACTCATCATCCTTAAATAATTGTGCCATAGCCTCCTCATTACTCTTCTTATATTTAAAGAATTTGCATCCAACAACAGGAAACCCCATAATAGCAACTCTAAACTCCTCATTTATCTTGAAAACCATTCCCTTAATCTGAAGCTTACGATTATGCCAGTAAGAAACAAACTACATTGAAGACTTGGGGTCATGGCCATGAAGCATTTCTAGGGAAGGTGTAAAGTTTCCATGCTCAAGGATCCTCCAAATTTTCATCTTCTTCCTCAAAATCATGCATGAATGGGGTTCAATTCTACTTCGATCACCCCCCATTTTCACAATAGCTAGCAGCAAAAACCCTCGGATACCAAGAAAAGAGATGCCCATAAAACATGTGAAAATAACGTAGGTATAAATGGTAATATAATTCCAGGAATTAGATCAACCATATCCATCATTTCTCATTAAAACCCTAGCTCCCTCAAGAAGGAGGGAGTACTCCTCCCATGACTTGTACTCATCATTTCTAACGGCCTCATTAGTGAAAAAATATGCTAATGAGTTTCCCTCTTGGTAGATGTGAGAAACACAAATTTCCTCACAAGATCTCAACATCATTATAGTATCCTTAATCAACTACTCGATAATCCAGCTAGGCTTTTTTATTCCACATAGGCAATTGACAATGTTTAGGGAGTCACCCTCCACCCAAATTTTAGAGTAGCCCTTTTCCAAGGAAAACTTAATGATGGTGAATGCAGCCTTGGCTTTTGCACAGTGATTGCTCTAATTTCCACATTTTGAAAATTTTAAGCCTTTCATCTTTAATTTATTTTGTTTGTGTGTTCATTTTTTGGAAAAAACCAGTGTTTGGTAATTTTTTCTTTATAAATTAACTATTCATTGAAATTTCAAATAAATTACATTTTTAGAAGCTAGACTCCATTCTACACATATTAAAAAATAAAAAATATTTTTCAATTAGTTTTCAAAATTTATAGGGGTGGCATAGCCAAAATTCTATTTTTCAGGATGTTTCCACTTTGAAAATTAGTAAAAAATCAAATATTCATTAAAAATCATCATAAAAATTGGGCATAAACTACATGTTGTTAGCTAATTTCTCATTGAAACGATTTTAAAAATACCAACAAAAAAATGTTAACCTTTTGAGGGAGGCACAAAAGATGCTATGTTATACTTTTTTGAAAAAAATAGAACCAATTTTTGTGGCTCCCTCTTTTGAACCCATTAATCTATACCATTTTCAAAAAAAAAAAAAAGTGATTTAGAAAGAATCAGAGCACTTGCTACATTGTTTTATTGCATCTTAAAATTTTGTGTGTAACTATCCTCAATTTCTCATCCAAGGTCAGCATTTCCTAATTTCAAAAAAAAAGGTGGCAACTTAAGACCCCTTTTTGGCCCCCCATCTTTTTGCACTTACCCATAATGTTATGATATCATTATACTATTAATGTGAAACCTGATATTATAATGTTATGTTATCATTTCTCTAATAATATGAAACCAACTTCCATAGTGTTATGTTATTGTTGAATGTTAATGTGAACCTAATCTCATAGTATTTCTTACCATTTCTCTATGAATGTGAAATCCGATTTCATCATCTAATGATATTATTTCACTATAATGTGAAACCGGATATCATTAAGTTATGATATTGTTCACTGTTATGTGGACCCAATTTCAACAAGACATGTAATCATTTCACTATCAACATATAACCCAAATTCATTGTAATAAGACATTGTTTAACTTTTAATATGAGACCCAATCTCATTATGAGATATCAGTCACTACTAATGTGAACCCAATACTATGTAACAAGTTATCACTTTGTTATTTCTCATGGAAGACCGAACCCATTGATGGTGTGACACCAAATTTCATTGCTTATGAAGAGTCTAAAATTTAATTCTATATGAAGCTCGAGTCTTTGTTAAGGGAAGATTTTTTTCTTATTTTATGTGAAGTCAACCTTATGTCATTAAATGTTCTTCCTTCAATGAGTTAAACTATTGACAATACTATTGAATAAACATTACAATGACATTAAGGTTTTGAAAAACAGTAAATGTAGTATTATGCTAGTCAGGTTGTTATTACAAGAATGAATTTATGAATTCTCTATGCAAAATTTTATGATATCCTATTAGTATTTCTAGGTTAGAGTATTATTTGCGGAAAACATGAAACTACATGATTGATTTGGATCCTTTGTTAGGAAATTAGTTTTTGGTAAAAGATAGTACTTCTTTTATGTAGTTTACAAGGAAATTGATTTCTATTCTTATTTTAAAAGAATGTATACACATACTTATTACTGTAATGAAGGCCATATATGTGTACATTCATAAACCGTGAATATATACATACATGTGATATAGCTTCTTTAATAGTTATTTATTTTCCTTAACCGAACAATATAAGTGTATTTTTTTGTAGAAAATTAAGGAAATATTTGTGATTTGTATGTTGATGCATGTGTGAGAAATGTGCAAAACAGTATCTTTCAATTGATAAATGTAGAACATGTTACAATGACTGATTGTTTGATGTATAATGTACAAAAGCAGTAAATCTAGTTAGTTTAGTTTGCAATAAATTGTTGAATCCAAGATATCCCAAATGAACATATGTAGATTAAGTTCATAAAATGTCTTTTATTTAATATCATAATAATATTAGATAGAATAACATGTTGCAAAACATGTTGTAAGTTTGCAAACTTGATGAATAGAATGGAAGGGTGTTTCCTTTTGTATGTAGAAAGTTACCTTCTAGGATGGGTGTCGAAAATAGAATAACAAAGAGTATAGGTCTTTATTTTTCCAAAATCGATCATTTTGTAGTTGTATACAACTTATGTTTGGCCAAGCGTTGGTATCCCATTACATTGAATGGACTATTTTTATTATATAACTCTCTTTTCCATTTCCTAACATTGATCTTGTATGTTTTGATTTCTTTTAGAAATGCTTGTAGTTATGTTAGGAATGCACCAAATTACACTTTGTATATCTTTTTCTTGTATGTTTTGATTTTTTTTAGAAATTCTTGTAGTTATGTTAGGAATGCACCAAATTACACTTCGTATATCTTTTTCTCTTGCTAAGTATTCCATGTAGGATCAGGTATTCATCGAGTAGGAAGAATTCTAGGGAAGTGTAGCTTCGTGGTTGGGAGGAAAAGCACCCGAACCATGTTCTCATCCAATAGATATGAAGAGCATTGAAGAGAAATAATATGGAATTCTATATTTTTATTATTGTACTTATACTATTTGATGTAAAAACTTGAGTTGACTATGTGGCAATTTTATCCAAGTCAAACTATGTAATTTGATGATTTGACATTTGGAAATGAATATAAATTATTATTTTGGACATGTTTTTCTATGATGGAAAATAGCTATTGGATTTATATCTTAAATTTAATATTCATAATGTCATAATTGATTTATTGGTGTTATTTAAGTATGTCACATTACAAACATCCATCATACTATAAAGGATAGAGGAATTTTGTGCAATTTCCTTGGTAGACATGTATGTGAAATGTGAAAGCATTGACAAGGCAAGTGAAGTATTTGACCAAAAGCCTCGAAGAAATGTGTTCTCATGGAATGGCATTATTGAAGGATATCAACAAAATATATTTGTTGAAAATTTTTTAATAACTTTCAAGCAAATACAATTGGTGGGTGTAAAGCCAAATTTCATATTTCACAACCTTTGCCAGGATCCTCCTTTCCTATGCTAAAATGGTATCTTTGGAATAGGGTATGGATGTTTATCATAGTATAAAGTATAGAGGAATTTTCTTCAATTTCCTTGGTAGACATGTATGTGAAATATGGAAGCATTAACAAGGCAAGTGAATAGTTTGACCAATAGCCTCAAAGAAATGTGTTCTCATGGAATGCCATGATTGAAGGATATGCAAAAAATAGATTTGTTGAAAAGGGTCAAGAAACTTTCAAGAAAATGCAATTGGTGGGTGTGCAAAATTTCACAACCTTTTCCGGTATCCTCCCTACCTATTCCAAAATGGGATCTTTGGAACAGGGTGTGGACATCAATCAAAGTATAAAGGATAGAGGAATTCTGTCAGGTATTGTAGTTGAAACTACCCTAGTTGACATGGATAAAAAATGTGGAAGCATATATAAATCTTGTACACACTTAAGAAACTAAGAAGAGATCAAATGAAAACTTGGAAGCAATGTTGATGTCATGGAGGGTGATGTGGGCGTTCTTTTTATCTCATAGGGTTTAGTCACTTTCCTGGGATTTGGCTTTGTAGTAAAATGACTATAGAACTATCATTTTTGGAACTTAAATTCTTTAATAGAAAACCATAAAAATAGGGTTCAAGTGAATGACCCATTCACTCAAACCCATTATTTTATTAATAAAATAGTATCTAACATGGGTTTCAAGTGAAACATTGAGGGAAAGGGTGTTTTCTCAAACATGGGTGTTCAAGTGAACCATTTTATGGGTTCTAGTGAACACCCTTGTTCGAGCGAACCCGTCTAAATTCTTTTCCATGCCCTGACACTTTTTGTTTATCAAGTGAATTGTAACCCATTATTTTGGGATCACCCCCTTCCATTTTTCTCTCCCTCCCTCTATCCCTCCCACCCTACCACTCCCTATCTCCCTTCTTCCCTCTTTTTCTCCCTCTATTCCTCCCACCCTTCAACTCCCTATCTCCCTCCTTCCATATTTCTCTCCCTCCCTCTATCCCTCCCACAATACCACTTCTTATCTCCCTCCATCCCCTTCTTTCTCCTTCCCTCTCTCCCTCCCTCTCTCCCTCCCTCTATTATGATCTTGTGATAAATAATTTTCAAATCTATCTCTCCCTCCCTCGCTCACTAACTAGTACCTTATGTTATTTCTACAATTGTGAAATCTTATATGGACTTGGATATCCAACCTTTCAATTTTAATTTATCAACCATATCTTTTGGCACTAAAATATCCTTACTACCAATGTTTATGATGAATTTATATCACTTATATTTAGTCTTGTATATATTTCTAAAGATACTTGTCCTTTGTATTACTTATTTATCAATACCATCACTATTTAAAAAAACTCTAGTTGCTATATCACTTTCTTCTTTAATAATTCATAGCTTCTATAAGGAATTTGAATTAATTCAAAATCTCATCCACATGCCTTATAAACACATTTTAGGGAAAATATTAATGATTAATTATGATGTTTGCATTAATTACATGGTAAAAGTGAGCCTTCTTCAATTGTTCAATTAATCAATTATAGTGTAAATATGGATAACATTAATCATTTATAGTTTCATCAATTCATTATTCAATTAATCATTTATAATGTAAATATGGACAACATTGGTAAAAAATATGTATTAACTACAAATCCATATAGTCATACATCATTATAAGTACCTTTAGAATATCCAAATCAATATAAAAACTCACAATTGTGGAAATAACATAAGGTACTAGTAAGTGAGCAATGTTTGTTAAAATTTAAGATAGGTAAATATCATGAGAAAGTATTGCATCATGTTAAAGGATATGTGTCATTTATTTTTGGGAATCTTGGTCATGGTAGTATGAGAATAAATTCATACATTTGTATAAAGAGAATACTTACACTATGATGAAGGATAGAAAGAAACATACTGTAGGGACATGTATGATTTGATAAACTATTTGAGTGGCATAAACTATTTTACCAAGATCAAGATTTGAAAGTAGTTATCACTAGATCATAATAGAAGGAGAGAGGGAGGGAGGGAGGGAGAGAGAGAAAGGGAAGGACGGAAATGGGAAGTGGTAGGTTTTGAGGAATAGAAGGAGTGAGAGAAAGATGGAAGGAGAGAGATATGGGTAGGAATAGAGAGTTGTAAGGTGGGAGGGATAGAGGGAAGGAGGGAGATAGGGAGTGGTAGGGTGGGAGGGATAAGTATAGAGAGAGTTAGTGAGGGTGGGAAGGAGGGGTAGGTGTAGATATATTGTGTATGTGTGTGAGGGAGAGAGATGGGAAAGGAAGGAGATAGGAAGTGGTAGGGTGGGAGGTATAGAGGAGGGAGAGAAAGATGGAAGGAAGGAGATAGGAAGTGGTAGGGTGGAATGGATAGAAGAACCCAAAATGGACTTAGTAGGAGGCGGAGATGTGATGGTGTATTGTGGGAAATAGGCACCAAAAATAGATTTATAAGATGGAGGAGGGGTAAGGGTAATGTTTTTGAGTTGGTACGATGGAGGGAGAGAGAGAGGGAGGAGGAGAGATAGGGAGTGGTAGGGTGCAAGTAAAGAAAGTGAGAGATGATGCTATAAGTGGATTTGAACAACTAAAGTCAAAGATTCTTGAACTTAATAATTCTAGTGAGAGCCATTTGTGTCCCATTTTATGCCTCATTTTATCCTTTTTCATACACCTTCAATCCCATTCCCATATTCCATTTCCATATCTTATCATAACATTTTACCATTCTACATTGCATATAATTAAATATATATGAGTGACATTTAATATAGTTTTGGGATAAAAATATGAAAAGTGATTATTGATTATCTTCACTAATAAGTGTTGTCATTATAAGCCTTGGAAAATATATCTTGCAGAATGCAAAATTCCTATCATCTTCAGATAGACTTCCTGTCACATTCTTCACAAGAAATTCTTGCCACCTTCTTCACAGGAATATAGCTTACTATTGCAGTTTTCCACAATGATTGGATTTCACTCTTTGATGCTAACTATACACCATTTTTTCTAATTATAGATTTCCTCTAGTTATTTCTCTATGGTACACTCATTTTTTTCACCACACCTATTCACATGTGTTTCTTGGGTTGTACATATGCTTTCTACCATCATGCATAACTTTTGTTAGACTTTTACCTACATTATTCAGCCACATAACAATTGTGCTTTCCAACTATGTGGAAGAGAAAACTCAAAATATTCGCATCTCCTATTTCTATTTGTTGTTATAAAACTATTTTTAATTTCTGGCCAACAACCAAGGTTTCCCGTGAACCATTACTTTTTAGTTTGTTGTCTTTGGGCTAAAATAAACTATTTTATACAACTTTAGATAACAGGTTTTTTAATCTCCATGTATATATATGATGTAAAATCATCCAAAAAGGAGGAAGAAAATAAATTTGATATAATTATTGAAAGAAACATTTTGAATTTACTTTTAGAAATTCCATGAGTTATATATTCATCGATTGACTAGGAGGAAGGGTGCCCACTCTTCATTCGTCGATGAAGTGTAAATATTTATTTATTTTTTGTAGAGTATGTTTTTCGTGTGTTATGATTTCAATTGATTATGTTTTGTATTGTTACATTTTTTTGTTTGATATGTGTTAGTAATTTTCATGTATTAATGATCTATATTTTATTTGCATGATGCATAATTAATTGTTACGGTTTTTGTATCTGATATTTATTGATTACTTTTTTGTTTCAAAATTTATTGTCATAATTTCTGCATATTTCTTGCGATAATTTATGTTATTCCTATTACAGAAATATTGTAGAACCAGTGACAATTTCTATAGTAGTTCCTGTCACAAAAAAAAAAAAAACATTAATCTACTTTTCATCTTACGTAATTGATTAAGTTTAGGAATACATTTTCATCTCCAAACACTTAAACTTGTGTCCCTTGTGTAGATAGCCATGACACCTTTCATGAGCTTACTATCCTCAAATTGACACTTAAACCAAGTTGAATCTAGTTTATTCTTTACCCTAGTTTTGGCCTATCAAATTCTATACAAAGAATACAATTGGAAATAGATGATAAGGAAAAGGAAAAATAAGATCTAAGTGCAAGAAAAGGGAATCAATTGGGTGGAGACGTGAAATTCTTATCTAAAAAAGGTAAACAAGTCTTGTAAAGAACCTATTAAAAGAAACATTTGTATTCTCTAATCATAAAGACACTCTCAAAGATAAGAAGTGGCTGAAAAGCTACATAAATGTATTCAAGACATTGAAAACTCTATCCAAGAAAGGGATGTTGCTTTCCTAAGGGCTAATGAGGGAGCAACTGATCTAAAGCTTCAAGTAAAAGATATAAAAAATAATTTACAAGATCATGAAAAAGGAATAGTAGGGGGTGTTAACAGGTAAGAGTAGTGGGGATGAGGAAAAATGTGTTGAGGAAAAAGTGGGGATGTTGAAACTATAGAAAAACAACAGAAGACTAAAATTAACTGCTTAGAAAAGGAATTAAAAGATAAGAAGAAGATTTTATCATCAAAAGATAAGGAGGTTAATAATGTTGTTGAGAGTGAGCTATAATATAAAACACATGAAGTTGAGAAAATAAAGATAATAATGGAAGGTGTTGCTTATGAAGAAGGGCACATGGAGACATTAGAAAAGGAGTGTTTCAAAGAATTTGACACAGTTCAAAATTTGAAGGTTGATATCAAGCACATCAAGGCTCAAGTAGGAAATGTTCAATTTACCTATAATGATGGACTGTAAATTATTTTGATAGATCAAATTTCAAAGGTGATGTATAACTTATAAAAGTTTAAATTGCATTAATGGCAAAATTTGAAGGTTCCTTTCATTACACTCATGTTATGTAAATAACAAAAGTTTTTAATTAATGTTGACATTTCATGCCCCCCTTTGATGACCCATCACTGATAACCAATCTGAGTGATCCTACATGGGCCATCTTGCATGAGTTTTCCTTGGGATTTCCTAAAATTGTCTAAGTCCCAAAATTTTAGGTTTTCAAGTTGTCTCTTATCCAATTCCATCATTCCTTATCCATCACTTCTTATCTTCCTTCATTTTTCCTCTAACTTTTTTGGGTGTCAGCCTTTGGCCTTACCCTTTCTATGATGAGAGGTAACCCATCTCCCCAAATCCCGATTGCTCCTTTTGTAATTCAACTTTCAATCTTCCCCTTTTACCTTCTCCTTTGTAGAAGGTGAACCTTCCCCTTTGCCTCTAATTTTCAAAGGTAAGCCTTCTCTCTTACCTTCAATGCTCCCTTTGGACTTCATAGTTTCCTCCTCTCTTCTCCCTTTGGTATGTAGTAAGCTACAGGTCCGACATCTAACTCTCAATTGCTCAACTACTGATGCCCAACAAAGATATGTTTTTTGCGGGTCCAAACCATTTTTTTTAAAATGCTTACAAAGATTCTTTTTCGGTCTCGACGCCCTGACCTTACTGCATTTTGACATGTTTTTTGGGTGATGTTTTTTATACTTGATGTGACTTTTGAGCATGTAGATCTAATTTTCTGGGCTTCAAGGACAACATTAATTACATTCCATGCCTTCTACAAATGGATTTCATCGGCACCCATGCTCATTTATTGTTGTTTGTTGAACTTCATGATGGATCCATGCCCTAATCATGATTTTCACAAGATTCCTTAGATCTTGCATGCACAATATTTTTTCCTAACCTTGGTTAGGGTTAGGGTTCGACTTGTGTTTCTTAGTTATGCCTAATCTATAAAGGCAAGAAATGTATTCATTTTTGGGGTTCTTCCTCTAGCTCCTCTATAGTTTTTCTTTTGCAGACACTATATTTTACACTCTTCTATTGTAAAGATTGGCTATATGACTTTGTATTAATGAAACTGATCATTGTTGTTGGTTCTCTCCTCTTTTATGTATGATTAATCTTTCATTACCTTCATGTCTAAGTGTTTGTTTAAATTTTTATTTGAGTCAAAATTATTTGCAACTAATGTGTTCATAAATTATCTTTCCTTCCAATGCTCTATCAAACCCTAACCTCCATGTTTTCCTTTGAAATCAACCAAATAAAGAGTTTTGTGAGCTCTTTGGTTTTCTTCTTTGATGCATTGTGCAAATATTAGATAGGAAGAAACAAATTTCCATCTTGTTGTATCACCTCCATCTTCCCTTTCATGTATACATAATGGAAAACATATGTATACCCCACCATTTCATGATAATGCCAAGTTTAAACCTCCCAATCAGCCATACCAGGCTGGTCATACCTCCCATTTCATTCCAAATACCCCTATTGTTGTGGGTTCTCAACCTTCTCAAAATGCATGCCACCCACCCCACCCTACTCAAACATCTTGGATTCCTACACATTCCTATCAGCAAATATAGGATACTCCTTATTCTTCATTTCAACCCCAAAATGAGAGTGAACTCATGTCCATGATGAAGGATCTCTTTAAAAAAAATATTGAGCTTAAGGGGTATTAATCATTTGACCTACAGTAGGAAGAGTGTGAAAATCAAGCCTATCAAGGGTAGCAAGGTTGTTTCCCACAATAGGATGAGTTTATCCATCAAGCTCATTATCTGCAACAATAAAATTTAGATGCCCATTGGAGGTATGAGCAGAAAATGGAAGCATAAAGAAGACAAAAAGAGGAGTATATAGTAAATGATTTTGTTGCTAGGAAAGAGAAAAATAGACTTTCCTTTGCTCTACCACAAGTGCCTGAGACTCAAGCATCCCCTTGTGTTCCTAGTTTCAAACAAGCACCTACACCAATTCCAGAACAACCTGCTAAGGAGGAGGTAAGAATACATAAATTTGTAATTTTCAAGAAACCTAACAAGCCTCTTGAGACCACCATTAGCCCTCCTTTTGTTCCAGAAAACCTATTGTGCAAGAGGTTTGCAAGCACAAAATTTTTAGTTTTAAGAATCCCAATTAGCCCCTTGAAACTCTTATGGAACCTCTTGTGCCATTAAGTGGATCTTATATGTTGGAGACCCTAATTTTTATGAGCCTCTATTCCTTGAAAGAACCTGTCCTTGAAGATTTTTCTCTTGAGGAGCCTTCATGTGCTCAAAATAATGAGTGTTTTGATCTATTGCAAGAAAAAATTGAAGATGAAGTAGTGTTGTAGTTGCAAGACACTAAACAAGTAAAGAAAATTGAAATAGTAGAGGAACCAACCCTCTCATTCGATGCCCTCCCTTATTTTGTTAAAGATTAGGAGGATAGATCGCATATACCTACATCAGTAGAATCATTTGAGCAGCTTGGTTTGGGTTTGATGGGTGAAGACAACTCCATGGTTTTGGAGCAACAACAGTAGATATCTTTAACCACTATTGTGGTGGATGAAGATCCCCAATCTATTGAGGTTTGCATTTTTGAGTTGTAGGGCCTCTTTTGGGATGTTAAAGAAACTTTTTGTTCAAGTTTAAATGTCAAATCATCACCCCCAGAAGAGGAGATTTTTTGGGAAGAAACATAAGAGTTCTAGGAAAAAGCATTACATTCCAAGAGTCTTATTTTGTTGCAGCTCGTTGCCAAGAAGAAATGAAAATAGAGAGAAAATTTGAAGAATTTAGTTCTTCACCCAAGGTGTCTCAAAAATATGAGGTATGTGTTGATGAAGTGTGCATCAATACAAGTAATCATGAGGTTTTTTGGTTTTATGTTGTCCCTAAATGTAGCAATGTTGAATATGAGGTCTCCATTCAAAATTAAGATGTGACCTTTGACATTAGGGATAATGTTATTGAATTAGAGTGCTTCACATGGAACCAACACACTAAAAAATCCATCATTGAGTAGCCATACATTCATTTGGAGAGTGATGCTCCTATTTCTCAATTTGATTGTATGCTTCAGCTTTAAAGCTTTTCTTTTGAGATGCATGAAGAAGAGATTCCTTGTGCCAATCAAAAATCATATTTTGCATATTTTTCATCACCGTGTGAGTTGGAAGCTTTTTCTTTTTCTTTTTTTTCAGTTCATGCAATGAAGAGGTCAATGATGGTGACATTGGCCTATCCTTTTGTAAGGTGAGTTATCTTCCCTCTACAAAAGGTTTTTTCTTGGGTGTTGGCCTATCTTCAAAAAAGTTCACTCCTTCTGCTATATGTTCAGCTAAGACACCAGTGTTAAATGAATCTAACACTTGCATCATATGGTTCCCTTGGAATGGAAAAATTTAGGGTGAAGCGATCCTTCACCTTGCAAGAATTTTGTGTCATTACATGCATGATGGTAGTAGTTTTTAGTGGTTTTAGTTGGGTGAGGTTTGCAACTATGGTTTGAGGGATATTAGCTCCTTCAAAAGGTTCATCTTTGACAGAGGCAAGCTTCCATTCTTTACTTTTTGTTAGTTCATGTATATATTGTAAATATCTTTCTTTCCATGAAGTGTGTTTGCACAGCCTACATTCTCCTTAAGGGAATGTATGCTCTTAGCTTTCATGATTTTCTCCAAGTGTGGTTGTACATGTTTTGTTTTTCTTTGAGGAGGCCCAGCTATTAAGTTTTCCCCTTCACGACTTTGTGCCCGATGGACCAATAAGGCCTCTAGATCCCATGATTAGCAAGCAATCATCCCATAAAATTCACCATTAATGTTGGCATTTCATGTCCCCCTTTGATGACCCATCACTAGTAACCAATCTAAGTGATCATGCATGGGCCATCTTGCATGATTTTTCCTTGGGGTTTCCTAAAATTGACTAATTCCCAGAATTTTGGGTTTTCGGGCTATCTCTTATCTGCTTCCCTTATGCCTTCTCCATCACTTCTTCTCTTCCTTCCTTTTTCCTCTAAGTGTTTCAGGTGTCATCCTTTAGCCTTACCCTTTATCCCTTATCAATATCTCTCCTCTCCTATTTTTTTCCTTTCTTCTACCAACCTTTGGGTTTCAGCCTTCCCCTTTAACATCTTCTTTCCCATCATCGATCATTGCTCAATGGTCTAAGGTCTAATCTCTAAAGGCCTGATTTTATCACTTTTTGCTTTCATTTCACAAGGCGTAAGCCTTCCTCTGACCTCCGATAGTCAAAGGTCCAACCTTTGAAGTCACATCTTCTTTGACCTTCTCCTTCCATTTTTCTTCTCACCAATGCCTTGATTCCAAAATTCAGCTAAGTTTCAAGTTTTCACATGTCATCCTTTGGCCTTCCTCTTTAACTCTTACCCTTTCTGTGGTGAGAGGTAACCCATATCCTTGAACCTCAATTTCTCTTTTTGGACATCTTCTTTTGGTCTTCCCCTTTTACCTTCTCCTTTGTAGAAGGTGAACCTTCCCCATTACCTTCAATTTTCAAAGGTAAGCCTTCTCTCTTACCCCTAATGCTCCCTTCGGACTTCATGGTTTCCTCCTCTCTTCTCTCTTTGGTACGTGGTAAGCTACAAGCCTAACACCTGACTCCCAACCACCTGATCATCGACACCCAACAAACACATGTTTTTTGGGGGTCCAAACCATTTTTTTTTCAAATGCTTGTAAAGGTTCTTTTTCAGGCCCAATGCCCCGACCTTCCTATGTTTTGACATTTGTTTTTGCAACATTTTTTATGCTCGATGTGACTTTGGGTGTCCAAATCTGATTTCTTGGGCTTTAAGGATGACATTAATTGCATTTCATGTCTTCTGCAAGTGGATTTCATGGGCTCCCATGCTCATTTATTGTTGTTTGTTGACCTTCCAGATGGATCCATTCCCTAATCATGATTTTCACAAGATGGCTCAAATCTTTCATGCACAGTATTTTTTGCTAACCTTGGTTAGGGTTAGGGTTCAACTTGTGTTTCTTAGTTATGCCTAATCTATAAATGCAAGAAATGTATTCATTTTTGGGGTTCTTCCTCTAGGTCCTCTAGGGTTTTTCTTTTGCAGACACTAGATTTTACACTCTACCATTGTAAAGATTGGCTATATGCCTTTGTATTAATGAAGTTGATCATTTTTTTTGGTTCTCTCATCTTTTATGTATGATTAATCTTTCATTACCTTCATGTCAGAGTGTTTTTTTGCATTTTTATGTATACATGTTTGAGTTAAAATTGTTTGCAATCATTGTATTGAGAAAATATCTTTCCTTCTAGTGCTCTATCAAACCCTAATCTCCATATTTTCCTTGGAAATCAGCCAAATAGAGAGCTATGTGAGTTCTTTGGTCCCCTTCTTTGATGTATTGTACAAATCTTATCCAAGAAGAAACAACTTTCCTTCTTGGTGTATCACCTCCATCTTCCCTTTCCTGTTCTCCTTCTCCCCTTTTCCTTGTGAGCTATTAGTGGTAGAATTTCATGTGTTGGGTTGGACCATCGCATTTCACTAGGATTGAAAAAGTAATATGGCCTTCTTCAAAATTCAACCTCATACATGCAAATTTCCCACACCTTGAGGTCATTTCTATTGTGTCATTGGAATGATGAACTTCGTGTTCAACAGGGTATAATTTCATGTGGCAACAATTACATTAACATTGTTTTCTAAAATTGGAGGTTGGAAAACATTAGGTGTTATGAAACTTTCAATACACATATTGTTGTAAAACCCTCTACATGTAACAACCTAGTTGGTTAGTCATCCCTTGGGTCAATTTGGTTAGTTCTATGTATCCCCCACCTACAACTCTACCCTGAGCTCTCCATCCTTGATCTTTGAACACGAACATTGAAATAAATCACAACCCACTATGTTTTCCAACCTGCACTTATTTTACACATTTATTTTTCAATCATATGAAAAAATTGAAATGCAATTTTTACTCTAACTAATACTTGTGATAGGGTGGGAGAGGTACAAAGAGAGAGATAGTGTGTGTGTGTGTGTGTGTGTGTGTGTGTGAGAGAGAGAGAGAGGTGGGAGGGAGAGGTGGAGAGCTTTGAGAGGAGTTATAGGTGGGAGATACATAAAACTAACCAAACTAACCTAAGTGGTGACTACCCAATTGGGTTGTTACATGTAGAGGGTTTTGCAAGAGTATGTGGGTTGCAAGTTTCATAACATTGTGTTTTCCAACCTACAATTTTACAAAATAGTATGAATTTAATGAAAAACTTTTGTTATTTACATGGTAGGAATGTAATGAAAGGCACCTTCAAAATTTATAAGAACTCTTATGTATAGTAAAAATTACATTTCAATTTCCTCATATGGTCAAAAAATAAATGCACAAAATAATTGTAGTTTGGAAAACATAGTGGGTTATGAATAGATGATTTTATGAAACCTACAACCCACACACTATTGTAAAACCATCTATATAGTGGGTTTTTCTTTTAACCAAAAAGTAGGAAAGGAAATTACATAAAAAGAAAAGGGAAAACCCCGATGGAATACACATGAAAACCACCCATATTCCTTAAATGTAACTAATCATGAAAGGTAATAGACACAAATGACACACAGATTACAAGTTATTTACCCATGAATGATTTCCCAATAAGATGAGCAATAGTTCCTTCCAAGTATGTGAAAAAATATAAAAGTGATTATATATTAGACCTATGAATAACATACAACTATTAGGAACACATATATTCCTTTTAAAAATACAAGTGCAAGGTGATCCCACAATAGTGGTTTACAATTTTTGGCCAACTGGACACTGAAATATTTTTTTTAACTAAATCTTCACTTTTGGGCAGCTATAGCGGCTAAACTGTGAGGAATTTGAAGATGATGCAAACTAGAGTTTCATGACATTTTTTCTATAGATTATAAATATTTTTTTTTCAAAAATTTTGGAATCAAATTGCACTTCTTTTTCCATCTCCCTCGAAAACTAGTTTTTTTAGAAAACAACATTTTTAAAAAGTGACACTCATCGTATAATGCATAAGTTTTTTGCCATGAAGGATAAAATTCTAATTCTTTCAAATTTAGATTTGAAACTCTGATATCTAGTGCTTCCACTTGGTTATATAGTTTTCTATTGAATTCTTTAATCAAGTTTTGAAGTCAAAGATTCTTGAGCTTAAGAAATCCTTGGAACAAATACAATTGGAAATAGATGATAAGGGAAATGAAAAATCAGATCTAAGTGCAGAGAAAGAGAATCAGTTGGGTGGAGACACATGAAAGTATTCTCTAATCATAAAGACACTCTCAAATCTAAACAAAAAGTGGTTTCAAAGCTACATAAAAGTATTCATGACATTGAAAACTTTATCCAAGAAAGGGATGTTGTTGTCCTAAGGGTTGATGAGGGAGTAGCTGATCTAAAACTTCAAGTAAAAGATATGAAAAACAAGTTACAATATCATGAAAAAGGAATAGCAAGGGGTGTTAATAGGTAAGAGTGGTGGGATGAGGAAAAATGTGTCGAGGAAAAAGTGGGGATGTTGGAACTATAGAAAAACAACATAAGACTAAAATTAACCACTTAGAAAGGGAAGTAAAAGATAAGAAGAAGATTTTATCATCAAAAGATAAGGAGGTTAATAATGTTGTTGAGAGTGAGCTACAATCTAAAACACATGAAGTTGAGAAAATACACATAAAAATGGAAGGCATTGCTTATGAAGAAGGGCACATGGAGGCATTAGAAAAGGAGCATTTGCAAGAATTTGATGTTGTTTAAAAGTTAAAGGCTGATATCAAGCACCTCGAGGCTCAAGTAGGAAATGTTCAATTTAACTATAATGATGGACTGTAAATCATTTTGATAGATCGAAAGTCAAAGGTGATGTTGTACAACTTATAAAATTTTAAAGTATATTAATGGTAAATTTTGAAGGTGTCTTTCATTACGCTCATGTTGTGTAAATAACAAAAGGTTTTAACTACATTAATATTGTTTTCTAAAATTGGAGGTTGGAAAACATTAGGTGTTATAAAACCTATTTAATCTACATGTTTTTGTAAAACCCTCTACACGTAACAACCCAGTTGGTTAGTCACCCCTCAAGTCAACTTGGTTAGTTTTATGTATCCCCAACCTACAACTCCTCGAGCTCTCCACCCTTGAGCTTTGAACAAGCACAATGAAATAAGTCACAACCCACTATGTTTTACAACCTGTCATTATTTTACACATTTATTTTTCAATCATATGAAAAAATTGAAATGAAATTTTTACTCTAACTAATAATTGTGATAGATGGGAGAGGTGCAAAGAGAGAGATCTAGAGAGAGAGGGGGGAGAGATATGGAGAGCCCTGAGAGGAGGTGTGGGTGGGAGATACCTAAAACTAACCAAACTAACCTAAGGGGTGACTACCCAATTGGGTTGTTATGTGTAGATATTTTTACAATAATATGTGCTTTGCAGGTTTCATAACACCCAATGTTTTTCAACCTCCAATTCACAAAATAGTATGAATTTAATGAAAAAAAATTGTCATTTACACAAAAGGAATGTAATGAAAGGAACCTTCAAAATTTATAAGAACTCTTACTTATAGTAAAATTTGCATTTCAATTTCCTCATATGGTCAAAAAATAAATGCACAAAATAATTATAGTTTCAAAAACATAGTGGGTTGTAAGTAGATGATTTTATGAAACCTGCAACCCACACACTATTGTAAAACCCTCTATATAGTGGGTTTTTCTTTTAACCAGAAAGTAGGAAAGGAAATTACATAAAAAGAAAAGGGAAAACCCTAATGGAATACACATGAAAACCACCCATATTCCTCAAATGTAACTAAGCATGAAAGGTAATAGACACAAGTGACACACATATTACAAGTTATTTACCCTTGAATGATTTCCCAATAAGACGAGCAATATTTCCTTCCAAGTATGTGAACAAATATTAAGGTGATTGTATATTAGGCCTATGAATAACATACAATCATTAGGAACACATAGATTCCTTTTAAAAATACAAGTGCACCTAAATACACTAGAGAAATATTGAAAAGTAATTATAGATTAACACCAAGAAACTTATAATCAAAAGAGAATAGAAAGGAAACACATATCCCAAACATCTCTTAATTTATTTAATACAATGGAAGTTCATACACTTCTTACTTCTCACTTCTCTCTATACAAATAGAATCTTAGTCCTATATAATAAGAAAATTTTACAAGGTTATTGGGTTGATCAAGTCCAATAACAAAGAAAAATAGAAAAAGAATCCATTAACCACCTTAAGCAAAAGAAAACAACAATAGGTTATGCCACCCATAGGGTATTTCATGAAAAATACTAGGTCCAATCTTTCTTTTCCTCTACCAAATACAATTAAATGGAGATTAGTACACAATTGGGTTCTTAAAATATCATTTCACAAGGTAACTCAAACAAACTTTGGGGCATTTTTTAAAATCCAATAATGTAAATTATCATATTTCTATCAATATTAAAGAGTGCTTGTAACACCTAATCTAGTCATAAAATATTTCAACATATATCACCTTGTCAAAGACTCATAAGTAATTAGATTCAAAAATGATAAATGATCAATAACAACTATGTGACATTTGTTAGACTTCTCAAGGCTGTCATTTGTATTTGCATGTATCTAGGATGTGTAATTCAAGTATGATTGTTGTCTAAATTCAATTTGATTCAAAGTTCTAAACACATTATTAATATGAATCTTCAATAACCCTAATATTTTCTTAGTATAATTCACTAAAATTATTTATAAAAGAAACATATATGAAAGATTTAAACATCACATAACCTACTTGCATATCATAGAAAATTTTGGAATAGATAGTCTCTCCCCCTATAAGATTTGACATGTCCCCATGCATGATATGAATGTTCAAAACATCATATTTTCTATAGTTAAAGATATAAAATATGATCCTCAGACATGTGAGTTATGGGTCCATAAGGTAACCTATGTTAGACTTAAGTAAAAAAAAAATGTAATATCTTTAGTTTCCAATAGATACTTGATATTGAAAATGGTCAAGCTTAAACATCCATTTCCTTACTCAAGACATGACATGCTCTCCTATAAATCTTCCATAATCTAGTTAAACTATAGTTAACTTTAGTTCAACTAGAATAATGTTTGGATTAGATACTTCATATAAATATGATAAATCATTAAAATTTATTTTAATCACCCTCCTTAAAATAAGTAATAATTATAAATAATTATACATTAATTTTTTTCTCTCTTGTACAAATTACATCTTGAAGATAATATTTTCCAACACTACAAATAATGTGAGTCTTTTTTTTTCCAATCAGATCAAGAAAGTGAAATGTTATTTTTACTGTATCAAAGTGTTGTTCTAAAATTTGAAGGTGGACTTCATTACATTCATGATGTGAATGAAACAAAAACTTTTCATAAGGAAATAGCTGACAAGGGATGGTGTGTTTTCCAGCACTACAAATAATGTGAGCATTTTTTTGTTCCAATCAGATGAAGAAAGTGAAATGTCATTTTTACTGTACGAAAGAGTTGTTCTAAATGATAAACACAAAACTATAGAAAGTTGACTCACTAATGTAATGGTCATTTACTCAGTCATACAAATGCTTCTGTAGAACTAAATTTATTTTAGTACACCAACTGTGATGCATAAATGTAAATGGTATATGAATATAGATCTCAAATCATGGATCTTCTCATGTGTTAAAATGAATAAATTAAGTGCCTTTAAATATAAGGGCATATTAACACATTGTGTAAATTTGTGTTTAGTTAGCTAAATATGTTAGTCAACTTAATATTTAAATTTTGGTGGGACACGTAAAGGGCTAGATATTGGTGGATGATGTGTGCACATAAATAAGTACAAGCCTAGGTGTAATAAGCAAGTGGATATCTCAATTGTATAAGGGTGGGACATGTGAAGGATGAGGAATAGATGGATAAACCTGTGTAATCAAGTAAGCAGATAGTGTAGGGAAATGAACCCACCTTTGCTCAAAATTGTACCATTTATCAATACATTTATATATTTAAGTACTCCTCTCAAATAAGAAATACAACTAAATGAAAATGACATGGGAACTCAAATTTTACCATTACAATTCTAAAAAATCATTGAAGTGAATGATAAAACGATCATGTGTCTAAAATTAATTAATACTCACATGCACAAGGAGTTTGATTTTGTTTTTATTTCCTCTGTAGCTGAATAATAAAAAGTTTGTTGAATATGTAGCATGTGCATTTACTCGGTTTTACACCAGCTCGCGTGAAAAATGCGTCCATCGAGACACTCGCTGCCAGTAGATTATTTTTTAAACTCAGTTTGCCGTTTAATCTATGTTGGCATGTTGGAATGGGTGTATGCTCGGTGCGTTTTGGATATTCCTTGAGCACTGTAATGCGGAAGAAAGAGAATCCCACGTTCACTTGACTTGTTCATCCCACGTTCACTTGACTTGACTTATTTTACTAATTTAATATAACATTCATTTCTTATACAATTTACACAAGTAGCCAAAGCCAAGAGCAGAGGAACAGCTTGAGTAGAGGCAGAGTTTTCTTATGGCTTGCTTATATCACTTAATGCTTTTATGGTTTTTTTTTCTTGCTTTTTACTTCTTATATGGATTCAGATTTCTCTGGTTTACATAGTTCATGTTTGTGTATCTGATGGATTTGTGTGGGTACTGAATAGGATGAGGAGATTCGAAGGCAAAGTGGCAATAGTGACAGGTGGATCAAATGGCATAGGTGCAGCCACGGCAAGGAAATTTGGGGGAGAAGGTGCTTATGTGTTAGATATGAAGCACCAACACACTGCAGTTGAAGAGTATGGAACCAGAGTCTATGTTAGGCATGGCTGTGAGGGTCATGATTCTACGCAACTCTGGTTCCATACTCTTCAACTGTAATGTGTTGGCACTTCTTAAGACTGATAACGAGTCTCATGGTCACATGGCTTCCAAGAATGCTCTTTTGGAGTTGATGAGGAGCGGTGCAGTAGAGTTGGCAAAGATAGGAATACGTGTCAATGCTGTCTCATCTTATGGGATTGTGACAAAGATGATGGAGGAGTGGCGTCATAAGGCATCTAATGGGAAATGTCTTAAGGAGGTCCTTGAGGATGAGATGGAGAGGAATGCCACCAATGGAAGGAAGCTTATTGTTGATGATGTGGTCATTGCTTTCTTGTTTCTAGCATCTGATGAGGCTTCCTACATCAATGGGCACAATCTTATAGTTAGTGGGGGTTATACTGTTCATGGGCGAGATATTGCATCCTTCAAAGACCCACCTCGCAATTAGAAAGTTGTAACATTGTCAATAATAAGATCACATTTTCAATAAAAGGGGGTGGAGTTTTTTTTAAATTGCCACTTTATTTTTAATTAAAAATAAAATAAAATAGTGCAATAATATTCTAATAATGTCTAATATTTGATACAATGATTGTGTAAGAATCATCACTATGATGTGGTATACTGAACTCTATGATTAGTAGTTTGGATCCTTCATATAGTCTTGCATGATGAAATGGTTAAAATGCATGTTATCTCATGAATAGTAATCATGTGATAAATTGTTTAAAGTGAATTTATGGTTCTGGGGTTTTTAGACATGATAAATTGAATCCTAGGTACATTAGAAATTATTCATTCAATTTGATTTTTAATAACTCATAAAATGAAGGTGTTATGACATGTTTGTTACTCAACCTTCTTGGCTTCACAATGCTATAGTTTTTAGTCTTCACTAATTTTACTTGTTTAAAATGTTGCCAACTTGGTTTTGCTCTCATTTTGAATAGTAGGCTTAGAGGTAATCCTTACACCTACATTAGAATAAAAAAAAATTATTTAGAGATTGTGTTGTGCAAAATAGGGAATTCTAGTAGTTCAAAATTATGTGTTCTACTATAGGTGATTTAATTGATGAACAGGTGATATTGGGATAACATGGGTGATTCTAGATTAGTAAAAAAAGGAAATTTTCCAAGTCCAAAAAGGGTAATTCTACGATAAGGGTAGTTTCTTTAAACCATTTTCAATAAATTCCTAAATGAAATTTATTCTACATAGGGTCTACCTTGAATGTCTATCATCTTTTTTTGGTGAGATATTATATCCTTTGGTATTTTTTCTTCGTTTTGTGTTGAATATCATGCCTTAGGAGGAAATAAGAAGTCTCTTGTTCTCAATTTCAAGTCTCATTTCAATACACCTTTTTTGTAGAAATATGTGTGTGGAGGTCATAGTTTACGTTACCAAGTTATGAATCATTTTAGCTGTGAGAAACATATGATTTTCTTCAAAAAATGATTTAAAACATTTCAAATTTACCATGAAATACTTATGCACAAGTATATGCAAGCTAAGTTGTGCGGCCTAGCTTAGTTTGTTTGTTGAACATATTGTCTATGTCAAACAACAATATAGGGTCTAAAAAAAGTTTGGCACACCACCTCATTATGATTTAAATACCATTTCATACCATTGTTTATCCTTTTCCTTAGCAAGCAACAATAGCATAGATTAAATTAGGTGAGTACCTAGCATAGATTAAATTAGGTGAGTACCAAGGGAAGCAACCCTCTTTGGAGGTTGAATTCAATTTTCCAAAGTAGACACTTTGAAAAATCATCCAATGTTTCACTAGATTGAGCTAAGAAAAGCACTTGGCAAGGGTACAAATCCAAGTGACAATAGTAACATCCCCATCCAATGTCTTCTTAAACAATAATCAAGGTATCTTGAAAAATAAATATAGTAAATAAATCCTACTCCCTCACATGTATATCCATTTTTACCCATTCCAAGATGTTTGGAGGCTAACTTAATTATTTATCATCTACCAAATTAAATATAATTTATAACACTTAGGATTCCACACTCAACTATGTTATATATTTTGCATAGCATATGGCATACTAAACATGTTAATTCACCATATACACATCTCTTTCATCCTTCTTCTTCTATCTCTTTAAGCATGCATCTACTTTTCTTGTATCCTTGTTCAATCTTCCTATACATACTTCCTTAGTACCATAAACTTTAATTTATATTTTCTACCTCATTGCTCATTCTTGTTCTATCCCTTCCTATATAGATCATTTGATAACAACCTCTATGTTTCCTCTTATTTTTATTTACTAGCCCATCCTTGACACATTGACTTCATCTCCTATCTCTTGCACTTCCATTTGACCACCTAATCTTACTATAAAGGAGGGGATCTGCTACCCTTAAGATGGCGGGGTCTCAAGGAGAAAATAGCCCTCGATTACCTTAGGGATCAAAGCTCAAGTGACGAGATAAATAATGAAGAATATTTATACAATTTAATTGAATAAACACTAAGCTATAATTAATGACAAGAATGATAAAATTTACTTAATTATAGGAACAAAGGATAGAATTAAAATTTATAATAGAAAGTGCATAAATAAAAAAATTTACCCTAAAGAGGATTAGTCCTCGACCGAGATGAGAGCGCACCATAGGGACTTCTGCACCCCACACTATCATCTCTGATGAAACAAAAGATAAAATTCCAAAACATGAGAAATTCATCTTGTTGAATCTATACATTTGCAAACAAACATAACAAGAAAAATCTTGGGGGTTGTTTATGTAAGGAAACTTGTAGCCATTGTATGACAATTTCCACATAACCCAAAAGAGATAACAATGCAAATAAGTGCTTAGAATCCACATGCAAGAGATATACAATATACCCATCAAAGATGACACAAGATATACCCTAGGAAAACCCTCAAGAGGGAAAAACCTAGCCTCCAAAAGCATCCATACTCCATCATATTAATCAGCCATGAAGAAAATACAAGAGTTACAATGAACACTTTTGAAGCATCAAGCCCTCCAATGCATTCCCATGTGTCCAAGCATGAATCTACACATCCCATGCCATGCTTCACAAATGCAATCTCAAGAATACTCAATAATGAAAGTCGAACCACTCAACCAACCTAAACCACTACACATGTTTGCTTTTATAGATACAAACTCACACATAATACAACTAGTGGTAAGGTGAAACCATGTACCATAAAACCATGTGAATACAAAACCACTAACCCCTTATTTAATATTGGGTACTAATACATCGCATTATTTAATATTTTCCCCAATATTCAATTATTATTATATGTCTCCCACATAAATAATAATACAATGTTACAATACAACATCAAGTGGGTCCCCAAATAATTACCTAGTGTGATTAACAACACCACCAAGATGTATCACAACTAAATAATTATTTAATTACAATATTATAATAAATCATTTTATTCAATGGTGTACCACACCATATCCCAATGTTCTCCCACTTGTATGCATTGCATAAGTGATCAATACATGAAATACATCATCATAGCCATACATGTAACCACATGAATCTCCAACATGCTCTCATGCTCCATCAGGATACTTGTAATAAGAAAAAAGTGACCACC
This sequence comes from Sequoia sempervirens, assembly GCA_007258455.2. Taxonomy (NCBI): domain Eukaryota; kingdom Viridiplantae; phylum Streptophyta; class Pinopsida; order Cupressales; family Cupressaceae; genus Sequoia; species Sequoia sempervirens. The sequence continues at coordinate 360,692,415 of VDFB02105785.1, forward strand.
ATCTCAAGCAAGAACTCCTCTTATCCTCCAACATACCACCTTTGGAAGAAAAGGAGCATGCTGAGGTGAAGATCCACTAATCCATGAGCACAAGCATCAAATCTAGCTGATAACAAAGGCTCTAATCAAGCTTTTGTCAACTGAAAAACCCACATGATCAGAAATAGCATCCATAATGCATGCTAATATGTCCAACCATCCATACCTCCAAGGTATTAGTACATTAGTAAACTCATTCCAAGAACATATGCAACCTGCAAACTACAACCACAAGCTCCATGTATCAAACCTGTCAATGAAGAACATACATATTCAGGAACTCCCACTGCATAGGTAATGTCAAAGCATATCAAGTCTACCAATCAACACTATGCATCAAGGTGTGATAAGTAAATGAAAGAATTAAGTACCAAGAACAATAACAATGATCCACACATGCAACCCATAAATTTGCATAATCTATCATAGCATGTTGCCACCATCCTCCCAAAAACACATATACATGAACATCCAAGGGAAACCATGAAGAGAGAAACCTGTAAACCATAATATGTCCTCTTACCAACACCTCAAAGGTGTACAATTGTGCCAAGTATGATCTCCTAAACAACCCCAAATGAAAAGCCTCAACAACATCCATAACACCCAATCTCATAGATCAAGTACAACATATGAATCAATGTAATAATTCCAACATGGATGTAAGCCTCTCAAATCATGAAGATAAAACTCATATTAACCATCCCCAATACTAGAAATCAGCCCATAAACTGTCTCCTAACAATCCTCATCAAATAATGATATCATAAACTAAAATGCACAAGGAGATAACCATGCCATAACATCCCTCAAAATGAATCCTCTAAAACTACCTATTCATAGCTCAAGATCCATATCTATGAAAGATAAAGCATCATAAACTCATGCTAAACCATCCTCAAATGAGTATCCATAATCAATCGCCATGAATCAACTCAATCCCATGAGAATCAAAGCATGAAACATAACACATCTGAAAGATATAATGGGAAAATACCTCTCAAATCATAAGCTACCGAGTAGACCTAGAGTGGGGAATGAGAATGCTCCTCCAAGATAAGCAAGTCATCATGACTCACTCCAAGAACAATCTCCTCTATCAATCCATCATGAACTCACATCCATATCTAGGTGAAAGTCCCTTGATCTTCCTACTGAAACCTCTAAAGAGTAATCATCTCAAGGAAATGTCTCTAATAACAAGAGAAATACAACCATCACCTAAGTCTCCAAGTATCCATGAGTACCTGTAACTAGAAAATCCAATCCAAACTCCAAATACAACATAGCATCATCATGAAGTAATCAAGCAAATGGTCAATGTACCCAATACAAAGAGAACCACTACAATTAATGTCAAAGCTCCAATCATGAATCAAGAACATAAACATGACATCCATGATATAACCATCTCCTCCTAGGAGATCACATGGACCATAACATATGTATAAACATCCTAGTCTCAAGAGAACAAGTACCATGCCAAACTCTAACTGTGCATCAAGAGTAAACCATGACATAATAGCAAACACTCTAAACCAAGAAAACATATCCCCAATCACATGAAGATAACCATACCAATGATGCATCCACGTCACTGTCAACAACTTCCATTGAACCATGGTATGAGCTACACATGGAATCATGACAACCATCCTCTCCATGAATATCATCCAAGTCTACACTCACTAAACTAAAATAATAATAACATACAAGTGAAACCAAGATCTCCAAGCCAAGAATAATCATACAACCACCAACAAACCATCATAAACATATCCATCATTTCCAAACCATCACAATAAAAAGCTCCCATTGAAATTGTATAACCATTGAATATAACAAGTGATCATGACATCATGATAACAATATCCTAATGAAGATCAACCAAAAGTTCCCTCACACAACCAAAGAACTCAAATGCAACATGAGCTCCTCAATAAGAAAGAAAAGTAAACCATGATCCTCATACCAAGAAGATTCACCGCCACAACCTAAATCAAGAACCAATCTAACACTACCAACAATGCACCTACATAAACCATCATGATATGCCAAAGTCTCTAAAGTACAAGAAACATCCATCACACCATGATCACTACCAAATGTACCAACAACTCAACCTAATCGTGTCCCACATATCTGAATAACATAGTCAACTACGTAGGTCTCATACCATGATTATACCTGGTAATACCATCTCACCTCCTTAACTTGAAACCAAAACCGGAAAACTAAGTGACTAAACCAGGCCACCAAAACTGAAAATGCATCAATGACACTAAAATATCTATGGGCATAGACAATCCATGTCCAAGTCATAGGTGCAACAAGTAAGTATAGACTACCTACAATGTTACACAACTTTTAGATACAACAATGAAGCATGCAAATCCGACCAAATACTAATAACCATTTCAAATGAGAATAATCTAAGATGTATAACTGAGCATACAATGAATCCAACATCAAATCTCTTAGATCCAACAATCCATAAGCTCATAGTATCACCATAGTCAAAGAAACCCATAAATAGCTCATGATAGAATATCAAAAAATAAATCATGTCAAAACAACTCCAAACTTGATCCACTATGTAGTGTTTTGAAAAAGCTTTCCGTAAACTATTTGAAGTCCAAAATCTGACTCTATATGCACCTAATATCACCTCTCAAAGATCAAAATGAACATCTGACTTCCAACAAGAAAAACACTATCAAAATTGTAAAATATCCAAAAATATCTAGCACCATAGTGTAGATCTTTGAGTCACCTTTCCAATGAGTCCAAGAAAAGAAAAAAATGACCACCTAGGTGAAAGTTATGCCCCTCAAAAGAAAGTTACCCAATTATGGTATACAAGGAAAAAAAAAACCCCCTGGTGGTGGGGCGGTGGTCTGTCAGTGGTGGAGGAGCCACCCAATAGCACCACCCGTTTTAAGCACTAGACCCAAAATTTCATTAAATTCAGTATAATTTTTCAAAGCATTAAAATATGGGTTGACCTTATAATGTTATCGGTGGTTATTATATAAATCAATGAATATTAAAAGCATTTAAAGGTTTTAATAACAAAATTTTTATTTAATATATGCCCTAGTTTACGAGCAAACCCTGTCAAAAGGGTATGTCATCGGCGACGACACCACTTGTAAGGAAATTGGTAGGCATTGTATGACAATTTCCACGTAACCCAAAAGAGATAACAATGCAAATAAGTGCTTAGAATCCACATGCAAGAGAATAGACAACATTCCTATCAAAGATGACACAAGATATACCCTAGGAAAACCCTTAAGAGGGAAAAACCTAGCCTCCAAAAGCATCCATACTCCATCATATTAATTAGCCATGAAGCAAATACAAGAGTTACAATGAACACTTCTGAAGCATTAATCCCTCCAATGCATTCCCATGTGTCCAAGAGTGAATACACACATCCCATGCCATGCTTTGCAAATGCACTCTCAAGAAGACTCAATAATGACAGCCAAACCACTCAACCAACCTAGGACACGTGTTTTCTTTTATAGATACAAGTTCACACATAATACAACTTATGGTAAGGTGAAACCATGTGAATACAAAACCACTAACCCCTTATTTAATATTGGGTACTAAGACATCACATTATTTAATATTTTCTCAATATTTAATTATTACCACATGTCTCCCACACAAATAATAATAATATAATGTTGCAATATAAATCAAGTGGGTCTCCAAATAATTACCTAGTGTGATTAACAACACCACCAAGGTGTGTCACAACTAAATAATTATTTAATTACAATATATAATAAATAATTTTATGCATTGGTGTACAACACCATATCCCAACAATTTCAGGGCTTGCCTTAGTCAAACCCCCATTTTAGTGTTTCCACCTCCACGGACAACCAGATAAGATAGAGATAGATAAAATACATAAATTAAAAGAAGAGTTATAGAAACAAACCCACCAAAGGAGGAAAAACCCTATCATGAATGTAAAATACATGTGATAGAAACAAACCCTACAAGGAGGAGAACCCCTATCACGAATAAAGTATATGAGATAAGATATCAAGAGTGCATTAATAGCCCATGGCTCCCCTCTTGGATAGATAGATGTGATGTATTAGCATCCAAGAGAAGCCTTGAATGTTGCTTGAGGAAGAAATCTGGTAGAGCTTCACTATGAGGAATGAGGGAGAAAGAAGAAGTGAGAAGAATGATATTGAATGAGATAGATTGAAAAATGAGGTTTTGTGAGGCTGCATGGGTGAGAGGAGCCATTACTCACTCTTCCTTTCCATTATGATGTGTGTCATAGGAAAAGGACGTAGAATATTCATGTTTGAATCTTGAAAAGTTTGGGGATGCTAGCACATCATGAAGACACCTACATGTCGTGCAAGTGTCCTACTCAAAACTTTACACAAGTAATGTATTCAAGCTGCTAATGCTTCATCATTTTACCCGATGGAGTCAAAATCATGAAATTCCTACTTATGCGTTTTTGTCATAAATATGGTAGGCCTAAATGCGTAAGTGTGAAATTGCCATAAGGTGCAATTTTATGACACTATGTACTTACAATTTACTATTTCTTCACATTCCATCTATTTCTTATCTTTCATATCATATATGATTCTTACCTCCTACACTACATTTATGCAATTATTGATAGCTCCTTCTTTCCCCATCACTACCTCCTTAGTTTCAACAATCATCGAATCCTAGCATGCCCCCTATTTTACATATTTTTTTGAAAAATGCTATAGAAGTTTTATGGTATTCCTTCTACTTTATGGAGGTCACTATGGGCCTTCAATATAATCCCTTTCTTATAATGTTATATCATGTCCATTTCCACTCACATTTTTGGTTTCTTGATTTTCTCTATCTAACAACAAGGAAAATGCCACAATGTGCACTCTTGTAATGCTACTTACATTATTTATCTTTATGAAGATCACAATCTTGTGAAAAAATTACTTTGCATTCTTATGGATTATTCTCTTAATAATTATTTTCTATACCTCATGGTTTATTATGTATTTTGATGTTCTTGTACAAGCATTCATGAGCTACTTCTAGGTTCAAATTGTCTTGGATGTTAATTTCACATTCCACATCCATTGTAAACAACAAATGAGTGAGTATGTAATATTTTTAAAATATTCTTGTGAATATGCGCCATCACTTTTCCAAGCTTGAGATTCAACATTTATTTATTGATAACCTCTAACCAAAGTTCATGAAGAAATTTTAATGCTCTAATAATATGCAAATTTTATAGATATTTGTGCCACATTATGAGATTCCAAGATAATTATTTATGAAGTTATGCATGTCTCATTGTTAGAACATAATATTATTAGGGATCATACCTTTATACTAGATTTATATATTATTCTAATATAAGGTTATAAACCTTATATATTATATGCTTTATGAAGCATATTCCATTTAAAAATAATTATATTCTAATATTATTAAATTATTAATTATTTACGAATGGTTGTTGTTGAATAGGTGTGACTGATCAATATCCCTTCAGGTATTTTTCCACCCTTTCTCCTTTATTTAAGGGGGTTCTCTCTCATTTGAGAGGGTGTGAATTTAGAGATTTATAGTGAATGATATCACTATGCACATGAGGTATTATTGACCATGTGGAAGTATGTAGAGGAGTGTCCCCAAATTCAATCTATTTTTTAATAGAATACATTTTGTAATTGTGTTTTAATAATTTGATGTTTTATGAGGTTTTTTACTCAGAAGAGTTTTCCCCATGTAAATGTTATGTAATGTGTTAAATCTATTTCTTATATAATTTTTTATTTTATTTAAAATGATTAGTATCCTAAGATCCTAAATTTTAACATGGTATTAGAGCTAATTAGGTTGTTCTCATCATTTACTATGTATATTCAAATTATTTAATTGTTTTCCTAAATTTCTTGTATCATCATGTTTGGACAGAAGTTAACAAAAATATTTTTTTGAGATTCGTGAAAAGTGCAGATTCATTTGACAAATCTTGGAATGATTTTTCACCTTCTTAGGTAGTTATGTGACAATATTTTGGCATTATTCCTTCCAACAAGGTTGGATTTCTTTCCAAATAATTTCAAGTGCATGTACTCAATTTGGTAACGTATGATTATTTTTGTGTATTTCATAACCTAATTAATTAAAAATTGTCTTTCACTTGATAGAATTTCTATATTATCACAAGAAAATTAAAACCTTCAAGAATCTTAATTTTTTATGGAATAAATGTATTACAAGATTTCTATATAAAATATTTCATGATATTTATAAATATTTTGTAGTGTAGAAGTTGCACCATAGATATTACATTCATAATTTATAAATAAATAATGAATGTGACGCTCTACTATATTAATGCTCAAATAGATTGACATACACAATAAATATTTATCTCATACCTATTATATTTGAAATTCAATTATAGAATGCTATGTTGGAAATGCAAAAAGCCACACCATTTCACTAAAAAAAGGTGCAACCTTAATTAAATGGCAACTCATGCTTTGTATGCCCTTATAAAATTGTTAAGTGTAAGGATTATAACTTGGTAGAAGTTTGAACCCTATATTTTTCCACCACAATGACTATCAATTTGGCTACTAGATTTGTGATTGGTTTTACATTGCACAAAAACAATCAATTTTTGATGAATTTGGAGAAAATTTTATAACTAAATATTTGGTCTACAATTTACTACTAAATATATCTATTTGCAATGGAAAATTATCCTAGGTTCAAAATTATTGTCTAAATAACTTCTAAGTAAATAAGAAACATTGAGCAATAGAAAGTATATAATCTATCAATTGTCGTAAATATAAATGATGAGATGAAATTAAAGAAGAAGAAAGTGAGTATATCCAAATTTGAAGCAATGTGCCCATATGGATACATCTCCTCAAAGATGGTCCATATTTCTTATACCTAATTGATCTTATAACTTCTATTTCCTTTCTCAAAGATGATTCATACTTCTTATACCTATTCAATTTTATAGCTTCCATTGCCTTTCTCAAAGATGACTCATACTTCTTATACCTAGTCAATTTATAGCTTTCATTACCTTTCTCAATTCTTACCTTACATGACATTATCAGGTTTCCACAATGTTATGTTTTTTCCTCCTCCATTATTTTTCTATCCATGCCCATAATGTAACAAATCTTCTTGTCCGCCATAATTTCCATCATAAAACCATATTCTCACAAGGTGACACTCATTTGTGTTACGGACAATTTATAATAAGACTTGTTGAGAAACAATGGGAAATATCAAAGGGTTCATCGTATATTGTCAAACTAGAGTTTCTTATTTAGCTTTGTAACCAACTACATGATGTGTATGTGTGTGTATATAAATATATATACATATGTATGTGTATATATACACACATATGTGTATATATACACACATATGTGTATATATACACACATATGTGTATATATGTGTATATGTATATATATATATATGTATATATATGTGTATATATGTGTGTATATATATGTCTGTATATATGTATATATATACACACATATGTGTATATATGTATATATATACACACATATGTGTATATATGTATATATATACACACATATGTGTATATATGTGTATATATATGTGTATATATATACATATATGTGTATATGTGTATGTATATATATATATATGTATATTTATATATACATATATATATATATGTCTGTGTGTGTGTGTATGTATATATGTGTGTGTGTATATATATGTATATATAATGGGCAATTACTCAGACGGTCTACCCTTTTCATGTCTCTATCTTCAGATTCTTTGAACTCAGTAAGTCATCATACAAAACTCGTAATCTAATTTCTACCAAACTTTGAAGGCAACTCAACTTGTGCTTTCCCAAAAAAAATATTCTTGTCCTTCCCTGCTAGTTGTTTTTAGTTACTGGAAAGGAATGAAATATCATCTTGAGCTATTTAGAGATGAGACTTACCTCTCTATCTATGTTCAAAAAATTATGTGGGGATACAAGGGATATATTTTCCATTCACTTGTGATTTCATCTTCGATCATGCAAGAAAAAACATATGGTAAGTATTAAAATCTATCGTGTCACTTGTTTTAATTATTTTTTTTTAAACTGTCTATTTGATAGAGTCTTTGGAAGAAACATGGTCTTATGTAATTCCATTGTTGTTGGATTTTTACAAAGCAAGTTTATTTAAATTCCTTTAGAAACTTGGTGTAGTATCTTTCTTCATCTAATCTCCAAGTATGTTGAATTTTGTTTGTCCTTGTGAATTTGTGAAGGATTTATTGTAACACCCTATCGCGCAAACCCCAAAGGACAACTAGAACTAACAAAATTATAGCACACTTTTTTTAAAGTAAAACTAACATAAGTTTAACATTAACATACAATGCATGTAATGCAATTATACATATACAACATCTACTACATCCTCTAGGGTACACATGACTACATTACTAAACATAAACCCATTCCATAATGATAATTAACGAATCCCAATATTACATTAAAAACCATAAAGTAAGATAAGTAAATGATGATCATACACCCAATTGCATTACATCAATGAGAACCATCCATTTATGAAACACATGATATAATCAATAATATCCATACATTGCATTGATCAAATTAGAATATGTGTATACATCAATATTAAATTACATCATTTTATATTACAAATGCACAATAGTGCCTCTCGACACAAAGTGGGAATATTACATCAATTACAAGAGAGAAACAATTGAGTGAATATAGTAAAAATGAACTCTGGTGAAGCTCTAGATCAACTGATCGGTACAATCTTTGCGCTTCATGAACTTTAACAAGGAACCCAATGGGGTGCATAGCACATTCCACCTGACCATGTGGACCCAAAGGCCCACCCCCCATGCTAGAAGATGACAAGAAGGGCCCACAACATGAGACAATCAAGTGAATGACAACTAACAAGACTCTACAACCAAACAATAATAAACACAAGGAACACCCACTTCCAGAAGCTCAAGAACAACAAGGGAGAAGCAACAAACATACACAGTTGCTAAAGGGAAGAGTGACATCATGAGGTCTTGTCATGGGTTACCCTAACAATCTAGATACTAGCCCCCATCTATGGTTACCCTGACTGCCTCTCACTAGGCGTCGGCCCCATAGGGTGACACATGTGGAATCACTTACCTTTCATGAGGACAAGGTAGTAATCTTCCGACAAGGCCTTCTTAGCCCATCCTTAGCCTACGAAAGCACTAAAGGAAGGGGCAAGACATCTTATATTATTTAGTGTGTACCTACCCAAACCCACTAGTTAATTTATTAGGTTGTCACTTATTAAACAACTCTTCCATGGGTTACCCAGGCTACCCCTTTGTGCATTGACCCCCATGAAGAGTCATTCTCCCTAGTAGTAGTGCAACACAAATCTAATGACACCAAGGGGTGTACCAAAAACACTTAAAACACAAACCATAAAACCAAAGTGCATATGCGAGGCATGAAGCCTCTCGCTCAAAGCCATATCAAAAGGAAAGAAAACCATGATACAAGGTAACACCCACAAGGGCTCAAAAATCAAAGATAAGATCAAATGAACCACAAAGAAAAAAACATGGAAAATCTAATCATAAATCAAGTTTCCCATCACCTTTGGAAGCCTATTGAACAAACTACCCTTAAACTCCCAGTAAAGAGTAACTCAGTGTTACGGGTTCCCAAAGAATTCTCACAACATGACTACAAGAAATTCATAACATTAAAACCCTTAATCCAAGAATTCAATGCCAAAAGAAGACAACTTCAAGGAACCATAGAAAATCAACCTTCCATTTGGCTAACTCATACAAAGTAATAAATTAAAGAAAACCATTAAACTCAAACTTGAATTATACTACACATTCAATGTGATAATTTAAGAACATTCTAAATCATCATTTACAACTTATAATATACCCATTTGGAAAAATATTTAAATACTTAAGAAACTACAAAATCATATAATGAAGATATCTACATACGCATTTATACAAACAGATTTTCTCTTTAACATAAATCGGAATACATCTACTTACACACACATATATATATATATATATATATATATATATATATATATATATATATATATCATTGTTGATTATATATACATATAGACATATTGAATTTTAAGTTATTATTGTCTATACTATATTCTGTATCATAATTACAGTGCCTAGCTATTAATATTCAGCACATATATAATTCTTAAACACAACATTTACATATGATTCCAAACACATGTGCATATATATATATAAACCATAATCAAGGGAAAATACCTACCCATGGCGTTGAATTCCCACACAAGCAGTCGGCCGCCATCGTAACCAAAACAAATAGTCAAAGCTTAGATTAAAACAGAGAACCATGCATACATACAGAGCTTTAAATCCCTTCCAAGGATCGAACTATTCAATACTTCAAGGCTGCTTCAATTTGAAACTTGTAACTACGGATCACTAAGCGATTACCACATTAAGCTGCAAAAGTAAACTAAAAAAAATGCACTGTTTGAATAAGACAAAACTTGCAAGAAACAACACCGACACCTAAATGGAAAATTCCATCGAATGCAAACTAAATGCAGCATACAAAGAACAAGCGACGACTGACTTATTGCAAGCGATGCTAATTGGGGCAATCAGGACAAACATCATTAACCAAAGTATGAAAAGCAAATTTAAAACATACACACATATACATATATAAGTTGAATAACAATATTGTGCGTTCAAACTCAAAGGTTATTCCAGTCGACTCCACCTATTCACTAACCCTCAGCATAACCATTCAGGTAGATCGAGCCATACAAGCTTACCATTGCTATTAGCCGCCTTGAATCTAGAAAACAAAAGCAATCTCCAAGAATATACACACGCCTATGTCTGCTATGAGCTACCCTCTATTCTTTTTTAACAGACCGATTCCAAATATAAGACTGCTCAAATATACAAGTCTACAAATATTCAACACCATGCAATTACTATGAAGGCAACAAGAATTCATACAATTAAAATCGATTCCCCAGGAGAAATCTCGTTGATCAAGACAAAAAAACAATAACAGTACGCAAAGTATACGCCATAAGCAGCCAAGAGAGGCGATCTAATAAGTGAAATCAAATCCTTCAGAGAGGCAGATGGAAGACCAGAAATCGGTTGGGCACACTATTGGAAGCCCTACAGGAAACAATCCAAAGCATATCCTTATTTATTTATAAAAGCAATATATAAGAATTCAACCCTTATCCCAATTACGTCCCTCAAGCATGAAGAATATGAATAGAATGCCCAAAGCTAAAGCATGATCCTCGTGATAAAAGGAATAAAACTATCCAAAGGTGAAAAAGAATTGCAAAGCCAATAAATCAAATTAACAAATCCAATGCAAATATCAAAGACATGTTTATATTGTGTTTTCAATCGAATCACAAAACATTTAGTTTCAGCAGACGGAAAAATGGGTGAATGTCTGCAAACTACAGATAAATGAAGACAAGAGAAAAATGATTCCAACCTTTCTTTCGCAGACGGAAAAATGGGTGAATGTCTGCAAACTACAGATAAATGAAGACCTTTCTTTCGCAGTCCCCAAAATCCGTTCTCTGTTCTCCAAAAATCCACCTCTTCAAGAATGTTGAAAGTTGTATTGACGAGAATAATTACCAAGAATAATTATAGAGCAAAGAGAATTACTTTTCTGTCAATGGGCCCTTGGTCTACTGGTGAAGTTGAAAGGTTCAAAATGAGCCCACCAAGGATCAAGTCTTGCTGAGTGCAAGGCTCCAACACCGAAAAAGGGATGAGGCCGGGATCATGCCCCGAGCGAATTTGACGGAATCGTATCAATTCTTTTTTTTTCCAGCTTTTACAATTCAGTTCCGAAAACTTATCTTTTTTATTTAATTTAAAATTAAATTGCTTTCTCATTAATTAAAATCCAATGACAATAATATTCTTCTATATTTATTTATTTATCATGAAACACTTACCACATTATTTATTTTAAGTAATTAATATCACCTTTTATAAACATACTTCTTTTAATTATTATTTTAATTTAATAATTAATAATCTAAATACATATAATATCATTTCATAAACATAGTTCATTTAATTATCATTTAAAACATTAAATCACGCTATTTAACTTAATAAATAATAATTGTTATCCACAAACACCTTTTTTAATAAATGTAATTCATTTAATTACTATTTTAATTTTGAATTAATTTAATAATTAACTAACAACATTCACTTAATAATCTAACTTAATAATTGAATTAAATCAACGCTACACTTATGAACGTTATTTAACTAAACAATTAATTGAATATCATTAATAAACTTAACACGACAAGTATAACAAATAATTAAAACAACATTAATTAAACAATTAAAATGAACAACTCAAAATGGAACGATACAAAAATGGGAACGGAGTTACAATGGACCACATCGTCAACCACAATGACAGGGTGACAAACTAGGGTGGGGAACTTTCTTGTCAACTACGTTTAAATTTCACATCATACCCATTTGGATTTGTAAGGAATGCTCAAACTTGACAGTGTAGGTGGAGTCAATGTCTAGTACCTGCATCCTACATCAAACTAGATGTCAAGCAACATATATATCCAATCACAAGCACACCATGAGAGGAAGTCACAGTGCAGCAAGGTGCTCATGAATGAGCGATGCTACACCATCCTCTCACTAGACTCCAAACAATAAACGCATCATCAAAAATATCATAAAGAAATTACTAATCAATTGCATAACAACATAGTACTACATCTAGATGATAAACATACCTAGTTAAATCCAAACACAACATCAAACACCATGTATTAGCATAACATAAACATCTAAAAAGATTATCATAATTATCCATGTAAACTAAACTATCAACCAACCAAATTAAACTGGTGAACAACCACCAACATAGTCTCAAGGTACACAACACAACATAAAAAGAGTATCAAAATAGTGATAGCAACACGAAAGGCATTACATTTATTAATCCATTGTTTTTGAGGTCTCTTTCCTTACTAATATTTGAATTCCTTGAGGGCCTTATTGAATAAGCAATATCTTTTTCATATTATCATTATTGTCCTTGTAATCAAGGGTTTAGCTGAGGGGTTTTTTGGTCATTTGGAAATTTTCTTTACACATTTATGGTGTGCTTTTCCCATTGAGTGTATCCATTTTTTTGATTGGTAGGATTTTGTCCTTTTGTTCCTTTGCTAAACTCAAATTTTACTATTTATTGAAAGTATTTATTTATTTTTCTAACATTTTAAGTAGTTAAATTTATGATCTATTATAAATCTTATAATATTTAAATTGGTAATATTTTATGGATAGAAGTTATGGTTTTTGTTTGTAAAGTTTAATTATGTAGGTTTCTTAAGTTAGATGGAAGTCACAATTCTTATTCTTAAGATTTCAAAGTACTTTAAGACTATGATTCAGCTTACAAAAGTACATGTAAAATATAAAATGCTCTTGGAAAAGCTTTACAAAGTGGATGGGGGCCATAGTTCTTATATTTAACAGCTCAAGTACCTATAATTCACCTTATCTAAGAACACAAAATGAAAGTCATGAGATACTAATTGCCTAACCTTGTGGAAAAAATTCATGTGTTCTTGTAAATCTCAAGTATGCGAGACTCTATGAGGTAGATAAAATTCATAAATTATTATTCCTTGAATCTAAAGAACTTAAGATATTTGCAATGCCTTAAAAAAAGAAAGGTAAGTATGCATTATGCAATTCTTAGCATGGAATCAAGTAAATAAAATTACGTATTGAGTTAAATGTTGGTAAGAAAACTCTTTTATGAAAATACCAGGTATGAATGGTTTTTCATAGTAATATGGAAGTTGTAATCCATTACTTTTAAAACCTCAAGCATACAAGACTCATGAGAGTAAGATGTAAGTCACAAACCCTTGTAAACCCTAGAACAATGAGAGAGAAGTCTTGAGTTATAACATGCTTGTGTCCTAACAACACAAATGATAGTCCAACTATATGATCCTAAATTTGGCAAGTGAAACTTGCATATTAGTAATATAGTGGGACCCTAAGATCCTAATTTCTAACACTTGACAAGTGAAATTTGACAAGTGAAACTTGCATGTTATTTTATTTATAATGATTAGTATATCCTAGGATCCTAATTTCTAACACTCATGATCCGACTTTTCCTCTTCCTAACTTCCACTTCTTATTCTCATAATTTTTTTTCTTTTAAATTTCAAAATAAGCCTTATAAGAATAATTCTAAGAATAGGTATAGTAAGGATGAGCTACAAGATAATGTGAATGATCTAGTGCAATGCTTATCTTTTCCTATTTGTTGCCTTGAGTTTTTGCTATTTTATTTAAACATAAACCTACTTTATTATTTACAAAGCTAACCAATTCATATTTATCCGTCATGTAAAAATATATATTAGATTTAATATTCTTACATTGCCTCTTACTCATCAACTTCATACTTCTCTTCCTCACCCTTAGAGCTATGATATTAAGGTTTTTGTGAATATCATTGGATTCCTAGACATGATACCCATGGATGTATAATCTTAAAGCATAACATATGGGGCCTAATTGATTCTAATGTTATTCATGTTGAAATATTAAATCATTAAGGAAACAATTTTGTGTTTCAAACAAACTAAAATTTATAGAGATGACTAATTGTCTTCAACATTTTACATGACACAAGAGTATTACCTAATAAAAGATATGTTCAAAAAATAACACAAGTGAATCACCTAATAAAAGAGATGTTATAAAAATGAAAATCGGTTGTCAAAACTATGAGGCACATCCAAATAATTTTTTGGATTGAATCAAACATATTTTTTCTCCAAATTTGTAGAGATGCATCCTCAAATAAAAATTAGTTAAATATATTTTGAAATGAAAAAATAAATTCTATCAAATAAATCACACATACAAATTGTTATTTTAGAGTACACATTAAATTCTCCAATCATTATGATGTTTATTGATATGTGTGCATATATTTGAATACTAATGAGATTTTGCAGGATTGTATCATAAAAGTTCCACCTAGATTGTCAAGAGATTTGATTTTGATCATTTTATGTGAAAGAGTGGATGGAGAATTATTTTACAATAAATCATATTTGGAAGAAAGATGTGATAGTTGTGATGGATTGCAACATTTGTCAAATTGTGTACACATGGAAAATACACCTGTAATTAATTATGAACAAGTAAGTTTTAGAAAATATAATTCAAGGGAATGCACTCTAAAATATGATAAAGAGGCAAAAATGTGTAAATTGGTGAGTGAAAAATACTATTGTTTTAATTTATGTCTATTTCAGAGAGAATATAGTGTATGTGTATGCAAGACATGTCCATAGAGATCAATAGTGAGACTTGAAATTTAATTTATCTAAGGACACATTTCCCCTTGGTACTATCATTTCAATTGTATAATATGTAAATAATTATATACTAAAACTGCAAAATGTGGTTCAATCATAGTACTACAATTCCACTTAGTTTGCTATATTTTTGCATATAGTATTCATGAACATACACTTGCAAATATCTAGATGAAGATAGGAATATCTTGAGGGAGTATCATTTTTATATGAGTGATGATCTAACACATTCTATAAAGTTTGTGCAAGGTTTCTTTGAGATGTTCCATGGTGATTTTTCTAGCGAGAACATCACATTTGGTTAGCATATAATACGGTCAAATAATTGTACATCACAATTCAAGAACTAATGGATTTTCTATTGGTTGAGTAAGATACATAGAAATAAAGCCGGTATTGGCATGGCATGATGGTTTAAGGGTGGCGTTGTTGTTTGTGCCACCAAGGTTCAAACCCCATTGGGGTGGTATTGTTGAATGGTTGTATTCCGGTTCATAGCTCCGGTCAAAAGCATTTAGCCCTTGAATAAAAAAAAAAAGATACATAGAAATAAAAACACAACCAACATATATTTAAAAAAGACCTACTCTTTTTTACCCTCTTATTATTTTTCTTTTACTTGATTAAATGGTTGTCACTTGATGATTATTTCCGTTCTTTCCAATTATTAAATCCATTTTAGTTTAGTTGCTTCTCATAATTTAATTTACTATCATAGATTCTAGATCCTTCTCCTTTGCCTAAAATCTTTAGATACTTTGTCTCCAATATTCAACTAGTGGAGATGGGCTTTAATTTGAGCAAAGAAAGATCAAAAGGCTAAGCTTCCAATTTGATTGTGGCTTGGTGGGACTTTGAGGTGGTGGTGTCATATGAGTAGTAGTGAAAATGGGCTAGTTGGTGCCTATATATTCCACCAATCAATTGAGCGTGTCTAATGCATATCATGGGGTTCCAAGTTCCAAACACATCAACTATGGGCCAACATGGTTTCATGTGTTAGCAATGACATGTTAAAAAATTCAAAACTTCTTAACATTGAGTTTAGAAAATTACTATTCAATCAAAATTGTAAGGAAAAGTGGTTTGAAAGGACAATATTCAATAAAGGCTCCACTATGAAAAAAAAGATGACAAATGAACAACATGGTTTTATCCAATTTTTTGTAAGCCTTATTAACTTTAAAAATGAAATTGCTCCATTTGTACCACATCCAAGGTCAAACCTTCAACACCCTCTTAATTATTTAATTGAGGATTATTTAAGGTAAGTGAAAGGATTTCATTTTATTAGACTAGACCTAGAGAAATTATGATTTTTTTTGGATAATAATATCCAACTACCATGTTTTGAATATTTCCTTGATTACGTAATGAGTTAGTCGGTTGAAAGAATATTATTATTTTATTTGGATAATAATATCCACATACAATTTTTTTGATAGACGCGGCTAATCTCCTAAAAGAATGTACCAAGCATAGGAATGATAACATAAAAAATGCATAAAAACATACATAGAAACATACATAACATGATGATCAAGGACCCGCCAGATTAGGAGCAAAAATAATGGGAGAGATGATGGCACCATTGATGATTTTTATTTTTATTTTCTAGGTAAAAGATTGATAGGAGTTTTTTTAAATAGATAGAAAAATAGTCTTACTAGAGTATATTTTTCGGCCACTGGGGAGAATGTGAAGGTTGTACTACATGAATTATTCAACAGTGAGTGTTTCCAAGAACGTATTTTCCATCCCTCCATCATCATCCACAACTCTAAAAGTAATCGATGGTCTTCTCAAATTCCCTCACATTGAGAGAGATGAATTAAAGCAAGTGTTCCTATCAAATATGCTTCTAAATTATTTGGGCATGTCATAAGTGATTGATAGTTGGTATCCATAGGTGGCATGAGAAGACAAGGAAAAAGTATTATGAATGGCTTGGATGGTTGCAAGTTGCAGTTCATTTGAAGGCATTAAGTAATGATAGTATTTAGGGGAGTGTGGATTAATGGAAAGGTGAAGATCATGAAGGAAGATTGTGATTGTAATAAGCCACTATATTGTTGTGCATAACCTCTACTCAACAAGTGTTGTGGTCAATTCATTTCAAAAGTAATCATTCTTACATGTTTAAAGTTAACCACAAAGGAAGCATAGTTGTGAGATTTGAGGTGTGTCATGGGATCAAGGTTTGATATCTCTTGACGATGGCAAGTGCATGATGCCATTTTGTATAGGTTGATGGTATGATATATATTACAATTTAATTTTTCATAGTTGCATGAAAGAGGAGGTGGTGTAATTTAGTTAGCTAGAGTTATTATTTGGTTTTTTCAAAGGTGTGGATGTTTTTAGATCAGTTTATTTAAAGATGGTGTGAAATCTTTGTGGAAAGGGTATTTTCTATAAGTGAAGATATAAGGTGATCATATATGAATGTGAAAGGGTGCACAAGTAGTGCATTAACTTGGTATTGAATTTTTTGATAAAATGCCTCTAAGAAATTTAGGGAAAGCATAATATCCAATGTTGAGGACTAAATCTGGAGATCAAGAAGAAGAGGACCCACAAACTAATCCAATCAAGACTGGGACAATAATTCATTTGCAACATATGAGGACTCATAAATGGCTACATAAACATTTGCATGAATCTCCTAATAGTGGTAACTTGGAAGTAAGTTGCTTTTCAAAAGAAGATTCAACTCACACTATCCCCTGTTAGTTATTTCCTTATGAAATTTCTTTTTTTCCTATGCACCAACAATGTAATGAAGTCCACCTTCAAATTTTAGAACAACTCTTTGGTACAATAAAAGTGGCATTTCACTTTCTTCATTTTCTTGGAACAAAAAAAATGCTCACATTATTTGCAGTGTTGGAAAACACACTATCCCCTGTCAGTTATTTCGTTATGAATTTTTTTTGTTTCTTACACACCAATAATGTAATGAAGTCCACCTCCAAATTTTAGAATAACTCTTTGGTATATTAAAAATGGAATTGCACTTTCCTCATCTAATTGGAACAAAAAAAAAATCTCACATTATTTGCAATGTTGGAAAACACACTGTCCCCTATCAATTATTTCCTTATGAAAATATTTTGTTTTGTATGCACCAAAAATTTAATGAAGTCCACCTTTAAATTTTAGAACTCTTTGGTACAATAAAAATGGAATTTCACTTTATTCATTTGATTGGAACAAAAAAATGCTCACATTATTTCTAGTGTTGGAAAACACACTGTCCCTTGTCAGTTATTTCCTTCTGCAACTTCAAAGCTACAAGGTGGGGAGGACAGGGAGGAGTTACAAGTGGAGGATACATAAAACTGTGCAAATTAACTTGAGGTTGAGTAACCAATGTGGTTGTTTTGTGTATAGGGTTTCACAAGAGTATGTGGGTGGCAGCCTCCTTAACACTCAGTGTTTGCCAACATGTGAATTCTAAAATTACAATGAATGTGATGAAACCTTACAAATCAAACCTTAAAAAAAAAAAAAAAACTATTTTTGGTTGATTCAATATTTATCTTCCATGTAGAGGGTTTTACAATAGTATGTGGGTTGCAAGTTTCACAACACTCAGTGTTTTCCAACATGCAATTATAGTAATGAAAACCTTTTTCTTAATTGGAGAGTATGAATGTAATGAAAGGAACCTTAAAATTAACCTTATTTTCTTTTGTTGATAAAATATTCTTCTTATCTTTTGGGTAAGTGCACCAAGATGGTTCCCAAAAAAGGGGCTTAAGTGGCCACTTTTTTTCTAAAATCAGGAAATACTGACCTTGGACGTGAAATTGAGGATAGCTACACTCAAAAAAATTTTATGGAACAAAAACAAGGACCGCAGTGCTCCGAGTCTACTTTCTAAACTACTAATTTATTTTGAAAATGGTTGAGATTAAGGGGTTCAAAAGAGGGACACACACAAATTGTTGTTGTTTCTGTCAGAAAAACATAACATAGCAACTCTTGTGTGACCCGAGCATGGTGGACTTTTTTGTAGTATTTTTAAAATCGCTCCAGTCAGAAGTTAGATAATAGTATGTAGTAAGGACTGGATATTTTCTGATAATTTTTTAATGAATATTTGATTTTTTATTAATTTTCTAAGTGGGCACTTCCTAAAAAGCATAATTTTGGTCAGGTTCCCCTCAAATTTTTTGAAACCAAAGATTTTTCTAAAATTTATTTTTTTAAATTGTAGAATGGAGTCTAGTTTCTAAAATATAATTTATTTCAAATTCCATGAACGCGGCTAATTTATAGCTAAAAAATACCAAACACCTGCTTTTGAAGAAAAACGGAACATACAATCAAAAGAAATTATGGATGAAAGTTTAACATTGTTAGAAAGTGAAAAAAATTACATCGTTGGAAAGCTAATAAAGAACCTAACATTACCTATGTCTTCGATTTTCTTGATATTGAACCAGATGCAATCTTGATGGTGAGCACGAACCCGATTATGTGAAAATTTGTTGAATTTGGGAAAAAACGCGTCT
>VDFB02105785.1:360712597-360837597 GCA_007258455.2 Sequoia sempervirens
CTCGATGGCCACCACCTGAAGACTCCCCTGGATTGCGTTGTACAATGGGGCTAGTGTGGTGGATGACACTCCGAGTCAAGGATGTGATTGCCTGCAAAGTCTCTACATCAGCACTCTCCTTTGCAACTACCGGCATCGCAATCTGCTCACGAGGCGGCCTAGCGAGAGGTCGTCTCCCCTGTCGTGTAGGATCTGGCTGTGCACCAGGCCTATCCTGTGCTGACCCCCACCTCTCCCCTGAAACTCCTTCATATCAAAATAATTCGGGATTTGGTTCAATACAAACTCACAGTATAATTTCCTAAGAAAATATTGGGGGACTTCACAGTTATTGCACGGTGGGTAATCAAAGACCATATACCATCTGTCATAAAAACGGTTCCTAATCTCTAGGTGGTGGCACCAATGGATAGGAAACCTCTTTGCATTGAGGGTGAGATTTTGATTTGTTCTAGGGTCAGTGAATAGAGAGCACAAATCGCCTTTAGTAATCTTTAAATCTTTAACTTGTTTATATGATAATTTATCTGCATAATATGCCCTCGATGTTTGCCTCCTATTTTGCCATCCAGATATTTGTTGGGTAATTGCATCCACATTTTTAACAAATCCTTCAATGAATCTGCTAGATGTATCCTTTCTGTGGTTGAAGAATTTTGATCACTCAACCTACTAATAAGATCCTCAACTTCTTTTCTATTGTTTTCAATTTCACTCCTCAAATTTTCTTGAGTGCCAGGAGGGTATTGAGAGAATGGTGGGGGAGGTTGATTTTGTGGTTGAGGTTGATTTGGTTGAGGATTTTCCTCCTCTTGTTGACGATTTCCTACAAATTAAAAAAAAAACATTCATTTCTAAACTAAAACAAACAAAATCAATTTAAAACTAACAAATACCAAACAATACTTACCTCTTGCATCTTTTCGTCGTCGTGGCACCATATTTGTGAAGAAATCCGATTGTTCTTGATGTATTTTGACCTCTCCAAAAATGCGAGCGCGTATGATAGGGTTTTTGGCCGCGGGCGGAGCTAAAACACAGCAAAAAGGAAATGAGAAATGATTTTGAGTTTGCTTTTTTTTGCTTTTAAAAGCTAAAAATGCGTTCACGTTATAATGAGAACGCATTATAACGCGTTCGCGTTATAACGCGAACGCATTTTGAGCTTTTCTTTTCTTTTTTGGCCACAAAAGTGCGACCATCTTGGTGCACTTACCCTTTTACTTCCTTTTATAAGTGGTTAATTTTAGTCTTCCATTGTTTTGATGTCATTTCAACACTTCCAACTATTGCAAATATAATCATAGGTTGGAAAACATAGTGGGTTGTGAGTGATATGATTTTACTTGTTCTAAGATCAAGGGTGGAGTGTTTTTTCTAAGCTCAAGGGTGGAGATTTTGGGGAGGAGTTACAAGTGGGGGGTACATAAAACTAATCAAATTAACTTGAGGGGTGAGTAACCAATTGGTTTGTTATGTGTAAAGGGTTTTACAACAATATGTGGGTTGTAAGTTTCATAACACCTAGTATTTTCCAACCTGTAATTGTTGTAATGAAAAACTATTTTTCTTTAGAGAGTACAAATGTAATGAAAGGAACTTTCAAAATTTACCATAATTGTTACTTAGAGTAAAAATTGTGTTTCAATCTCCTCATATGGTGGAAAAGTAAATGCACAAAATAATTGCAGGTTGGAAAACACAGTGGGTTGTGAGTGATTGCATTCTTGTTCTAAGCTCAAGGGTGGAGAGCTTGGGGAGGATTTATAGGTGGGGGATACATAAAACTAATAAAATTGACCTGAGGGGTGATTAACCAATGGGTTGTTACATACATGTAGAGATTTTTACAACACTATGTGGGTTGCAAGTTTCATAACACCTGGTGCTTCCCAACCTGTAATTATTGTAATGAAAACCTTTTCTTATTTAGCGAGTACAAATGTAATGAAAGAAACTTTCAAAATTTAATACAACTATTACTCAAAGCAAAAATTATGTTTTTAGAGCAAGAATCTCTTGAGTCAATAAATTATCTATCTCATTCACTTTGGTTTACTTCTTATCAAGTGTTTTTAAACTATATTCCTTTTTCATTTTATATATTTTAGTACATATTGCTCTAGTTTTGCATTGCCATTTGCACATTGCACATACTTCTCATGCACCTTCCTCAACTTCTCAAGAGCAGGAAGAATATCTTCAATCAATACATTATCTATCTTATTCACTTTTTTCTACTTATTTTCAAGTGTTTTTAGAGTAGAAGTATAGAGGGATAGGGGGGGGGAGAGATCTAGTGAGGTATCATGGGAGGGATAAAGGGAGAGAGAGGAAATGAGAAAGACATGGAGAGGTAGGTAGAGAGAGGTAAGGTTGAAGGAATGGAGAGAGAGGTAGGTAGAGAGAGTGATGGGAGGTAGGTAAAGTAGAGAGGGAAGGGGAGAGAGAAGTACATAGAGGGGGGAAGTTGGGAAGAAGGGAGAGGTAGGTAGAAAGAGAGGTAGGGTGGGATGAATTATGGGAAAGGTAGGTCAAGAGGGAGAGGGTGAGGGAGAGAGGTGTAGGTAGAGAGAGGTAAGGTGCAAGGAATAAAGAGAGAAGTAGGTAAAGCTAGATATAAAGGTAGGGTGGGAGAGGTACAAAGAGAGAGAGACCTAGTGTGTGTGAGAGAGAGGGGAGGGAGAAATAGAGTGAAGGGTAGGTAGAGAGAGGGATTCTTATTGAAAACTGTTAGAGTAATCATGCATAAGATAATAATTAATTACTCTTTAATTAATTATTAGTTTAATTTATTCTCATGCACTAAAGCTAAACTTAGGAGTGCATTTATCCTTTTAGGGTTTTACTCCTATATAGCACTCAACCCTAATTATAATTATAACTCAACATTTAATATCTTTTTGGAAGTCTTGATTTTGTAGTTTTTTCTTGTTAAGGAATAGAAAATCTTTGTTTTGCAGAGCTCTTGTGTAAGGTGTCTTTGTTCATTGTTTGATCCTATGGCTCATAGTTTTTTGGTTTTTCATAATTCTAACATGGTATCAGAGCATGGATTCATCAAACCCCTTTTGGATTTATGAGATATTTTCTTCAACAAGGGTTACAAGCATTAGATCTAGAATCCCATTTTCTCTTTTTATAAATTTTGGAGGTGGGCAAATATTTTGTGTCTCTTGGAATGAAAAGGACCCCATCGTTGGATTCAAAGTTATCGAGAAAGTCAGATTTTCCTTTTGTTTGGCCTGATTTAGACTCCTGATGTTAGATCTACAAGGGTTTGAACCATTTTTTTTCAAATCCAAAGGGTAGCTACATTTTTGAAACATTTTAGAACAAAAGGATCCTTTCCATTGCATTCGGGAGGTCGATTCCACAAATTTTGACTATAAATTTACCCTATTTTGGTGTCAGGAGCTTATGAGGTAGAAAAAAATTGCCCCAAAGGTCATATGGCCCATAGGGCACGAAAATCATTTTTTTTACAAAAAAGGCTAACATATAGGTTTGCGGATTTTGGATTTCTTATTAGAAATTTTAGAAAAAAATACAAATAAAAATCATAAAGTACAAGGTTTGAATTTATTGGGGGCATATTTTTTAATGTTTGGGGCACATTTATTTCTTGTACCAGGCAGGCCCCATTTAACCCATGGTCAAGCTTTCTATAGCCATCGACGGCCATATAAGCACCAACCAATGGCCTTTAGAGCTACTAGTGGCAGCTTGTATGAGTCACTTGGTGGCTCTTCAAAAAAATTCCTACTGTCTAAATTTTTATGCAAAAACCTGAAAAAGAATTTGCCGCCTAATGCCATTTTTCTAGCACCGTCCGAGTTTTTTTGGCACTCTGTGATTTCCAGCAACTTTTTTTTATGAACAGGATTTTTCAGTAGATGCAATTTTTTTTCCAACTATGTCAAGGAATTTTCTGGAAACCCTCTGCTTTTTCTAGTGGCTGATTTTTTCCTAGTGGAGGACAGGTTTTTCGTTGGAATATTCCCTTTCTCCAAAGCATATTTTGTCATTTTTTCTGGCAATAAGGGATTTTTTTTTTTGGGCACCAAGAATATTCATGTTAACATCATGTTGATGTTAGTCAAAAAATGATGGTGTCAACATGATATCATTTGTACAGTTGGCTTGCATGGCCCCCTTTGACCCCTCTTTGGCCTCTAGGGAGCTATTTTTTTCTTTTGGCCATAGCTTAGGCGTATGGTGTTGGATTTTGACAAACAAGATAGATCATTAGAAAGCTAGTTCCACCAACTTTCTAGCAATGTGTCACTTGTTTTTACTATTGGTGCATTCTACAACCTGTTGAAGTCAGAGGTGTTATTTTTAGCCTTGAGCTCATAACTTTTGACCAGTTTCTTCATTTTTCATGATTCTAGTGGTGTTGGAACCGTCTTTTAGAGCTCTTCAATTCAATCCATGCACTTTTTCCACTTTTCTCTTCAAATACATTCTATTCAGGTTTTTGTGTTTTCACACTATGGTGAATTACTTAGACGTTTTAGCTCCTGGGAACTTGTTCTTTACTTGGGATGACTCATTTTTGGTTATTGTTTATTTATTTCTAGTATTATTTCCTATTTGTAAATTATAGACATATTTTTCATGCACATTATCTTTTGCAGACACACTGAGATAAAGTGCCACTATGGTGTATAATTTTTAGGTGATTTTGCACATCCTGTTGTGCCTTTTGTATTTGCACTATGATATAAAGTGCCATGGGGGTTGATTTTTTCCTTGGTTTTCCATCACTTCTTTGTAAAGTGAGTGTCCCTTCCATGACAGCAGTGAATCCCAATGATTATTGCCTCATGTGTGTGTGTCTTAGTTTTCACACCCTTTTATTTGCAGTTTGTTTCTCCTACATGCACTTCTTGGTTTCACATAGTTTTAGTTTTCTTGTCATGGCTCTCCCTTTTCAGCATTATGGTGGGTTTCTACCGTTGGTGCTAATGCTTCCTTAGTTTTGTGGTCAGAGTGATCTATGTATTTAGTTCTTGTTCATATGTACTTTCAAATGCAGCATACATCAATGGCTACTTACATGCATTTTAGTGAGTTGGAGAAATTACCATTTGGACATTCTTTGATTCCTATTTTTGGAGGTGACCTTCCACTTTCATTTGATTAGAGACTACTAGGTACTTGCATTTTCAACTTGCATCTTGCATGTTGAGTAGTGTCATTAGGGTCACTCATACAATATCATGTGTCATTTGTATCTTTGAGTTTCAAATGTTTATCTTTGTTTGCCATTTGATTTGAGTAGTGTCATTGGGGACACTCATGTAGATTATTATATCTCTAGTGATTAGTTTTCTTCAAAATTATTTGGTACCTATATTGGTGAGTTGCATCTTGCATGTTGAGAAGTGTCATTGGGGTCACTCATGCAGATTCATGTACCACCTGTATCTCTAACTTCCAGATGTTTGCCTTTGTTTTCCATCTAATTTGAGTAGCGTCGTTTGGGAACTCATGAAAATTATAGTCTCCTTGATCTTGATATTTGTATATTCGAGTTCCAAATGTTTTTCCTGTGTTTTCCATCTTATTCAAGTAGTGTTGTTGCAGGCACTCATGCAGATTCTTGTTATCTTGATCTTGATCATCATTTGTTTTAGAGGAGGTTATTCATTTTAACACTATATCAGTCACCATTCAACAACAATCTACAACTTTGTGCTTCTGTGATGTTCTACATGTTCCCCCTTTTCAGGACATTGTTTTGGTTGGAGGTTTCTTAGTCCTTCACACATTTATTTGGAGGCTTTTCAATCCTTCATTTTCCTTTCTCTCTTTTGGAGAGGAGTTTTCTCCCACTGTGGTTTTCTCCTTTTCTCCAATTTTGAGAGATCTTTTGTTTGTACATGGGTACCTCACCAGGCCTTATTTGTCAAGACCCATCATGCATTCTTTCTTTTTAGGGTTTTTAGCTACTCCCTAAGTTCATCTTCAGGGGGGGTGTTACAGTAATCATGCATTAGCTAATAATTAATTACTCTTTAATTAATTCTCATGCACTTAAGCTAAACTTAGGAGTGCTTTTATGCTTTAAGGTTTTTTCTCCTATATAGCACTCGACCCTCATTGTAATTATAACTCAAGCTTTCATATCTTTTTGGAAGTCTCTTGATTATGTATCTTTTTCTTGTTGAGGAATAGAAAATCTTTTTTTTCCAGATCTCTTGAGTAGAAGGTGTTTTGTTCATTATTTAATCTCATGTCTCAAATATTTTAATCACAAATATAACAAATACAACCCATGTATATATTATAATTGTTACTATATGGTCTTTCATCATGTTTATATCAAATGTTCTTAATATTTTTTTGTAGGATTAAAATCATAATTCTACCATATTGTTTGTAACATATTTGTGATAATTTATCAAAACTAAAAGATCTAATTATATCTCAAATATTTTAAATTTACATAAAGTTATAAGTTTATCCCATGAGTTTGGATGGAGTGGTAGGGATCTTCATATCTTTCTCTAACATAAAATAAAATCAATTGAATCGAAAAATTGAAAATATATTTCATATTTGGCAACCAAGGGAGCATATGTAGATAGGTAAGATATGAGGACCAATGAGAGAATCAATTGGGTGGAGATAACCTCCCTCCTTCTCTCCCTCGCACGTACACACAGCCTCTCTCCACCTACCTTTCCCTCCCTCCCTAACTCTCTCTATACCTACCTCTCCTACCTTACCTCTCTCTATCTCCATCCTTAGGTGATCCCACAATAGTGGGTTACACTTTTTGGTCAAACTTGACATTGAAATGAATATTTTGAACTAAATATTCACTTTTAGACACCTATAGTTGCTAAACCATGAGGAATTTGAAGATGATGCAAACTAGTGATTTGTGACATTTTTTTTGTAGATTCTTAATATATATTTTTTAATTTTTTGGAATTAAATTGCATTTATTTTTCAATCTCCTTGGATATCTATTTTTTAACAGTAAACACCATTTTCAAAGAGTGGTGTTTACTATGTAGCACATAACTTTTTTTCCATAAAGGATAAAATTCTTATTTTTTAAAATTTAGATTCGTAACTACAATTTCTAGCTCCTTCATTTGGTTTCATAATGTTCTATTAAAAAAAAAAATCTTAATTATGTTTTGAAGGCAAACCAATTACAATTTAGACATAGGTGTAATATAAAGTTTATAACTTATTTTGTATATATCAAAATTCATTTTTTTTGTTGGATCAAGGACATCAATACCAAGAGAATACATATTTTTTTAGAATTTTTTTTGTAATCTACTATTTTTCCAAATCTACAAAACATAGAGCTTGATTTTTTGTGAAAAACCTATGTTTAATTAAACTAAAAAATATATAATAAAACCAAAATATATTAAAACTATAATTGATCAAGAGCTCATTTTGAGGACTATAATCCTCTAGCTAGGTTTATCAAGTTGTTTCCATTTTAATCCTCAACTTGAGCCTCAAAATCCCAAAATCTACATAAAATTATAGATGGAGGGAGGCAACGAAGAAATAAGGGGGTTCGAGCAAACACCCCTTCGTTTGAACCCCTTTAAACCCCTTCGAGCGAATGGGGGTTCGAACAAAGGTGGGTTTTCTCGAACCCTATATAATAATATTTAAAAAATTATTGTGGTGGGCTTTGAACAAAGGGCACAGTTAAAATTATTTTTAACAGCCGACCTTCATTCAAAGACTTGGTCGACCAAGTTATTTTTATAATTTCATATGCATATAAATATGAACTTATTTTTTCATGTTTTCATATCAGCATTGCAAGATTAAATAACATTTTTATCCATCAAGGCAAATCTTGGAGAAGAAAATTTTTAGTAGAGGATTTTTCAAGTCATCTTTTACTTGAAGAAGAAAATGGGACAGCTAAAAAAAGACAAAATAAGACTCAAAAAAAGTATTCAGAAGAAAGAGAAAAAGAGTTGCACAAAATAAATTTGGCAAAATATCATAGAAAAAAACAAGGTATGCATATTTTCTTTCCTATTTTAAATATTATTCCAAAAATATTTTATTTCCTATTCAACATAAGTTTTTAGCATGTGGTAGGATGTTATTTCTAGTTTGGAACATTTAGTTTAAGTATATATTTATTTCCACATCATTTAAAATTGTAATTTAAATATTTGTTTCAAAATATATTTAATCATGTCTATTAGGACTTTATAAGTTTGCACATTAAGGACCAAGAAAGTTATATGTTGTTACCAATATCTGGACTCCTAGTTGAATATGTTCCTGACCATATATTATTATTTATTAGATGAATTTTTTGGACATCATTTTCAAACAACTTTAATTTATATTTGTTTTAACTTAATGTGTATTAGGGTCCTTCACAGGTTTGCACATTAATTAAATCATACTTGTATTATTTAATCATAAGTTTCATGCTTTTACTAGTTTCAAACATGTTAAGACTTTTTAAAGCTCTTTCTTTCTATCTCTCTCTATCCTTCTCTAGATAAGTCCTCTCTCTTGAGTTAAGTATATTTTTAAAGCTCTTTCTTTCTCTCTATATCCTTCTCTCTAAGGTCATCTCTCTCTTTCCTTTAGTCTTTTTGATAAAGCTCTTTCTTTCTCTCTCTAGATCCTTCTCTCTAAGGTCCTCTCTCTCTTTCCTTAAGTCTTTTTAATAAAGCTCTTTCTTTCTCTCTCTAAGGTCCTCTCTCTCTTTCCTTAAGTCTTTTTAATAAAGCTCTTCCTTTCTCTCTCTAAGGTCCTCTCTCTCTCTCTTAAGTTAAATCTTTTTATATCTCTTTCTCTCTCTTGACATAGAAGGTCATCTCCTCTCTCTGTCCCTCTCTCCCTCTCTCTCTTTCTCTCTTTCTCTCTCTATCCTTCTCTAGATCTACCTTCCTCTCTATATCCTTCTCTCTAAGCTCCTCTCTCTCTTGAGTTAAATCTTTTTAAATCTTTCTCTCTCTCTCTTGACTTTTAAGTATATCTTTTTAAAGCTTTAGAACTAGATCTAGGTTAGGTTTCTCTCCCTCCCTCCCTCTTGATCTCTTTCTCTCTTTAGATCTCTCTCCCTTGACTTAATTCTTTTTAAAGCTCTTTCTTTCTCTCTCTATCCTTCTCTATGTAGGTCCTCTCTCTGTCTCTTGACTCAAGTCATTTTAAAGCTCTCTCTCTCTCTTGACTTAATTCTTTTTAAAGCTCTTTCTTTCTCTCTCTATCCTTCTCTCCAAGGTCCTCTCTATCTCTTAAGATGTCAACAAGAGAAGAGGAAGAGAAGGATAAATTTGATTCTTTTTATAATATAGAGAAGTTACATCCTAGGTTATGTCATCATTATATTCAACAATAAGACATGTACACATGATATATAAATTTAAATGAATAGTTCATAATTTATATATTTAATTTATATTAAATAAACTCACATATATATGTATGTCCAAGTTCTTGACATGATCTAAAACATACACTTGAACCATGTAATCATAACAAATTTTTAAAGTTGTATGTATATTTAAGTTAATATTTAAATTTGAACTTGAAACATGTACATGTGTATATATAACATTGTAGTAACAGAAAAAAAAAAATATCTCTTTTTCCTTAATTTGGGAATAAAATAATAAAATGGACTTAATGATGCATTATTTAGGGTGTTGTAAAGTGTTTCTTTACACTTTCACACTAATCTAGGGCTTTAATTAATTAATTGAGCTTAATTGAGCTCAATTGGCCCCTTAAATTCAAATCCAAGCCTTATTTATTGCATTTTCTGAGGGATAAAGCCCAGCACTCATTAATAATATTTTACAACACTTAATTTTGCAAGGTTTGTGTCCTAGGATAGTGACCTAGGACCCATTAGCCACCTAGTGAATGGCTCCTCACTAGGTCCTAGGACCCCCTTTTGGAATGTTATTTTGCATTCCCCGAAATAATTCCTAGTTAAGAATGCTAAAACCCATTCACCCTGTGGCGAATGGGTCCTCCTCAACTTAGGACACCCCTTTTTGGGTGTGTTTTAGGCAATATTTTAATAGTTTCAAATCCTAGATCTAATGTTGGCTTGTGTTATTTAAATTTTGAGATTAAATCTTAAGTATAAATATAAGGTTATTTCACATAGTTTCACCTAGAAATTTCAAGTGATTTTAAGAGCATTTCAGGAGCATTGCAAAGGCATTCAAAGGTAGATTATTGAAGTTTATTGTGACAATAAAAGTTCATATCATCATGTCAAAGGCATAGTACATCATGCATGTTGTTGAGCTAATGTGTTGATGTAGCATTGAAGAACCAATTCAAGCATTGTTTCATATCCAAATTCAAGATCAATCTACATTCCTTAAAGCCACCTCATGCTAGATTGTCAATTTGTACTCCAAGGTTCAATTAAGGATTGGTGACTTGTGGCATTACATTGTTCATTCATCTTTTCTTTCATGCATTATTTCAATTCAAGGTTTAATTTCCAAAATGAGGTTTGACCAAGGCAAACCCCTATTCCCTAACAATCAACAATTTTTCTTCTCCTTTGATGTGTGATTGCAAGTTTTAGGTTCAAGATCAACTAGAGAAAAAAAGTTGTCAAATTTGCAAAGTTGTTAAATTTGTTATCTTTCTTGCAAGATCGTTGAAATTCTTCTACAAGATTCATTTCTAACTTTTGAGAGCTGAACACCTAGGATTTGTGAGTGCAGACATTGAAGAATAGAATCCAAAATTTGATTCTCCGGAAATCTAGTAGGGACCTATTCACCACTAGGAAAATGAGTCCTTAGTGAGGGCCCAAAAAGCACTTTTTCCAATAGTACACATCATTTTACCATCTCAGAACCTCCCTTTTTACTATTATATTAGTTAGGTTTATTTTTTATTTTTATTTACACATTATAGCCCTCATACATTGAATGAAACATTAGTAGAAAATTTGTGGTTCATCATCTTGTTGATTCATTTTGGTGAACCCATTTTTCGATGTTTCATTATGGTGAACTTGACTTCTTGAGCATTGTAGTTTTTTTTTATTTTGGAGTCTCTTTTCATCTTATATTAGATCTTGCATTCATTTGCATTCATTTGTATTCATTTTCATTGATTAGATCTCATTTAGGGTGTCTTAATTTGCATTCAAATTTTCATCTCATCTAGGGTTTTAGGATTGCATTGTTTGAGTTCTTTAAATTTGAAAAAAAAAAAAATAGTCATATTGCATATCATTTAGATCATATAAACTTTCATTTGAAAATTGAAAACAAAATTGCATATCAAACTAGGTCTTTTAGTTCATCATTTTTTCACATTTTCAACTTGTATTTCACATTACATTTACAGAAAATTAAACCTAAAACTTCTTGTAGCAGACCTGAATTTCAAAATCATTAGAAAAGGCTTAAAAATCTATAAAAATCAATTTTAAAACCATAATCTGGGACCCACTCTCCCTAGGGTGAATGAGTCCCTAATAGGGTTACAAAGGTAGCAAGTTTTCATAGTTCCCAAGCTTCACTATCAAATTCAAAGTTTCCCATAAAATCATACTAGGGCCCATTCACCATTGGGAAAATGAGTCCTTGGAGGCCTACAAAAACCAAATTTTTTTAGTTGTCTAGTGATTTTATGCACTTCCTAAGCTAATTGGTAACCTACAGTATCAGTCTGGAAAGTTTTAGAAATTTGTGTTTATGCATCTAGGTCTAAACATCCATTTAGTGTAGTCATCTTTAAATCATTTGAAAATAATTTTTGTAGCAAAAATAATCAAGGCATTTCTGAAGCATTGCATAACTTAGATAGGTTACTTTTCATGTTAAGCATATTTCCTTTTGCATAGTGTTTGCATATTAGTGTCATTTTCATCATTCATATTCAAAAATTGAGTCAAAATTGCATTTCAAAAAGTGTCATATAGGTCATCATTTGTTCTTCATTTCACTTTCATTTAGACATCAAATTCTAGAAAAAAATTCCATTGAAGTTACAGTTTGAAACCAAGCATAGAAAACACATAAAACAACTTAAAAGTTACATTTTTCACCTTTTTCAAACCCTAATCTAGGACCCATTCGCCTAGTGGCGAATGAGTCCCTATACAGACATTTTAGGAAACTTTTTGGGTGCTTTCTAGTCTTTGGTTTGCATTTTTGTTACTATATTCAAATCTAGGAATTAAAATCTTGAAACAACTTATTTTTGCATTCAAATTATTGCTCATTTAGTTAGATTTTGCATAATTGGGGAGAACATTTTTCTTGCATATTTCAATTAAAATTAGTATTAGATTTATGCATTTCTCTTTCATTATTGCATCATTAGATACACTAGTTTACATTTTGTAATCATTAGAAAACAAAAAAAAAAACAAAAAACATCAAAAGAAACAAACAAAAAATGTTTAACCTTGGAGAAAGCATATCATTCAAACCCTTTAGTTGTGATGACTTTGACATGTCAGATGAATCCCTTGAGGACTTCATCTTCCCTAGATCATCCACTAAAGCTTTTATGCAAGAGGATGCACACATAGACAATCATGAGAATCCTAATTGTTCTTCTTTGGATACCTCTCCTACTTGTGACGAAGGTATTTTGGTGTTAGAAGACCTAATTATTAAGTGTCATGAGAATCTTTTTTATCCCTCTTCTAATGCTACATTTTTCTCAACAAACACTAAGGTGGGTGGCATAGATGAATATTTTAAGTTCACATTCAATCCCCCCTCACTAGAAGGTCATTTAGGTCACTCCATTGAGGTTATGATTGCACAAATTGGATCTCCTTTAATTAGTGAGCTTCCTAAGTCACCTCCCATCATAGAACCACTTAAATCATTACCTCCAAAAGTTACCTCAAACATTATAAGGAAAATAGTAGTAACAATGTTTTGCAACAACCGAGTTACAATTAGTATTTCTCACATATATAATATGCAACAACAAACCATACCAACCTCATTACCATTTCCTTAGCATATCTTTCCTATTGCTCCTAGTTTTCCTTCACATAGTGGAAAAGAGATTAATCTTTTTGAGAAACTTCGTAATATAAACATCACCCTTTTGGATTTAACAAAAACATCAGTTACACACCATATGATGCTCTAATAAATTTTTCAAAAGGATAACATGCAATTTTTTGTGAAATAGAATGATGTAGCAACCTCCTATGATTGTATGCAAGTGAGTCATAAATCACATTCCCTAAACATGAATTACCCTCACTTGAGATATAAGAGTGATGCCTTAATGATAAAGGTGATTATTAATGGAACTACAGTTAGGCGCACCCTTATAGACAATGGAGCAAGTCTTAATGTGTGTAGCATTGATCTTCTAGATAAAATTGGAGTGGGAAAACTCAGCTTGTTCAACTTAATGATGTTAATATTTGTGGCTATAACAATGTTAATAGGAAACCATTAGGAGTAATCACATTGCTTATCAAGGTTGAACCTGATACTTTTCCTACCCGAATCCATATCATGCTAGGACCTCTTTCATATAACCTTCTCTTAGGGAGACCATGGATTCATGCTATGAAAGGAGTCCCATCTACTCTTCACTGTACAATGAAATTTGAATACAACAATAAGATATACATGGTTGAAGCAGATGAAAAAAGTTATAAATCACAAGTTAAACATGATCATAACACTTCCAACTCCCCTAATACTTTCATTCAAACCTCAAAAGTAGAACCTATAAAAGTTGATGTTAACCCTAATTGTCTTTCACCTATAGAAAAACTCTTTAGTGGTGATTAGGGATCATTATATTTTATGCCTAGTTTCAATGAAGAATCCAAAATATCACCCTCAAAGTCCAAAGAGTCACATACAAATGATTCATTTTCAAACACATGCTTTAGTGACGATTGGAGTTCATTAGATTTTATGCCCTCCTTTATGGGAGAGTATGAAATATCACAATTTGCACCTAAACAACCTTCTTCTCAACTTGGTTCTACGTCAAAACCATCACCCCATGGTGGTGATGGGGGCTCTTCAACTCTCATCCCTCATGAGAGGAAGATGCATAACTTTAAGAAAGTTAAAAAGGATTTGTGTTCTCATGAAGAAGCCAATCCTTCTTCGAAGCATAAACCCCCCTCATCTAAGTCAGAAGAATGTTGTGGTCTTGGATACAAATACCTTTCTAAGCATGAATATAAGAAAAACATTGAGCAAAACGATAGATAAAAAGTGAATTTTATGCCATACTCTTTCAAGAAAGATCTAGGTTTACCACCTCTATCTTCATCTTCATCTAAGGCCTTATAATCTATTGTGTGTATGACATCTTCTGCTAAGAAAGAAACATCCCTTACTACTGATCAAGAGAGTATCTTGTCGAGACTCCTCCAAGATCACTTGATATTTCTTCCTCCAAGAACATGAAAGAAATGGTACAACAAGAGTTCATTTTGTGCATATCATAGAGTTCATGGTCATTCTACTAATTAATGTAAGGATTTAAGTGATAAAATTCAACATCTTAAGGACTTTGGTGCTCTTCCTTATCTTGAAGCACCTAGTTCCTCTAATTGATAATAATTTTCATCAATCATCTCAGCTCATCCTTGTCTTGTACTAAGTGGGGGGCAACCGGTTAGGTAGCCTTGTCCTCATATGGCACTTTTCATTGTCTCTTTTGGCTAGTTGATCACTAGGGAAAACTTTAGTGGTGAATCTTCGCCAATTGGAAAATTTTAGAAATTGACCAAGTTAAAATTGGTGAATTAATCGCACCCAACAGGGTGGCCAAATCACCTGAATTTTATGAATTATCAGTCTAATGCATGTCCATTCGCCATCAATTTTTTTATGAGGAATATTTAAGTAATAAATTCATCATAACAAACTACGTGTTTCAAATGGACCAAATAATATTTTAGCCTGGAATCTCGGAAGCATGTAATAAAACACCTACATATTCGCTAATACTATTAAAACAACATTGTATCAAGACCCATTTTTCCAATTAAAATTTACAAATAGTTGCCTATGAGGACCCATTTCTCCAATAACATTAAAAAATAATTACATTTGAGGACACGTTTTTCCAATTGTCGTGACACCTCCATGTTAATCGTAGGGCCATAATTGCCTTGAAAATTACAAATTATCATTGTATAAGCATGCAAGATTCACCAAATTTTTAATATACCATTTAAAAATCCCAGAAAGTTTTCCAAATATGGATTGATATAAATACAATTGAAACTGCCATTTATTCTTACATTTTTTTTTAGTTTTGAAATTGTGTGCTCTTGATTCAGAAGTTGGACCTGGAACCTTGAAGTTGATCGTAGGAAAGTTACAAACTTACAACACAGGCATTCCTACATTAACGAATAGTGAGTCAGTGAAAACATAAACTTAAAGGTGAATGATCATTTCTTCATAGTGTTATAAGATTTCTTTATCTCTTTTCTATTCTTGCTTTGATCTTAAAGATGATATTGAGTAGGGAATGGGATCTATATTTTATGTCCTTAAACAAGATATTTTTTTCCAACTTTTATTCGAAGTGATAGATCAATATGTCGATCAGCAAGTGAAACTAGGGTAAGACTCCTCAAGGTGGTGAATGGACTGGGAGGCCATCAAAATTCTCAAAATGTAGAGGTACTATGCAGTCTTACTTTGGAATTGGAAATGATTTTGATCCATCAAATCAAGATGGAGCTACAACATCAACTCTTCCACCAAATATTAATGAAGAAGGAATTCACAATACCTCATTGCCACTAGAAGGTCAAGGTGAGATTTTCATTGAGTTAAATGAGTCAAATGAGGATGGAAATACCATAGAAGATGTTCCAATGGATACCCTGGTTAGCCAGAATGAGATAATTGACTTGGATCAGGATGATTTTGGTAGCAAGAAAAGAAAAGGACAATCAAAAGTGTGGCATGATTGGGAAATGACAAGGATTTTTTAGCTTTGTTGGTTATCAAAGTACCCATTCATTGTACCAGTGGGGAAAGAAAACAAAGATGAAACTACAACAAAATGCATGTGTATAATTTGTAGTTGGAAATGTAAAAGAGACAAGAAGTTGCAACTAAATCTTGACACTATAGAAAATCATATCAGTAA
This sequence comes from Sequoia sempervirens, assembly GCA_007258455.2. Classification (NCBI taxonomy): domain Eukaryota; kingdom Viridiplantae; phylum Streptophyta; class Pinopsida; order Cupressales; family Cupressaceae; genus Sequoia; species Sequoia sempervirens. The sequence goes on from VDFB02105785.1 coordinate 360,728,708, forward strand.
AGTTTATGAAAACAAAATCATAGATGAAAAGGAACAATCAGTCATATGATGGAAATCGAAGGAAGAATGTCTTCATGTTAAGTATGCAGTGAAATATGAAGAGCATAAGAAAAGAATTTCACAGATTGTTGCATGTCAAGGTACAATTGAGGCTCAATTTGGAAAAGCAATGGAAGGAGCACATCTATCAAAAACTGTTCAAATGAATGTTTTTTTTTAATATTTTGTCCCAAGGGTGTCCTATGAAAGACTACCCAGAATATTCTAATTTATTATCTTTTTTGGGTGTTCCTCACTATCCTATCTCACATTGGTCAGTAAACACTAGATGGGAATGGGAAAATTGTCTTGCTATAATGGAAAAGCAAGATTTAAAGGAGAAAGTAAAAGAGTCAAACTTCATTTCATTATCTTTAGATGAAGTTAGTACAGTAGATAATACTCCTTGGGTCTACATGCATGTGTATACTGTAAAACAACATGTCTTCCAAGCTCAACTTCTTTGTGTTCATAAAATGAAGGACAGTTCAACATCGCAAAGTCTATTTGAACTAGTCAAGAAATCTTTGAATGAAATTGCAGGTATGGATGACTTGACAATTGCCAAAAAGTTGGTGTGCGTAGGAGTTGATGGAGTTGCACTAATGCAAGGTCACAAGAGTGGTGTTTGCACAAAGTTACAAACTACTTGTGTACCATGCATGCTTGGCATTCACTGCATGGCCCACATAATGAATTTAGCATTCAAAATTATAAGCAAGTTTCCTACAGTATTAAAAGTTGAAAATCTAGTCCGTGAACTCTACACATACTTCTGCCGAAGTCTAAAACATTTCATGGAATTTCAAAATTTTGCTAAGGGAGTGACAGTAGGAAACAAGCTTCTTAAGGATGTTGATACCAGATGGACCTCCCTGCATGAACTAGCACAACGAGTTCTTTCAAAATATCAATCCTTGATTGGAGTAATGTACAAGCATCGCAACATAGGAGACAAATATCCTAACCTCTTACATAGGTTAAGTGATATAGAGATACTCTTGACTTTAGCTAGTCTTCTCCCCATATTGGATGAAATGAAAAATCTTGTGAAGAAATCCCAAGATAGAACTATGTATATTTATGAATATTCCAAACTGTGTAGACATACATGCATGGCCCTCAATCATCTATATCTAGATCTAACTTCCAAAAGGACCGAATTATTTCATCTGGTAGAAAATTATTTATTTGAATAACCCTAATAATTATTTATAGTTTAATGCAAGTGGGAAATTATGTATCTGTGTACGTGGATTTGAGATACCAATTTGCCATTGTACAACAGTCAAGCACTCTATCAGAGAAGTACCTATTAGAAAGGAAGATTTTTACGACATTGGTAAATCTATTAGTGATAATTTAAAGGAAATTGCAAAGTTTCTTTCCCAAGAGATTTATGATAGATTCTCTTGACAAGAAATAATTGAAGCCATGGGTATTGTGTATCCTCAATTTTGGGTACACGATCACCGAGATAGCGTAAAATATTTTCATGATAAAGTAAATATCTTGACCGAACACTTTTTGAAAAGTGTAAAATACAATGAGCAGACAATAGAAGGAATTGTAAATGAATATAAGCTTAGACAACAATGTAAGAATTTTGCAAGAAGTATGATGGACCAATTTGATTCCATGGGCATGGAGAAGTCCTTTGAACCAAGATCAATAACAAAGGCTTGGAAAAACTTAGGTCAAAGTGAAATATTGTGTGGTTCTATATCAGAATATTTCAAAAATTTTGATTTATGTCAAACAATGATATTGGGGTCGGTGGAGGATGAGAGAGTTTTCAATTCATTGGAATTTTTGAAATCAAAGTTAAGAAACAAACTAGACAAGAATTTGGAAAATTGCTTGAGGATGGAAGGAACTACATATAATGTCTTAAATTTTCCTTTTGAAAGGGAACTCACAATCTAGAGGTTCATATGTGAAAGAAGAGGGTTGTGCAACACTCCAATTCCAAATGCTAGTACTGGTGGCACTGGCAATGGTAGTGGGACAAACGACAGTGACATAATGAATGTTGAATTTGAGATGCAAGCCAAAGAAAATCAAGACCAAACTCATAATCAAGATGACTCTTTTAGTTTATCTCAAGTTGAATGTCAATTTTAGGACCCTGACTCCATATGGGAAATGGAAGTGAATTAGCAGCTTTTAGGTATTTATACTACATTTCCTAATTCATTTTCTAGACTGTAGTTGGTGGTATTTTATATTGTATTCCATGAAATCATGAATCATTGCACTTCATGAATCATATTCCAAACTATAGATGATATTTTATATTGTATTCAATGAATTTGTGATATTTTATATTTTATATTGCATTCCATGGTATTGAATTTGATACATCATTTTGTATCATTTTAATAGAATAACACTTATCACACTACTTATAAATTCCTATTGCATTGCCATTCACACAATCTTTGATAAATAATTGAAAGGAATATTAATCCATTCATTGAATAGAAGCGAACAGTTCAACATCCATAACTTATAAATAACCATTGATTATTTTGAGTCAAAAGATAGTGAATACAATACTGGAGAGCAAGATAGGTTGATATTATATTCAAAATTAAAGAAATAGACTTAAGTATTTGAGTCATCTTTTGTTATTATAGAGAAAAATTACAACATTTCCTAATATCCTATATGTGATATCAAATAGCTTACTATAAGCATCCCAAAAGATGCTTAAATTTGGTTGTCTTGATATGGAATGTGTCATAAGGCTTAGGGTTTCAATCATTCTTATGTTCTATGGTTTATATGTGTTCTAAACCCTCTCAAAAACCCTAGGTGTCTTTTCCTTTTACCTACATTCTAATAATCTAATTCAAAGTTGATTAGGTTTTGTGATAAGGGAAAATAAACAAGAACAAAGAAAGCATAACAATAACAACAATCACAAATTGTCTAAATCATGCTAAGATTCCCCATATCAATAATGAAGTGAAATGCAATAAAGAAATTCAATAAACAAGAACCATATCACCTTATTCTCATGGTTGCTTGGCTCATCCCCATTATTCTTCTCAACTTTGCTTTGAAAATGCTTAATGCCCTCATATTGTGAGTGTGCAATATTAGCCTATAAGTATTTTGAAAACAAAACTTTGAAGATTGTGATTACCCGTGAATGGAATTCAAAAGCTTCTTTTATAGAAACTTCATAGATTTGACGATCAATATTGATTTGCATTTGAATGGTCCAGATCAAGTGTGAAGATCTAATTGAATAGTTAATGACTTGACTAATTAAATTGATTGGATAGCTAGCCAATTTGATTGATTTGATTGATTGGATAGTTAGCCAATTTGATTGATCAGTTAAGAGATGTAACTAAAAGAGTGTGAGAGTCAAGAGGAGATGACAAATCAGTTAGGTGAGTGAACTAAAAGAAATTGTTAGTTAGGAATGGAGAGAATTTTGCATGAGATATCAAATTGAAAATGTAGGAGACATGTGCTCAAATAGAAGAATTAATTATAAAATTAATTCCTTTCTTTGTGGAAGAAGTTGTTTGTACGTGATTCCAAAATCAATTAAATGAATTATTTGATTTATGGAGTCACTTTAGACAATAAGGTAGAATAATTAATTTATGAAGGCACCTTAGATGATAACGAAGAACAATTAATTAAATAAATATTATTCATTTAATTAAATTTGGAGAATATGAATTAATTAGATGTAGGGAGAATATGATTTAATTTAAATGACATAATTAAATAAATTTGGGAAACTTATTTAATTAATCAAAAGAAGAGATTAGAATCAACTAGTGACATAATTAAAGTAAATTAATGTAATTTACTTAATCAATTTTAGAAGAATAAAGAAAATAAATTAATTAAATGGTTAAAAACTATTTAATTAATTAGAGGAATTAGGATGTTAAGTTATAATTAAATGATAAAATAATTTAATCATTTTGCGAGTATCTTGAATTGATGATGAAAAATGTAGTCGCAGGCCTAAGCCAATTTTTAGTGTTTACATTTTTCCCCTCTTTGACATAATTTTATTTCGGTATTTGTGTCAAAGAATAAAGAATAGCATGCCCTATTCGTTCCCTAATGTGAGATAGGTAAGGGTATGCCCCCTCAGGAAAAATGACAATTTTTTGAAAAATTCAGAAAAAATTAGAAATTGTCCCAATTAGGTAATTGGATAGCTAGAAGTTTGATGGTGGTGAAAGAAATTAGTTCCGACGAGGTTCAGTAAGTGAAATGGTCATTGTAAGTGTCCAAATAGTGTGTCTAGTACATTAGACTTCAAAGAAAAACCCTAGGTATAAATAGAAAATGAGTAAAATTGAATTCATTTTCACCCTTGGAGTTTGAAAATTTGTGATTTTACTCTAGAGTCATCCTGCGAAATGTCTCTCGTTCCCTACACTAAGCACTACAGATATCGCATCAGAACCTTCCGACGGCCAACCGACATAGGACCCCCGATATGTACCCCTTTTTTACTTTCGAGTTTTGATTTTTCACTCATTTCTAGGTTCCTAAAGTTTACTTTTCACATGCATTGCTATTTGTGCGTCGCAAATGCATTCATAAGCGACGCATTTATCTATGATATGACCCATTTACGGAAACACATGGGGGGTTGTTTTTTTTGTTTTGTTCAAATAAATGAATATGCTAGGGATAATGACGCATTTGTAACTATGCACCACATTTGTAAAATAATACGACACATTTGCAAGGTGAATCGCATTTGAGGAATAGTGTGACACATATGTCATTATGCACTATGTTTGTCAAATAAAACGACACATTTTCCTATCAAATGTTTTGAACTTTTTTAATTTTAAAATTTAGTTTGTCTTTTGACTAATGCACATTTATTAGCTTTGTGTTTCTAACGCAAGATATGTGTAATGCATTTGCAGGTTGTTTTGGATCCGATATATACCCGGGAGTTGAGGCCGACTACTTATGATTGCAAGATCAATTGACTAGAGAAAAGAGATGTTTGATATGGCATCTTGGACTTCACCATGTTACATTTATGCCCAGCATCCAAGCAAATCAAGGGATGCTATGTAACGCCCTGTCCTGCAAACCCCAAAGGACAACTAAAAATGCAACAATTTTTTTTTAAAACATAGAGAATAAACACTAAGTTTACTAATGCAACTAACATAGCTAATGATTTCAAGTTAAATACCTAAGTCCATTGGGGTACATGAGGTGACATTACATAATCTATCCCACAACAAAGTTGATAAAATTAATTATCAATTCTACTAACATAACCCATTCATTCACATATCTTCATTTAAACATTAACAAGATAAATATGGATGCCTCATCTACATAAGTCTTCCCAACACATGGGGAAGTAACGAATCAAAACATAGTATAGTTGAAGTACAAGTATACATCTGGAAACATGTGAACTCAGGATCAAGTTGCAACTACAAAATCTGCACTAAAAGGTACAACTGCATGAGAGGGAACCCAACAGAGTGTGTAGCACGTTCCACCCGACCACCCCCATGCTAGGAGTAAATAAGGAAGAATCCCCAACCAAGAACATCCAATAAATACACAAGACTAAACTCAAAAACATGAAAAGATAGAGCACACATAAAGGGAACATAACATCAAAAGACCACTTCCAAAGGTTAGCAACAATAACAACTCAAGGGAATGTTAGAGGAGAGTGTCATCGCACAGTCCTACATGGGTTATCCTAACTACCTTTCTCTAGGCGTCGGCCCCCATCTATGGTTATCCTGACAGCCTCTCTACGCGTCGACCCCATAGGGTGACTCATGTGGAACTATTAACCTCTTGTGGAGACAAGGCAATGATCTTTCCAACCACATCCTTCTCATTCCACCTTTAGTCTGTGAAAGCCCTAACAGGTGGATGAGGCATCCATATTTATCTTGTTAATGTTTTACTACCCACCCCGTAATTAATTAATTAGGTTATCACTTATTACTCTAACTCTAATGTGGGTTATCCTGACAACCCCTTTGTGTGTCGGCACCCATGTAGAGCCACTCTCCCTAGAAACCCAAAACATAACATCAAATTCCAAGGAGTTTTACCCACAAGTACATTAAAACACAAAATAGAACAACCGTGAGGCAAAACCATCTCGCCAAAGTCATATGAATCAACTCCCATAAAAATGGTACAACCCAAATGTAAACTCAAGATCACAACTATAGTCAAAATAGGGACAAGTATCAAATTAAAAGACATCATAATAAACCACCATTTTCCCACGTCTCTGGAAGTTTTAAACAATAACCTTAACTCTTATAGAAGGGTTAACTAAATTAAGTGTCCCCACATGTTTATAACCCAACTCAAGGAAACCAATAAAGAACTCAAAGAAAATCAAAGAATTAAATAACTATTCGACATCAAGATTTTGTTTAAGAATGAAAATTACTATAATCAACAATCACACTTTAAGATAATTCATTGCACGATATCCACCATGGAAATTAAACTATTAATTTACTCAATCTATTTAATTTGATAAAATCACTCGATTTGATTTGATAAAATATTTTCTTTCAATTTGTCCAATAACAACATGAAATAATTGCAAATAGCCATCGTAATATTTTTCTATAATTTTAACAAGTATATATATATATACATATACATACACATATATATAATATATATACTTTATATATTCATTTATATATTTAAATTTGCATCATAAATAAATAATAAACCTATATATGTTATATATATATACATATATATGTATATATATACATACATATGTATGTATATATATCTACATATATATGTATGTATATATGTATATATTTATGTATGTATATATATACATATATTTATACATATATATATGTATATAATATATATATATATATTGAATCAAATAAATAAAATACATAAAATCGAATTTAAATTTATATAAAAATAATAATTTAAAAAACTTTTAATTCGTTGTGCACAGCTGTGGGTGGGCTACATACAGTGCCCCCCCACATACGCACAAGGTAAGGTACGGGGAGTAGGGGTACGGCAACAGCCGAAACCCTCTCCCCCCCCCCTCCAAATATTATTTTATATTTTATTATTATTATTATTTTAAAATTTCAAAAAAAAATTGAAATCCTCTAGAAAATTTACAAAGGAGTTGTTATTTCATAGAACTTGTTAGGAAATAATTTTCACAGAGTTTTTTTTTTAAATTCCAAATAAACAAATTTAAATCATATTCTTCTACAGGCAATCTGGATATGGGTTTTCCCCAATTTTCACAGGAAGGTTTTTGAATCCAATACCTAAGAGATTTCAAAATATCTCTATTGTTTTTCCTCTATGTTTTTTTCTATTGTTTTAAAAATAATCTTTTACGAGGTTCTCTGATTTCACTATAAAGTTTTCTACAAAGGCAATAAAATAATCGCGACAAAACTTCAGAAGCTGTCAACAAAAATTTCTATAGAGAAACTTTTAACAAACTTTTCTATAGAGGATTTTAACTAATTCACGGAAATTTCCAACAATCTTTCCAATTTTAAAAGCAAAGCTTCTACAAAGTAATCATTTCCTCTTGTACAAACAATTTCTCAACTTGTACAAAATTAACAAAATTTCTACAAAATAAAATTTGTACAAGCAATCTTTTCAAAACAACAGAATAACTAAATAAATAGTAAAAGAACCTGTTTTCCTGAAGCTTGAAGAAATGAGGGTTGGAGCAAAGCTTTGCCTTCAGAGTTTAATTTCCAAAGCCCTTTCCAAAATATCCACTTCCAGAAAGATGCAAAATATGAGCCCAAAAATATATTCCTAAAAACCTCCTCTAATTTTTAACCAAAAACCAAAAAAACAATTCTCCAGCCAATTTCCCCCATGAAGTGACTTCTTGCCTTTCACAGTATGGCCAATATTCTCTTCAAGAATATTTTTTAAACAAGAGTTTTTTGCATTCAATTTCGACTCACTCTCGTAACTATTCTAAACATCTTTTAACTAACTTTTAGTTATTTTATTTTGATAATAATAAAGAATTTATGCTATTTAATTAATTTAAAAATTCAAGAATTAATATCATTTACTTTATGCAAATTTAAAATTCCAATACACATAATAGCATCTAAAATTTATATTTAAACTATTCCCTCAATCAAGAAAATTTAATCAATTAACTTAACTACAATTACCTACAAATAATTATATCAACTAAATAACATTAATTAATCACACATAAAATAAAGATTAATTAAATAACAAACATTTACAAACTAAAATAAATAATCAACACTAACCCATACTAAAACAAAGACGAGGTTGAGATAATGACACCGTAGGACTCACAACAAGGTGACGAACTTGGGAGGGGGACACTTCCTTATCAACTCCCTTTTCAACATCATACCTATTGGGTTTATCGGATACACTCAGACCTATCAAGTAAGTGGAACCAGTGTCCTGTACCTGCATCCTGCATAGAAACAAACATCAAGCAGCATGTAATTCTCCATTGCAGACACACCGTGAAAGGTAATTGCGGGGTAGCAGGGCACTCGTGAGCGAGTGATGCCACTCCATCCTTTCACCAAGACTCGCTAGCAAACACATAAGAAACCATAGAACCATAGAATCACAACATCACCACATATATTATTAAAGAAAACCTTGGCATAGCCAAATAATATAATCACCAAATAGTGTATCATCAAACATCATAAGTAATATCATCTGCATCAAACCAACTAAACTATTAATCCACACACAACCAAAACGGTGAACTAATCACCATCACAAACCAAGTACAAAACCAACACAAAAGAGTATTTAAGAGTATTAGCAACACAAGGGGTATTACATGCTTACTGCACTCACTAAGTGATGGCACTCAAAGACTTCATCTTTCCATTTTCCCACAGGAGATGCAACAGTTACGTTGGAGGATGTTTACAAGATACTCAAATTGACAATTAGGGGTGAGAGGGTCCACTATGATACCCAAAGGGGTTACAATGAGATCACTCATTACTATGTGTATGAAGATGTTAGACACCTCAGTATCAAGCACTATGAGATCAAATGGCATGTGCTTGCAGAGAGATACAAGTGGATTGATTGTGTATTGTGTACTCTTATTGCTGGTATTGTACTACCAGATCGCCAAGGGAATTGGTTTCCTATGGGTTGGGGCAAGATGTTAGTGGGTATTTTGGAGAGATAGGTTATGTATGCATGGGACCCCTTTCTACTGGCGATGTTGTACTTCCATTTGCATGACATAGCTTATAGGGAGGTGTAGTCCATGAGCTGTGGGACTAGTTTATTGATGATTTTGGCATGGGAGCACATTGTTGTTTTTCATCCACCAGTCTTACATAAGCTAGATGATTGATATCCCTATGTATTTTGGTAATGCCTAGACCATTACACAAAGGCATGTTGGAGACACTAGATATTTGAGGCACATGATTAATACCCTTGTGCAATTTATTTAGAGGCCATACATGGACTATGCACAGTGGCGAGATGAGGATCGACACTTGTCTTTCTATTGCCAGACACATTATCTAATTAGGAGGACTATTGCCATTGTAAATATCATTGAGAGACACTTACCTGACAGAGTGCTCCTGCAGTTTGGTGAGATTCAGGATGAGTTGCACGGCCAAGCCAATTTTTCCAGATCTTTGAGGGAGTTTCCTCTATGAGGGCCCTAGATTCTCATAGTGATGGAAAAGGCAGATATTGATGTACTGTAGCCAGTGCAATGGGCATGGAGGGGTGGGCCAGCAAATATTGATACAATAGCAACCCATGATACCTAATGGAAGAAGCATAGACCTATGCTTACATAGATCTTGATCAACCAGTGCATGTAGAGCATTGAGGTACAGGCCCATGTGGTTGGTATGGTGGCAGAGGGGGTGGTTGTGATGGTCGCAGTGGAGGTGATGATGGCAGAGGAGGAGGTAGGAGGGGTGGTTGATGAGGTCGATGAGGTGGTAGAGGTTGAGGTAGAGTATTGTCACCCATCCATGAGGGTGAAGCAGAGGGAGAGGATGTAGCCATGGGGGAGGTAGGTGGAGAGGAGGAGGCCATTGGTGAGAAGGAATTCAAGGAGGATTCCATTGGAGAGGAGGCAGTTGGGGAGGAGGTTGTTAGAGAGGAAGCTAGGGAATAGGAGGAGGAGTTGGATGCCCTTGATTTATTACGGACAGGATACTAGGATGTGGAGGATTTCCCCGAGGAGGAGATGGGAGACAAGGAGAGAGTCTAAGACCAAATTGTAGAGGAGTGGGATATAGATGAGGAGAGACCACTGTGGGAGGAGGAGGGTCATGTATATCAATGGCTAGTCGATTTGCAGGCCCGAGTAGAGCCGTTGGAGGAGTGGGTTAGGGTTGTGTCCATGAAGAGAGACGAGATGCATCTAGAGAGGGATAATGCATACATGGAGTGGGATCAGGTGGTGGTGTGGAGGTAGGAGATAGAGCAAATATTTGTAGAGTTCTCTACACTTTGCAGTGGACTAGTTGTAGATATGGCTTGAGAGTTGGTCAGGGCTAGTGATCGAGAGTGATACTACAGGGATTTGTATGAGCAGGAGGTACCTCCTGAGAGACAGGCTCCTAATGCTTCTTAGGTGCTTAGTACTAGATCACACCACTGGCAGTCCCAAAGCAAATCTCAAAGTAGTTTTGGTGTCCTAGGAGGTCTCACAGGACAAGACCTTATGATAGGCCCCCATCTACACAGTGATCATCAGGCTCTCCCCGTCAGTCACCTTCTTGTTCTCCTCATCAGAGTAGTGGGAGTTCAGCATAGGGACATGTTTATATATTTGTAGACATTGTATTATGATTATAGATCCTGTGAGCTCCATTTTTTATATACATCTTGGATATTATACAGTGACACATTTATATATGTATATGAGATGCATTTTTGGTGGCGATTATATGATGTGTTTGTTTATATGATGCAATGATGATTCTTTTATGATTCATGATTATGTGGTGATGATGATGTATGGTTTTAATTATGATTGATGCACTTGATTTATGATGTAATGGTTGCATATGAGTTATGATATATAGTCATTGTATGCATTGTTTTATCTATATTTTTATCATGTTATGCAAATGTTAATGATAATGATCTGATGTTCTTAATTCCTTATGCAAAATGGATGGGGATGTAAAATATATGCTACTCTGATATTGTAATGAATGCAGGTAATTTTTTGTTTGTCACAGTACACCATCCATATGTGATGGAAGAAGAGTGTTAGCTTGAAGATGATTTATGTTAGCATGAAAGAAAGATATGTCATCACTTTGTTGTCATTATACTAAGCATTTGCATCTTAATCATCATTGGGTGGTTTATTGTAGCAGATAAGAAACACCATGATATGAGATAGATCAATGGTGTGCAATGTCATGCATTTTCCAAAAACAAACAGTCGCAGGATAAGGATTGTCGTGACTCATACTTAGAACCCAATTGTTCCCAGTCTTTTTGTCAAGACAAACCACAAACAGGAATCCAAAGAAAATGTGTCATGAAACATCGTTGCTCCTCTAAATCTTGTTTCCAGGAAATCCTTAAGGTGGCTAGTGACAAATAGCTTTTAAAATATAAGGTAATCAATCAAAAAGCAAGATATGCTCATCTAACATTGTCGCTCCTCTAAATCTGTCATAGGACATCGTCGAGGTGGTCAATTACATGAAAATTTTAAAAAGATAAGACAAACAGTCAAAAAGAAATATATGCTCATGTAACATTGTCACTCCTCTAAATCAGTCATAGGACATCATTGAGGTGGCTAGTTACATGAAAATTTCAAAAAGATAAGACAATCAGTCAAAAAGCAAGATATGCTCATGTAACATTGTCTCTCCTCTCAATCCATCATAAGACATTTTCGAGGTGGCTAGTTACATGATCATATTAAATCATTGAAAAATAAATGAAAAATTTTTTTCAAGACATGTGTGTCAAATATTTGTTTGTTTGCCAAGGTTTACTTGGTGATGACAGGGTTGACTAGTTACTCTTTAGGAAGGACACATCCTAAAGAAGATTGAAATGTTGAATTTGATTCACTCTTTAGGAAGGACACATCCTAAAGAAGATTGAAATGTTGAATTTGATAATTGTCAAGGTCAAGATTCAGGAAGGACACATCCTGAATAGATGACATGATAGGGTCTGACATCAAGGATACATCTTGAAGATCCACAGTTGATAGGAAAGATTCTAATGTCAAGAAGGACACATCTTGAAGACTCTTTAGTGATTGACTTGATAGAATTGATGTTGATTCAGGAAAGACATATCCTGAATAAATTATTTGACAGAAAAGAGTCTAACGTCAAGAAGGACACATCTTGGAGACTCTTAAATGACTGATTTGATAAATTTGATGTTAGACTAATTTTTGACTAGTTGGATTTTGCATCGTTTTTGAACTTGTGTTTGAGTTGCTCAATATATGACCATGTAAATATGACCGACATGAAAAAACCTAAGAGGGCTAACATCTAAGGCCTTAGGGTTTGTTAAGCCTTTCCAACATTGTACACGCAAAGACCATGTAGTTCAACCAGACTCTAACTAACAACCAGACTCTAACTGACAGGACTAACCAAAAAAGATTTGTTTTATTTGAAGATATATGACGTGTGTGATAGTGATGTGATGATCCCTAAAGGACTGACCTAGTGTGGCCTCGGGGGCTCATCGATTGATGGCCTTTCCTATGATATACATGTAGAGACCCGATAGTTTGACATGACCAGTGACCTTGTTTTATGGACAAAGGATTGAGTCATGATTTTATTCTAACAAACCTAAAAAGACTTACCTAATGCCTCAAGGGCGCATCAACAAATGGCCTTTCCTACGTCTAGTCACAGAGCCAACGCAGTTCGACTATGAAAAATACTAACACAACAGACGGTGACTTTGTTTTCATAGTTTTTTTATTATTTGGATTTGTTTAGGATTTTGACCTTTTTGAATTTTTTTTGCATTTTTGACATGTTTTTTTAATGTTTTCGCATTTTTGACATGTTTTCTAAATTTTTTTGTGTCTTTGACATGTTTTTTGAATGTTTTTGTGTTTTTCAAGTGTGTTAGGTCCTAAAGATCTAGAGGTTTATTCCACCAAGAATGGGTGTAAGGTATTTTCCCCTGGTCAGGTACTATGTGGGATTGGATGGTAAGAATGATTGCGTGGTATGCAGTGAACATCAACTGATCTCAAGCCATAGGACTATCAACTACTCTTATTGTAGGTGTCATGGAATGAAGGAGGGACAACTAGAGCAATATGGGTGAAGGTGAAAAGACCTTGTGAAGTGATAATAGACGGCAGAGCAAAGATTGCCTACACATGGTGCATGTTTGCTAGGTTTTCACCATGGTACTTATCCAAAGCACCACTGAAATGGTTTTCACTGTTGGAAAGATTATTTCTCTTTACTATTTTTTGCTTTTTTTTGTTCATTTTTTCAAATTTTTTTGTGGTTTTGACTGAGCTTTCTCGAGCTATGTGTAAAACTTGCACAAGTGCAAGCTATTTATAGGCTCAAATAATGGTTATCCCTCTAGAGTAGACAATTGATATTCGTTGGACTATTACCAATTTTTTTCCACAGCTCGATTGGTGGAGTTGGTTGAACATTGTTATATCTTAAGGTGAAATTACAGATTATGTTTAAGTGTTGTTTGCATCATGTTCTTTGTTTGTCAAGTGACAGTTGTGCATTTAAAAGAAGAATCATAATTTCATAGTGTTATTCAATGTCTTACAATTAAATGAAGTATAGTATTGAGCATATAAAAAATAAAGCATTTTAAATGCTTTCATTTATTTCATGAAAATTTGATTGCAAGAACTCAAATGATATTACAACATTGCATTGAAATGCATTTTCTTTTCAAATGAAAAGCATAAAATGAAATCAAATATCCACACAAGTCATCGATGTAACTATCACAGTACATAATTAATAGCACACTACACTATGGAAGATGCGAAAGAATAAATCACATAAGTAACGGCATAATCATCATTTCCTGATTGGCTGATGGTCGACGTTAAATGGTGCACCTTTGTCTGCTCGAGCTTTGATTCACCTATAAGAGAAAGAGGGGGATGGCAGAGGCTCTAATTATGAAGATACCTATATGAATCACCAACAATAGTGCAGCCTACTATCAATCATACATTGAAACAATCAAGAAAAGTACAGAAGAAATGAACTGAAGGAGAAACATCATGATCATTATATCTTGTTTTTTATGCTAACATTGTTTGTTTCCTTTTGCAAGTATAGGGAAAATCACAATGTTGATCATTATTTGAAGACCAAGCATGTGGAGAAAAATGGGCTCCCACAAGGGTAGAGCTCGGCATGCTGCCCTTATTCATTACAAGTGGGCTGATAAGAGATAGAGATTACATCATCATATTCATCAAAAGGAGTGATATACAACTAAAAGAGTAAAAGCATAGTTATCTATCAAGCTATTAAACCAACTGTGCATTCATAACAAACAAGTTAATGCTTTCTGAAAGCTACAGGTGAACAGTGAGTTTAACTCACTCAATTAATTTAACTGAGTACATTATATCAAACATTGTTGTATGGTTCACGTTTTGTGTTCTTTTTTCATCATGATCATATGTCAGGTTCGGTTCATCAGTGTTCTTTCTCACAACCAAGGATAGTGAACAGGCATACATTATGCCTTAATGAAGAGTCATGTTTTAGTTTTCATCTTAGAGGAAAGCAGATTTCACGGAATAGTTTATTAAATGGAGCATAAAAATGCATGAAGAGTGTTAGGTTGAGCCCAAGAGTATGAAAGATAGACAATGCATTCAAATAATAAATGAACAGTTAGTTCCAGTTTGACTGATAATACAAATACAGCATTAAGAATTACACTGTGAAAAATTATCATTCCAGAAGGTGTTTCTGAAAGTGTTACTCATGCACTGAGATAATCAAGTAAGATGCAGCCCTTGGAACTACAATGTTTCAGTTAAAAATTTTGCATAAGTCTAAGAATAGAATCAAGAAAATCAATCATCCTAAGTTTCTTCAAGAAAAATCAATAAGGAGACAGCATCAAAGTGGCCTGAGGAATATAGATTCCATTGTTCTATCAGGGTACTTGTGGTCACTAAGGAAAAATGAGCTCATAACAATTCTCATTATCGAATGTGAAGTACAAAGAAAGAAAGCAAGAGTTGTTGTATGGTAGAGTTAAGGAATCCAAAAAAGAACAATTCTGAGTGCAAAGAAAATAGCATGGAGAGTATTAATACATTCAGAGATACTTTTCTTCACAAAGAGACAAGTATAGGAATATGCAAATGAACTCATATGGTGAGGTTTCAAAAATGTGTTTCACAAAATGCAGAAATAGGGGGATAGTTCAAGCCCAATTTTCAAGGAATTAATGAACAGCTTTTCTTCATTTTAAGCATTTTGGGGGGTTTTGTTTTAAAGGTAAAGTTTCACTATTCTAGTTATGAATGACATACCTAATTTTTTGCAACTAGAAGTGCAAAAGAAATAATGGATCGAGCTAATTTTTATATGAACATTAAGACAAATAGATACATTTCCAGTTTACCCATGAAGGATTTAATAAGAAAGTCACAAAATATCAAAGAATATCACCAGCCATCATACAAAATTAATACACAGATTTTGTTTCCATACACCCACATGGGTTTTTGTTCATAAAGGAAAAAGATACAACAGACAGGAAATACCCAAGATGGGGTTTCAAGTAAGTGTACAAATTTTCATTGTTTCCAGCTTACCCATATGGGTATTTTATCAGAACAGCAGAATAGGGGTTCTATACAGTCATTGCCATGTGATGGTTTTTAGCAGTGATGCAACAAAGATGCATTCTCTTCATATATGACAATACCCTTATGATGAAGGTTTAATAGTATAGAATGCCAAAGAAATGCCATGTTGAGTCAGGCTGAGTTCTTATAAACAATCAGATATACAAATTCCTTATTATTGTCAAGGTACCCACTCTGGGGTTTTATAAACTACAGATTTCTTCATTTTTACAAATACCCATATAGGGTTTTGTTCTCAACTGTGGAAAGAGAGGAGATTCTTGTTTTGGGTCAAGCCCAAAGGCTCTAAAAAATGCTTTTCTAAGGTGCAAATGGTACAACCTTTGTATGGTCAGGATCTCATAAATAAGAGAAAAAAAATGAGTTCTAAAGAATGGAATTTATGTTTTGAGCAAATCTTACCATCTAAATCCTATAGGAGAATGCTTATAGCCGCGGCCAGAGCTCTATAGAGTTTTCAAAACCCAAACAAAGCAAAAGACTCGAGCTCGTGTAGGGTGGCTAGTGGAGACAAAGAACACAGGAATAGCAAATATAAGCATGGAGAGTAAATAGAAATGCATTAGAGACTATCTTAGCTGCAGCTACAAACCAAGAAACTCAAGAGGTAAAGTCACAAAAGTTGCAGACCAAGAAGCTCACCTTGTGTAGAGAGAAGAATAAAAAACCCTCAAGCAAGTTTTCTCATGAAGCTTCCAGTCAAATCTTGAGTTCAAGCTCATATCGGCCAAGAAGAACAAAGCATAGAAATATAAAGGAAAATCAAAAAACAACCATGAACAGGTCGCGGCCTTAATTTTTTTTTTCTTGTTTTTGAATCAAGTGAAGAATCACAATAACAAACAAGTCGAGCTTACCCATTGAAGAGATCAATTATCTGAAGAAGAAGATGAAGTTTCTCAAAGCACACGACCTCAGTCTGAGCTCAATCGTGGCAGTGTTCTCTCTCAGGCAGAGCTCAATGTTTTCCAAGTGATCATTGCAAAATGAAATCATTTTAGGGTTTGACTTCTTTTGTTCATGCACTAATTCGACCCAACATTATAATTGTCCAAAATATTCACCTTTGATAATGGCATGTGAGAAATTTGAAGTGGGGTTATCTTTGCATTGTAATTTATTCAAATTCTGAAGTTTAATATTTGAGGGGGGCCGAATTCATATGCCTAGGTCGATATATTAGGACTTTAGGGCTTGTGTTTCTTATTGACACCCTTGTGCCTTAGAGAAATTTGGAGACTTGAATACCTTATGTTATTGCTTTTGAGAGGAAAAAATGAGTGTATGAGTGTTGAAATATCTTAGGACCTAGGAGTGATTTTTTATCATTATCTACTTAGGGTTTTTTTTTTGTTTGCAATTGATTTTAGAGAAATCAATTAAGGATATTGATGTGAGGATAATGTGCATTGATATTTTTATGATTTTTTTTAAGAAAAATAAAAGTATTGTATTGGTGGGATAAGAAGGTAATTCTTTTGCAAAATATTTTATAATCTTTTAATTGCAAAAATAGATAAATTATAAAATCTGAAATCCTATGAAATAGAATCATAAAGCAATCTCTTATAAATTGTTTTGTGATTTCTTTCTATTTTTTAGCAGATTCATATTGACTTCTCTTGGTTAGATTTGAGTCTCATCTTGGAGAGATAAGGTTTTTTTATGGCTTTTAAAGCAGATTCAATCTATTTTAGAGGCTTTACTGTTTGATCATAAAAGCAATATGCTTTTTTCTGCTTTTATGCAGTTTTTGAGACAGTTTGAAGCTTTTTTCCTTGAGCTTCTTTGTGAGCTCAGATTAGGGTTTTGTGAGATATATATTTTGAAAAGACTTAGTCTTTTTCTTCCCTCCTCTTAGTTCATATTTTAGCTTATGGCTCTTACACTTTTTGAGCTTGTAAACTCAGTTGTACTCACTTTAGACAAACACTCTTTCAGTTTCAATAAAGCAGCAGAGTTCTCCTTTTCATTTTTTGTTCTTAATCTAGTAACAACAGTTTGATGTAATTGTGTTTTCAAGTTTGAAGCCTTAAATGTCCTGCTTTTATGAGTTTTATGAACAGAATTTCATGTTTTTAGGTTGTATGATGTATTCAATGTCTTTGAATCTTCATATTAATTACTAATGAAATCATGCACCAATGAGATTGTGAAAACCATTGTGATAGAGAAATTGTTGTGAGTGGAAAAATCTGGATTTTTTTCATAAATAACAAGTTAATCACTAGTTAGATTTAAGTTTTGATTTCATTTCATCTTTCTATCCCTTTCCTCAGAGATATTTAGAATAGAATTTATCATTTGGAGAACCAGCTCACTCTGGAGATTCCTTCTTCGTTCAGATCACCCACATCTGAAGAAGGTTTCCATGTTTTGGTAGATTGTTGAATCTTGCATTCAGCAGGGTGCAAATCTAATTGACAACAGGAACCAAAGGAAGTTGTGATGACATAAGGGCCTAGCCAGTTAGGCTCAAACTTATCAGGTTTATCTCATTCTACCTAGTTTTTAGGATTTTTCATTAGTACCAGGTCATCGATGTCAAAATTTCTGACTAGGAGCCTCTTGTTGTAACTTTTGTAAAGACGATTTTGATATGCTTGTAAGAGGGTCAATGCTTTATGTCTTCACTCATCCAGTAATTCGAACTCATGCAGCCTAGATATCCTATACTCTTCATCATTGATTAACCCTTTCATGGACACTTGGAGAGAGGGTACTTCAACCTCAATGGGGAGATAGCCTTTGAACAAAAGACTAGGGAAAATGGGGTGGTACCAGTGGGAGTACGAATGTTGGTTCGATATGTCCATAAGGTAGGGTTAAGTTGGATGTGTCAGTCACGGCCAACAAAATTGATGATTTTCTTAAGGGTTTTAATGATGGTTTTATTGGATTCCTCGACTTGACCGTTGCCTTACGGATAGTAAGGAGTGGAAAAATGGTGTTGGAATTGTTCATACAATTTGCAGACATCTTGGTTTTTGAAGGGATGACAATTATTTGTGATTATGAATTGTGGAATACCGTAGTGGAAAATGATGTTATTAAGAATGAACTTAGCGATTTGGTTTTCGGTGATGTAGGTAAGGGGGATGGTCTCTACGGATTTGGTAAATTATTCAATGGTGGTTATAATGAATTTGTGGCCATTTGAGGAAGTGGGGTGAATTTTTCCCATGAGGTCAAGTCCCCATTGAGCAAAGGGCCAAGGTGAAGTGATGGTCCTTAGTTCCTATGTTGGAGAATGAATGAGATCACCATGAACTTGACATTCTCTATATCTTTTGACAAATTGGTGTGCCTCATGTTTCATAGTCAGCCAATACTATCCCAACCACATAATCTTTTTGGCTAAGATAGGACCACTTGAGTGGGCCCCACAAATTCCTTGGTGCACTTCACGTAAGTTTGTTTGTGCTTCAATGTTATCGAGACATCAGAGTGGGGAATTGTCAAAGGCATATCTCTACAAGGTATCCCCGATGGTGGCATAATGGGAAGCTTTTCAGATAAAGTTCTTGTGTTGGTTATTAGATAAGTTATCAGGTAAAATTTGTGAATGGAGGTAATTATAAGTATCTAGGTACCAAGGTGACTAAGTACCAACAATTTTACAAACCATTTTAGATTCTGGGACATTGAAATTGGGTACCAATAGATGTTCCACTAAGAAATCATACTATGACACATTGTTAGGTATGTCCAAGAGTCATATGATGGTTGTCATGGCATCCACTACTTTGTTTTGTATGTGGGGTATCTGACAAAAGTTGATTTTGACAAAGTAAAGCTTGAAGTTGTCGACCATTTTCTTATAGGGAGTCAATTTCTCATCCTTTGTGCCATAGTCATCATTGACCTGATTGATGTCTAACAATGAATCTCTAAAGACCTATATGCTTTGGATCTTCCACTTGACAGCCATACGCAATCCCATTAATAGGCATCATACTATGTAATGTTGTTTGTACAAGGGAATGCAATTCTAAATGATTTCGATATCATGTCACCTTGTGGGGTGATGAACAGTAGTCTAGCACCCGATCCATGATTGGTATAGGAGCCATCAAAGTACATCTTCCATACATCACCTATCTCAAGAGTGAAAAGTGACTCATCCAAAAAATTAGTGATGAGGGGATGTTCTGCTTGTCCTGGCACATCTGCATGTTGGTCCGCTATTACCTGTCCCTTGATTTCCATGCACTTGACATATTGGATGTTGTATTCACCAAGGACCATGACCCATTTTGCTAATGGCCTTGTTAACGCTACTCTGCTGAGAATATATTTGAGTGGATCAATTTTTGCTACCACCTTTGTTTGGTGGTTCAACATGTAATGCCTTAATTTATGTGCTACAAAGACCACTACAAGGAAATCCCATTCAATATGAGTGTAGTTGAGTTCATACCCCACCAAGGTCGTGCTAATATAGTAGATTGCTCTTTCCTTTTCCCCATGGTCATTTTGAGCAAGTAGTGCCCCAGTGTTGTTGGGGTTGTAGATACATATAATATGAGGGGCTTCCCATCTATTGGTGGCATCAACATGGGTGGTGTTAGGAGATTCTCTTTTATCTATTGAAATGCTTCCTAGCATATGTCGTTCCATATGAAAGGGATCCCTTTACGTAACATGTACTGAAACAAATGGAATTTGTTGATGAGTTGAGCAATGAATCTCCTAATACATTTTAGTCTCCCCTGTAATGACCTTAATTAATTGATCTTCTTTGGGGGATGCATGTCTATGATGGCTATTACCTTGGTGGGATCAACTTCTATGCCTCTATGCAAGATAATGTATCCCAACAACTTTCCAAATTTTACCCTAAAGGCACACTTATTTGGGTTGAGACGGACCTTGTATTCTTTGTCATTGAAATACTTTGTCTAAAACCTTTAGATGATCAGCTATGGTTACGGACTTTGCTAGGATATCATCAACATATTCCTCCATTAGTGTGTGCATTAGGTCATTAAATATTGTACTCATTTCCCACTAGTATGTAGCTCCTGCATTTTTCAGCCCAAAGGGCATGACGTTCCAACAATAGGTACCCCATAGAAAAGTGAAAGTTGTTTTATGTTGGTCTTCTGGAGCAATACGAATTTGATTATAGCCAGAGAAACCATCCATAAGGTAAAACATCTTGTATCATGTTGTAAGATCCATGATCATGTCGATGTTGGGCAAAGGAAAGTCATCCTTAAGGAACGCCTTGTTTAAATCTTTGAAGTCAGTACATATGTGGATTTCACATTGAGTTTTGTGATAGGTAATAGATTGGAGATTCGGTCTAAATAATCAATGGACCTGATGAATCTAGCATCCAATAGTTTCTTTAGGTCTATCTTGACCAACAAGGCGATTTGTGGATGTATTTTCTAGAGTTTTTGCTTTACCAATTTAGCATCTAGATTCAATGGCAAGTGATGTAAGACTATCTCATGGTCTAACGTAGGCATGTCAGTGTATGACCAAGAAAAATTACCCTTGTGTTGTGTGAAGAATGCTTGGAAGTTGGGTCTTTCTTCTTTTTTCAAAGAAGCTACTAGTAACACTATCTTAGGATCTTCAAGTGCTCCAATGTTGACCTCTTGTGTATCTTCAATTAGCATTGGTGATTGCTCTTGTGTGATGGGGAGAAATTCCAACCCTCCATCCTTAGGCACCTCAAGGAGGTTTTCACCTTCAAATATGTCCTTTGTTTTTACTTTTTCCTGATTAGAGGATGAATCACAGTTTTCACCCAAAGACCTTTCCTTTTTCTCTTATATTATTATTTTTGTGATTAGAGGGTGATACACTCTACCTGAAGTAGGCTTCCACACCAAGTTCTATCGTGAAGCCAGCTTTATGATCTCCTTGTGGCATTCCTTCTCTCAATCCCATGAACTTAGCAATAGCTTTGTCATTCTCAAAGGTATCCAAAATGATAGAACCTTGTTGGTCCCAGTCAACTAGTTGTGGGTAGACTAGGGAAATTCTAGCATCGATATTTACAAAAGGTTGGGAAGCAACTAATAAGGTAAGGATTGAGGTATTGTCTTGGATGTTGACGTTCATACAATAGTTAGGGCTATGTGTGTTTAGATCATGGAAAATATTATCTAGATCGTAAGTGCTAGAGGTATAGGATTCCCATTCCCAATTTTTAGAATCATTATCATCACAGAAGTCATAGTCAGAATCCCCCAATGTCTCGACACATTCAAAAGCACATACTCCCTTATTTGAAGGTAATTTAGTTTTAGTGGTAACCACCTTCAATGGTTTCCACCCTAACCCAAGATTCTTCCCCCATTTAGTAGGTATGTAGGGTTCTCTTCTTCCATTTTTGCTTATGCCCAAACCACTAGTTCCATCATACCCTTTTTCTTGCATCATGAGAAACCCTTAACCATATTTCTCTATTGGAAGTGGTGTCTCATCTTCTTTATAGACGTAGTTAGACACATCCTCAATATCTTCTTTGTCAAGGTCTCCCCATTTGAGGAAAGTAGTTTTGGGAGGTACATGAATCAGGACCTTAGGTTTCGTGGTGTAACATGGCTTTCCATATGTCTTTGGTGATTTTGACATTGTGGTGATGCAGAAGGTAGTGTTCATGTTGTATTCTTTTCATCTGTTATCTTGCATCTAGATCTTGGGGTCTTTGGATTTGGCAGTGAAAGCAAAGGATGTGGAGGAAAATGACTGAGGGATAGCATATTTCCTAGTGAGTGTTGAGGAATCAATGTATTTGGACAAGTTTGACGTCAAGGCTTCATAGCTAAGTGGCACTTGACAAAGAGACTTCTCGCAGGTTAGTGTAATACTCAAAGGGATTAGGGTCACCCTCGATAGTAATTTCAATGTCATGGTAGGGAAACTTTAGGAATTGATGATGCGTAGAGGGAACAACCTTCATGGCATGAATCCATGGTCAACCGAGGAGAAGATTATAAGGGATTTACAGATCCTATACTTGGAAAGTCGTATCCAACATCATGGGTACCATTCAGACTGGAAGTGTTATTATTCCTTGGGAGGATCATTCATCATCATCATAACCTTTAATGACTATGCTCTTTGTCTTATCCACACATGCTTTAGAAAAACCCAGTGCCTTAACCAATTTTAAGGAACAAACATTCAATCTTCCTTCGTCGTCTATCAAGACTCATTTGATATTGTTTTGATGGATGAAGGATTCAATGTGTAGTGAGTCATTATGGTTCGTATTTTGGGTTGAGTAGTCTTTTTTAGAGAAGGTAACATGGTGAGATATTGCAAGGAATCCAATCATGGCTTGAAATCAGTTGATGTTGAGGTTGTCTGGGATAGAGGTTTGTTTCAGCATCTTATCTAGGATGGCCCTATGCTCAGGTGATGTGTGCAGTAGTTCCAATATGGATATTTTTGTTGGGGTTTTCTCTATCTAATCCAGCAAGTTAAAATGGCCTTTACCTTGGGACTGCTTGGGAAGCGAAGGGGTAGGTATAGTTATTTTAGTTATGTGAGTGTTTACAGTACACTCTGGGGTCTTCTTGATGGTAATAGTGTTGATAAGTTCATCTATAGCATGAAGATGGAGGATTTTGGTGTAATTATAGCCAATATCCATATAATTGGTTGTGTTATTGTTATTAGTACCTGAAGTAGAGGCTTTCCCCAAACCATGGTCTTGAAGGGGAATCTTGTATATCGTGTGGTCTTGATTGGAGTTGTGTTGTTGTCCCTCTACCTCAATTACTTTGTCTTCGATAAGGTCCTAAATAATATTTTTTAGTTGTCTACAAGCAAATGTTTTATGTCCTTTACCTTGGTGATATTCACAAAAGGTGTTATCATCCCACCAAGAGGGTTTAAAATAAGACACATGAGATGTGGGTTCCCATAGTTGTATGAGGCCTGATTGAACAAGTTTCTTCAATACCATTTCAATGGGTTCTCCAAGGGGAGTGTATTCATGTTTAATGTATTTCCTAGGTGGTGTTTATTTTCCTAGTCCTTGATTATTTCATAGGGAATTTTTCGTTGGTGTAGGGGTTTGTGGTGTAGTTGTTCAGACTTCAGGTCCTCTTAGAGTGACAACAAGACTAGTTTTGTTTACATCTTTGGTATCCACAACCCTGTTGTTTGTGACATTTTTGTTTATAGAACAATATTTGTTTTTGTCATTGAACATGTGTTGATTGTTTGCACTCTTAGAGATCCTAAGGGCACCCTTAGTGACAAGTGATTTCTCAACCATTGTTCTTTTTTCTACTAGGTATGTGAAGTGTGCACAACAATGAACTTGCAAGGGATATTTTCAAGAATCTAGGAGGTTTTCGATGAACATGTCCACCTTTTATTTTTTAGGGATCTCTACTTGGCATCAGCTCGCCAAGTTTCTCCATCTCTGGAAGTATTTGATAAAGGACTCTCCCTCTTCTTGTTTCGAGGTACACAAAATGGCTAATGTGATATCATTTTTAATGTTAAAGGCATAGTTATCTACAAATTTGTTGGCCAATTTAGACCATGTTGTTATGCCCACAGGTAATCATGAAAACCACTCAAGTGCGGGACCCATAAGAGTTCTAGGGAATAATCTCATCAAGTATGTATGCTCCGAGCAAATGTCAACACAAGCTGTGCTAAATTATTTGATGTGCTCTATTGGGTTGCTTGCCCCTTTGTATTTGAAAATATTGGAATTATGTATCCTTGTGGAAAAGGAGGAATGTAGATACTTCTATCAAAGGGGTATGGATGCAAGTCTTGCATGTTGTAGGATTTTTTGGTTGTTACTTGCATGTTCTCCACTTGTTTCTATAAAGAAAGCATTTGTGTAGTTAGAGCATCCACCTGTGGGTTTGGTAAGTCATTCGTATTGTCAGGTCCCACATTTTGTGTAGGTACATGGTAGGTGTATGAAGGACTTTTTTGTTGTACATGAGGTATATGTGTATATTTGGTGTTCATGTTGGGTTTCCCTTGTGTGTTCTGACTTCCAAGTTGTGCATGGGTACCTTGTTGTGATGTGTTTAGCATAAAGGTATTTGATCGAAATCCTGGTTGTGTTGGATTTCCCTGAGGCAACATATGTGTACCTTTTTGTCCTTGTGTATCACTATTTTGAGGCATAGCATGACTATATGTGGGACCCTTGACATTAACCGTGGGTGTACGTCCTGCACTAGAAAATCGTATTCTCTTGTGTCTAGGAGGATTGTTCGAGGTAGTATTCATGGTGTTTGTTGAGGTCACAAATGGATTAGTGCTTGTCAGTGGTGTTGTTGACTGTATTACAGGAGTTGATGTTGATTGGGTTGCAGCTTATGTCATGGACTATGTAGTAGATGATGTTTTAGGTGGAGTTATAAAAGTCAACCCAAAAGTTGTAGTATGAACCATTGCAGAACTTTGTGTAGCTCCTCCTAAAGATATGTTAAGGTTTAGCTATGGTGTAACATTCTATAGAATATGTCTGCTATGACACTAGTTTTGTTTTGAGACATTTCTAGGTGAAGTCACCACTTGTAGCATGTTTATGTCAAATTCAAGAGGTAATTTAACTCCATCTGCTAGGAGTTTGGCTAAAAGTCTATGAGGGTTGAGCATGATGAGCTCATCAACAAATTCAAAAACCTCAGGATCTTGAGCTGCTGCCTCAATTTCCTTAATAGTGATACGACCTTGGTCATCTCTTATGAGGTAGTTTTCAAATGGGTTGACATATGAGTTAGACCTTGGAGGTTCCTATGATGTTGACCCAAGGTTCATTTCGCTAGTGGGATTGTAAGAATCCTCATGTTATTGTGAAGGGTCCTTTTCTAATCATCTCTTTTGTAATTTGGTCTAGACCATAAGATAAGACTTTCTTAAAAGAGGGATGACATTTAAATGCGAATTGTGGGGTATGCAACTACCTAAGATGTGAAAGTATAAGCTATGTTTTTTTTTTTTTTTGGTATGGATTATGACATACAATAACTAAGGTACGACTTAAGATAATCTTTAAAATGCAAATGTCTAGGATATGAAAGTTAAGCTATGTTTTTGGTCTTTTTTGGTATAGATTATGACATGCAATGACTAAGGTATAATGAAAACTATATGTCAATATCTCTGGATAACTAAAGGATGAGTCACAAACTGACCAAGTTTGATGCAAGGTTCCAACTAGGATTTCCAATGATGTTTTAGGATCAATACCAGAATGACTAAGCGACAGGTTGACTAAGTAGAATTCAAACTAACCTAGTGAGTTTGAGGTATTCTACTAAGATGACAAAGGACAGATTGTAAAATGATATGTCAAAGGAAATTGTATTTGCATCACTTTTTTCAATCAAGGTAAGATATTTTATCTACCCTAAGGTTTGCAAAGCGTTATGCACAAGGATTTTCCTAAGTATGCTAAGGATGATCTAAGTAATGCAATGATAAAACTATCTAGGAAAACTAAGGATGAACCTAAATATGAGCAAGTCACGGGTCTAGATCGAGTTTACAACTGAGGATAAATCAGATAATGAGATCCTACATTAAATTTTTTGAGCTTCTAGCTTGTCAAATGAAATATTTTTTGTGCTAGGAAAATGCATCATTCTAGACTACAAATGTGATTCCAAAGAGCAGATGTGTCACAAAAACTCACAAATGCGATTTATAGTCTCAGATATGGTTTACTGGTAAAATTGTTTATTGAATTTTTTTTGTGACAGGTTGATGCATCATTCTAGACTACAAATGTGATTCATCAGATTGGATGCATCATAAAAATTCATGAATGAGATTTACTGTGTCAAATGCGCTTTACTAGTAAAATTATCTAATTGGAAAAACCAAGGATAAACCTAAACATCAACAAATCTTAGGTCTGGATCCCATTTTTTCAGCAAAGCATACATCGAATAATGAGCTCCTACAGGGTTTCCTATGAGTTTCCAATTTGTTAAATGTATTTTTTCTATGACAAGCAAATACGTCATTCCAAATTGCAAATGTAGTTCAAAAGTTCAAGTGTGTCACAAAAGCTCACATATGCGATTTATGGGATCATGTGTGTTTTAGACTACAACAATTGTGTCTCATTTTTTCAAATGCGTTGCAGGTTTCAGAATTTTGACTCAAAAGGTCATATGTGATTTTTTTCAAAATAGTTGTGACTCAGGATGTTAGATGCAGTTTTTTATGTAGTAGATGTGTTTAATAGTGAACTAGTCCTAAGTTTTGACAATTTTTTGACTTGTTTAAGACTGAATCTAGATGTTTTTGTTTGATTAGATCTGACCAAACACACACCTAAGACACACCAAGTAGAGTGTTCAAAATAAATAAACAGATAATTACAAATCTTAAGGCTGGCAAGGACAATATCTATTGGACTCCCACTTAGAGTTTCCTCCAACCGCACTATCTAGAGTGGATGAGTTAGGATCTTGGTAGCACCAACTCCCCCTTACAGTGCACTCACTTCTTGGGCTTACCAAGATCTAGATTCTTGGGTATTGACATCCCAAAAATTTGTCATCTCTACTACTAAACTATGTGTATAATGTGGGTCGGCTTGGGAATGACCATTTTTGCACCAAAAATATAAGGTTTTTGGAAATCTAAACAAAATGGTTTTTAATTAGGACACTCATTCAATTAGTTATACATGAGGCGAGATTAGCTCCAATAAGGAGTTTTCCTAACTTGTAGAGGTTCCACTCTATAGGATTTAACGTACCACGTGGGTACTGAGGGAATCACTTGTTTGTATAACACATCGGCACCTGTAATGCTATTTTCCATTAGCATTTACATTCATATACTAGTCAGAAGTATCTTGGCTTTAGCTCGTTTCCAGTTTGAGTCATCTTGAGGTGATTACTTTTTCCCACCAAGACAGGCCCTCTAGAGTTAATAACAATTTCTCTTACACCCAGGATCACACAAGTGCGCAAGGGGAGAGGATAATTTTGTTATTAAATTGGGATTTAATAGAAGTGTGCAAAAGCACCAAGCACAGAGAATAGTAATAAAGCCACCCTAATTAAACAACAAACTACTATGTGAAGACTCAAATCAAGGTTAATTAATTGTTTAATTAATAAAAGAAATCCTATGTGAAGACCCAAAACATGAAATAAAGCAAGATAAGATTAGAGTTTCAAATTCTTTTCTTTGACAATCGTCCTACAAAACCACACATTAGAAGTTTGAATGTTTGTATTCTTTTTGTCTTCTTTCAATTGTCCTGCAAAAACTAGGTTAACTCCACCAGATCACATGTTGTAACTCTAAATTGGTCATAATAAATGTTAATTATTAAAATCAAAACTCAGAATTTTGGATATCATAAAATTATTTTCACCAATCAAATGTGTCACAAGAAGCCACAGATGCATTGCTTTAAGTCAAATGTGGCATTTTCCTCTTCAGATGAGGTTCATATGTCAGATGCATCCTTTTGTGCCTCAGATGCGTCGATCCATACCTGTTCTTGCAAAAAATGAAATTTTCTACAATTTTTTTGAAGTCTATGACTTCACATCAGCTTCACCAAATATGATAAGGGAAAATAAATAGGAACAAAGAAAGCATAACAATGACAACAATCACAAATTTCCTAAATCGTGCTAAGATTCCCCATATCAATAATGAAGTGCAATGCAATAAAGAAATTCAATAAACAAGAACCATATCACCTAATTCCCATGGTTGCTTGACTCATCCCCATTATTCTTCTCAACTTTTCTTTGAAAATGTTCAATGCCCTCATATTGTGAGTGTGCAATATTAACCTATAAGTATTTTGACAACAAAACTTTGAAGATTGTGATTACTCATGAATGGAATTCAAAAGCTTCTTTTATAGAAACTTCACAGATTCAACGATCAAGATTGATTTGCATTTAAATGGTCCAAATTGAGTGTGAAGATCTAATTGAATAGTTAAGTGATTTGATTGATTGGAATGATTGGATAGTTATCCAATTTGATTGATAAGATTGATTGGATAGTTAGCCAATTTGATTGATCAGTTAAGAGATGTAACTAAAAGAGTGTGTGAGTCAAAAGGAGATGACAGATTAGTTAGGTGAGTGAACTAAAAGAAAGTGTTAGTCAGGAATGGAGAGAATTATGCATGAGATATCAAATTGAAAATGTAGAAGACATGTGCTCAAATAGAAGAATTAGTTATAAAGTTAATTCCTTTCTTTGTGGAAGAAGTTGTGTGTACGTGATTCCAAAATCAATTAAATGAATTATTTAATTTATGGAGTCACTTTAGACAAGAAGGTAGAATAATTAATTTATGAAGGCACCTTAGATGATAAAGCAGAACAATTAATTAAATAAATATTATTCATTTAATTAAATGTGGGAAAATATGAATTACTTAGATGTAGGGAGAATATGATTTAATTTAAATGACATAATTAAATAAATTTGGGAAACTTATTTAATTAATCAAAAGAAGAGATTAGAATTAATTAGTGACATAATTAAAGTAAATTAATGTAATTTACTTAATTAATCAATGTTAGAAGAATAAAGAAAATAAATTAATTAAATGGTTAAAACTATTTAATTAATTAGAGGAATTAGGATGTTAAGTTATAATTAAAT
Source organism: Sequoia sempervirens (assembly GCA_007258455.2). Lineage (NCBI taxonomy): Eukaryota > Viridiplantae > Streptophyta > Pinopsida > Cupressales > Cupressaceae > Sequoia > Sequoia sempervirens. The sequence goes on from VDFB02105785.1 coordinate 360,758,265, forward strand.
GATAAAATCATTTAATCATTTTGCGGGTATCTTGAATTGATGATGAAAAATGTAGTCGCAAGCCTAAGCCATTTTTTAGTGTCTACAGGTTTTACCTGTTCCCGGTCTCTTATGTCATATCTTATGCCTTTTTTTCCATTTACTCATCGACACCTTAAGCCTAGAGTTCTTGGTTGCTACCCATAGATCCTTATAAATCTTTCATTGTCTTATGTGAGTCATAAAATTCTTTAATTCTTCTTCTTTTCCTAAGTTTGGGTTTTAATATTTGCTCAATATCACATTCATGTAATAAACCTAGGCAAGCGGCCCCTTTTAAGTCATGTAATAAGTGGGCATGCTTATTAAAATCCTTTGTTATGCTTGGCAGGTCCCATTGACCACTTTCTATTGGCTCCCCTCCATCCCATGCGATTAAATTAATCAAATTAAGGATCTGACGGGATAGTTGGCAGCAACACCTGGCCACCCTTTTGGCGGGTCCTACCACTGCTCAAAGGCACCAATGACTAAAGGTGTTCAAATCAACAATTCCTATGGTTTCTGACAAATAAATCTTAGTTGTTCCCTTGATGGACACTAGGAACATTGAGAGAGGGTTGAATCAATGTTCCATGATATTTTACTTTTCAAATCAAATCCAAAACTATCAACAACAATAATTGAACTTAAAACAGCATTCATAGCACATAAATATATGGAAACATGCAATCACATTAAAGAACACCATAACACGGGAATTTTTATGTGGAAACCCTATTAGGGGAAAAACCACGGTGGAGATTAATCCACAATGTATACTCTATTAAAAGTATAATAAAAGAGGGGAATTCACTTGCATCCAAGCACACTGCCTAGAGCTCACTTCTCAAGAAAGAAAGGCTCACTGCCTTACAAAGTATAATTGAGATTACAAAAAAATTGAACTGAGAGTACAGCATCTACAAATGCCTGGATTCAGTTCCAATGAAGCTCATAATCAGATTTCGGATCGTTACACCAATTTGCATTTTTGCTCTGCTCTACTCTACATACAAAACTTTTTATGCCCTTAAATATCTAATCTATCATTTTTCGCTCTCTCTCCTTGATACACATAAACTTCTATCTCTACCACAATTCCTTTTCTACTTCTATCATTGCTTCAAAATGATTTTTTGATCTCCTTTATATGCCCGCTAATTAGGAATTCATTATATGTCGTCTTGACAACAAAATATAATATTGTTGCTTATGTCAACTCAATTCATTAATTAAAGTTGATGTGTATCCACACAAGTTGGCTAGACTTTAGTAGGGACCCAAAAAAATGTTCCAAACATAAGAAATAACTAAATACATACTCCACATACATCCACAACATATGAAACATGTCGGCCAGAATAAGAGAATAAACCATGGATCATACTACCAAACCTCTTATCTCGAATTTCAACTAATCCAACACCACAAAACTCACCAACAGGATAGTACACATGCTAGGAATGCTTCCTTGGATATCCACACCATAAAATAATGATCTGGTGAAGCGATCAAATCAGCTTACCAACTAGATGCACTGCTCTTCATTCTTTCTATCGGTAGATAACATAATCTTACTTTTCTTGCCTGTAGGAGTAATGCTAACACTGCAGACCATACATCTGACTCCAGTTGCCATCAATGACAACACACGTAGCCAAAAGAATGATCTCTCAAATCCATATGTCAACATCCCCGCCTCCCTGTTGTCATAAGAAGCACATGCTTTAAACCCAAAGGGGAAGCAGGGAGGTTGACACGTAGATAGTTTCAATGATTGTGGATATGGTGGAGCCCGTGGAGTGACATGGAGATAAATCCACATGGAATTTTTCAGTTGGTCAATGGAGACAGTCATTTGTAGTCATATTTTCAAACTTATTTTACTGAATCTCAGTTGTATGTTGGGTCATCTTACTAAGAGATCGACGGTTGAAATTCAAAGTTCAAGATTGATGGCAAATGAGTCGTATCATTCGTTTCAGTTTACATGAGCAAACCATAATTGTGGATATGAAGTAGAGATACCAAATTTCCAATTGGTATTTTTTAAATCCATAAATCTTGATTTAAAGTATAAGTGTTAACTGTTAAATCATTTAATATGTCTAAGGAGTTCTCGCTAAAAATTTCAAGCTCGTTCAATGAAAAGAATTAGGGTTTTCAAGCGTCCATAAAACTAGTAACTAAAATTGATATAATGCTTCTCAGTTGTTTAAAATTTTCTATAAGTGCTCATTCTATCATTTTGTCATTAGGGTTTTTTGTTTCATTGCATTTCTTTTAAGGTTTGACATTTAATTTGAACGATTAGCCTGTTTAGTCCTGTTATTGCCTTGAATCAACCTATACCCTAGTTGTAAGCTTGTAATTTGTTGAGTAGTAAACCCTAGTTTGCACAAACTGTTACTATGACACCCAAAGTCAAAGAATTTGCATCAAAAGACCAATCTTTTGAGTTGAAGCCCACTAAAATACCTATGTCACAGGGCTTAACCAAACAATTGGTATCTTCAACCTTTAAGAAATTAAAGGGATAATTTATGTACTTTGGCCTTGCAACTAAATTTTGCATCACTAATTATTATTGTACAATTAAATATGTTACCCTATCATACTCCAGATGGAATCTTTTCCAAGGATGGTTTGGAAATAGGAATGTCGGTATCCATTTTTGCAACCCCTGGAGGTTGGACATGGGTAAATTGGTTGTACCCAACATGTTCATAGATGTTGATCTTCTCAAAATAATTTATGTGAACTATGACCCTCTGGTTAGGGTTGTTAGAGCTCATGATGGATAGAATCAGGTATGGGTTAATAAGGAAGAAGTTGCATATGTGTTCAAGTTGAACACTTGGAGTGGTGACATGGTTAAGATTGATGAGCAGATGTTGAGGGAGGAATATAAAAGGATAAAACAAAACTTTAGGGTGTCGGTGTTGACCAATTTTGTGATATCCGTAGGGAAGGGAATCTACAAAAGAAAGATTACTTTGGGACCCTCTGATGTTGATCCCCTCCCTATTAATTATTTTTGACCATATTTTCAAAAGACATTTTACTCCATTTGCCAACTTCTATGGTTTGATTTTGGTTCTAGCATTCCAATGGCCCATATGTACATGGCTGCAAGTATCCAACACCTTAACATAAATACCTTATATTATTTTTCCATGTATATAGTAGAGGAAATTCACAAAGGATTGGTGGCCTTGAAGGGTGGGAAACTTGGTGTCATATTTTTGTGGTTTTCACTCTTTATGCATATGTTTCTTTTCAAAGGTGTAGACTATTTTGGTTGGGTGATGGAACTTAGAAGGGTTGTGGATGGTATTAAGATGTTGATGCAATCATGGACCCCTATATTGGATAGGAATGAATAAAAGACCGATTATGTGACTGCTACAAATCTTTTTTCCAAAAAATAGAGACAGGCTCTAATGGTGGATGTATCTAGGATCCCCAAGGAGTTACATGATTTTTTTAGGCTAGTTGAAAGGAGGCCTAATTTGAATATTGCTCACAATTGAGGGAATGTAATCCCTTATAACAATTGTACAATTCTAAGAGTATTTTCCACATAATTGACACCCCACATACTCTCCAAGGAAGTGCCTCTGAGGATTGGGTTTTTGGACGTGATGTGGCAGCTAGGGAATTTAAATGATTTCTTCCTAGATGAGAAGCAAAAGGGAACTTTCTTCCCTACATACATTGTTTTTTCTATTTTTTTCATGATTACACATGGATGGAGAAATATTGTGGACCACTATCTTAGTCATTACAATATGAATATTTGGCCATACAACACATATGACCCTGAGGGATTCATAGTTTGGTTAATGAAGAGAAATAGGGGAGGTCGATATGTTCACACCCACACTATGTTTGATGACCTCATTAGAAATATTTTTGATCTTGATGTCCAAATTGATAGATTGAAGAATTGGGGTTTTTTTTTAAATTGGAAAGAGAAATTAAGGTTAAGGAGCCCAATTTTAAAGCTTTGTTAGATATTAATGACCCAATTCTAAAGATTGATGTTGTGATAAAAAAATTTGACAAAGTATTGGCAAGATTAAAGGAGATAAAAGTTGTGCAAGATAAGGGGAAGGCCCCTCTGATGGAGGGAGAGTTAGTTGTGTAGATTTCCAAGAAGGTGCACATATATTCAAGGAGGAAAGGCACAATAAGGAAGAAACAAACAAGTGCTACTCCTACACAATCTGGGGATTCAAAAGTACATTCACCACATTAGAAACTACCTACATTGTCACCACAATATTCTTCTACCCTTGAAATAATTTAATTGGATTCTCCAACTAGAGAATCATTCCATCCAAGGGAGCCATGCCCATCAATAAAGAAGCAAAAGGTTGAAGCTTTTGGTCTGGTTGACTATCCTACAGAGAAGTCAGATGATGAAATTGCTATAAATAATGAGGAAATAATGCAAAGGATGTCATCTCCTCAAGGGGAAATAATATCATAGAATTTGAGCCTTAGGTTGAGCAAAGCTGACCTAAGTGGAATAAATAAATATGAGGATGTCATATTCCAAGCCTGTGAATGCTTTATGGAAGATGATCAATTTTTCAAGACACAAGCTTTCAAGGAATATGTATGGAGAGCAATGAAGGATGAGTATGCAACATTAGTGAAAATAAGGAGAACTAAGAGCCTTGAGAAGCCCCAAGAGGTTGTTGAAGCCAAGGTTTGAGATGAAATGAGGGCCAAGTATTCAAACAATTTTGCAAAAGAGGGTAGGGCATTGGTGAGAAAGAGTGGAGTGTTATTACTCCTAGAATGGGACCTAGCATCAGCAATTGCTTTTGACACTATGAAAAGACAAGATGCCCCATTTTTAACAATGAAGAAGAAGTCACACCAACTTTACAAGGGTCATATTTTATTCAGCAATGAGACACTCTTGCTATTTGGGCTTTATCCCCAACCACTAAAAATCCTAAAGTTGCAAAACCTACCCCGGGTGTAAGAGGATTAATCATAAAAAGAGTTTTAGATACATCTAGCTTGGAGGCAGCAGCCATGTTAATGTGGCACAATTCACCAAATCCATAGTTGAGACATTAATGGAGGAAAGGGATAGTTTTAGAACCAAGTATACTGAGGTGGTTGCTAAGTACAACTCGAGCCAACAAAAGATGGCTCAAATGCAAACTCAAATGGCTTTGTGGAAATAGCAATTCCAAACATTGCAGCTTGGTACTTCACATGTTACAATCTTGCCTCCTCCTTCCCCAATTCTTTCACCTCCTCAAAATCATGAGGAGACTACCCCCATTGAATCTAAAGATGTACAAATGGCACAATCAGCTCCTGAATCATCAGATTCCCCTCAATTTGAGGAAGTTACCAAGGAGGAGTTGACAGAAAATCTCAATACTTATGAAGATAGGATGGATGATCTTGTTCATTTGAATAATATGAAGATTATGACAATAGTGCTTGAGCACTTGAATAGTGGGGTAGAGAAAAGATTATTCAATATCCATGCTAACTATGCTTTGATGTTTGATGCCATTAAGAAACTTGATAAAGATAAATAAATTTATATTCCTTTAATGGATAAATGGATTCCAAGCACTCAAATGTTGAGGGATATGGTTTTTGCATCCTCTCATGATGCAAATAAGCCTCCAAAGATACTTGTAATCCTAAGATTTCTAACAAATATAACTAGTTCTCAAGGGTTGATTATCATTGAGTCTTTAGAGGTGAATATTAGAGAATTGTTTAAGAAGTTTTATGATTGGAATTTTGGTCTTCTTCTACAAATTCTAAATGATAAGGGTAAAGTTAAGTCCTGACTAGAGTGGAAAGACTAGGCAGCTCAAGCAATAACTTCCTAGGCCAAAAACATATGTGATGAAAAGGATTTGGTTATGTTGAGGAACACTATGGATAGGCTCATGCATACAAGGGATTTCCTTGAATATTTTGATGAGGAAAATCAGGTGGCAGTTAGGTATAGCCCATATAGAAAAAAGGAAGACAGTATCATGGGATTTGATTGGTCTACAGAGAAGGAGTTTGCATTATGGAAGTCCAACTATATTGACGTATTGGACATGTAAATTGTTGCAAGTGGGAGTGGATGACATCAATTTTGGTTGGTGGTTTGTAATAACAAACTTTAGCAGGGAAGTGCAATGCATGGCCTGGAACAAGTATAGATCATGCCTTGGATATCAGCATTCAACTATTTCACTTTCTTAGTTTCAAATGTGGTGATAAGGATTGCAGATGTGGAATTACTTTGGTTTATTCTCTCTTTCACTTTATGATTTTCTTCTACAATTTTTTAAAGCATGTGGACTCTAGTTTTTTCTCATGGAAAGATTACTTTGCACCAACTAAAGGAGCCTTTTGGAAGGAAAGAGAATCTTCACCAACAAATGGAAATGATTTTTGTCTCATATGAAATTCTCCCTCGTATATGAAAATGCAAATGTAATTTCCTTTGGGAACATTTTGAAATTCAAATTCAAATGTATGTCAAATGTAAATGTGAATAAATGTGTAATTTGGCCTAAAGCTTGTTTGCTCCCTTGTTCTTATAAAAGGGAATTCAAGGCCAATTGCACGGGTCTTTGGTTGAAAGAGCTTTTGAACTCATGTAAGAGAATTTTGTAATTCAATCACAAAGAAATAGAGTTAGTGTTGATTCTTAGGTATGAATTCAAGTTTGTAATGTTAGAAAGGACAACTAAGAGGGGGTTGAATCAGTTATCACAGATTATAACCTTAAATTCAATTACCAGAACTAGCACATTAACTAATTAACTAATTAACCATCAAATGCAAATGCACAAACATAGTAACACCAGATTTACATGGAAAATCCAATGAGGTAAAAACCATGATGAGGATTAACTCACACTATAGATAATATCAAAACTGATTACAAAAAGGATCACTGCTTGAGATAAGGCTCACTACCTAAATAAGGACTCACTGTCCACAGGGCTACAACCCAAAGGGTTCACTGCCACAGAGATACAAAGAAGACAAGGAAGACTTGTTACAGAGAGACAACAATCCCAATGCAACAAAGATTCCACCACAATCACTGATCAACTTGCATGAATGATAGAGTTTTCCTTTTGCTCACTATATCTAGAAACTCAACATTAAGCTTTGCACTAATCAACCACACACATAACTCACACACTTTCAAAATAGCATCAAATTCGTGTCTGCTCTTTCACTTATCTTCCTTCTTTTCTTATGTACAGTTTTCATCATTAGCACATTTTGTATTTATAATATCTCCAACCTTGAAAAGATACAAAGTTGGCCATCCAATATTCAAATTCAAATTAGTTTGATGCCAAACATCCTAGGGTGGAATTAGAATGAGGGAGACCCAAACACATGCTTCACTAGGACCTATAATAGACCCAACACACTTCATCAACTTCGAAGATAGTGCTTGACACATGGTCAACCAAACTAGCATAAAAAACATAGATCAATTAAGCTCGATACTTCCAAATGTTGAAACCATCTTCAATAGAATCAAGGAACATAACTCTAGAATTACACACTATAAGACTTCATCAAAGAGAAATCTTAACTAGGAACGATTCTCTTGGACCTCAACCAGAACACAAAACATAGTTCACAAGCATTGGATCAACATCCTCAACAACTAAATACCTATAACCTTCTTTTAATATGTAATTTTCTCAATATCCTCAACATATATAGTCAACAACAACTAGTAGATAACCAGTTGATCGGTTGACATCAATGAGAACACTTCCATTCCTCTTTCTATTCTTGCAACAATCTCCCCCTTTGTCATTGATGGCAACACATAATGTGAAAAACCATCAAAGAAACTATACCAATTCTGAAAATACTTCTCAAGATTTTTTCTTTTGCTTCTCCCCCTTAAAATATCATCTTCCTCATTATCTGCTTTCTCTTATTAGCTTTCTTTTCCTTTTCACATGCTCTCTCTCTTTTCTTTTTTTCATGCTCTCTCTCTCCATTTTTCACATGCTCTCTCCCCCCCTTTGACATCAATTGAAAAGGAAAAAGATATGTTCATTGAAACTTCCTTTGACATGAAAATATAATACTCATAATGACAACACTTAAAAATCTGCCTGCTCCCCTGAGGGGTAACCACCAAAAGCATCAGCCCAAAAAGATAGAACCATGAATCCATGAGACTGATGCATCTCCAAATGCATCTTAGTTTGTAAAAGGAGTGTAAATAACCCCTAGCTTATCCTAGAGATACTCAAAAGTATATTTAGTAAGAGCCTTTGTAAATATATCCACAATTTGATCCTTTGTCATAACATACTCAAGCTTGACTTCATCCTCCATGACCTTCTCTCTTAAGAAATGATACTTGATAGATATATGCTTCATTCTTAAGTGCATGACAGGATTATTTGAAATGTTAATTGCACTTGTATTATCACAAAAGATAGAAATAGGATCATCATATAGCACTATGATATCCTTTAATGTTTGTTTCATCCATAAAACTTGTGTACAGCAAGATGTAGCAGCAATATACTCAACTTTAGCAATAGACAAAGGGACTAGATCTTGCTTCTTACTCAACCATGTTGTTGGCCTCCTACAATGATCTAACAACTAAGCCCTTGCAACTATGATTCAGAGATTGAACATCTAATCTAAATAGCTATTTCAATCATCATGAAGGTGCATTTAACTTGTAAACCCAGGGACATGAACTTGAAATGGGTCAACACAGTATGTGCACTAAGGATCCAAATTAGCCATATTCATTCTACAACTAGGGAAAAACATAATTTTGAAGGTAAATTGCTTGAAAGGAAATAGAATAAGTGTTGAACATCAACCAACAACTATTCTAAGCTGAAATGCATGATAGAAATGAAAACCTGAGTGAACAAACAAGAAACTATTATGTCTACTTTGGCTGTAGGAACAGTCACAAAATGGAATTCTAGTGGTTGTAGGAATAGTCAACGCCAGATTCTTAACTAATTGTTGAACAGAAAATAACAACTAAGCTAAAGGATGGAATGCTCACCAAGTGGGCCCCCTTGGATGAGTATTCCTTAAAATGAATGTAAACTCAGATGCATGAACTTATAAACTCATCTTATTCATTGGAAAACATGAGTACAATAGAGTATCATGACTGTATTACTGTAAAGCTAAGAATGAAAGTACATCATCAAATTAAGCAACCTCTTTTGAAGGAGCATATGCATCTTATTTATAGGGAGAAAAGCTACTAACTAATCACCTAGCAAGGTGGTCAACTCCAACAGATTAGGAGAATGTCACTTTAGGGAAAGCATGAAAAGTGGAGAGGTGGTTACGCATGCACGAAATCTGGTCAGACATGCTTGCCTCAATGTAGATTTAGCACAACAATAATGCCTATATTCACTCAACAGAAAATTAAGCCCATTTACAAGGTGGTTACAACTTTGATTTGAATAGGGAATCTCATGTTGTCGATAGTCTTCTCTTCATTGACCTTTGCATGACCACCTTGTTGACCGTAATGGAAAATGACCAGTTAGTAGGATCTTCTTTAATTGAGTAGGTAGTTAATTATATCTGCAAGACAATATTAGTATGCACAACAATTGCATATCTATAACTATCTTAAAGTAGCATTCATTAATTCACATGTAGAATCAACACAGATAGTTCATATAGCATGCCAATGTCATTAAAGATTGTAGAAATAAATGTATGCCCAATGTGTATGGTTTTTGAGGAAATATCATAAAAAGATAAACATCCAATCATCAAAGTCTATGACAACTATGACAAATAGTCAATAAACTCCTATCAAAATTGAGTCATAAACTAGACTCATCACATGCCACCAATCTACATCCAAGAAAGAATGTGCCACCACTTGTACTCTTTCTATCATCTATACTTCCATCCCAATCTACATCTGTATAAGAACTAAGTGTAAAATCAATATCTTTAGGATACCATAATCTATAATCCAAAGTGCCATTCCAATATCTAAATATTATTTTAACTATAGTAACATGTGTTTCCTTTGGATCTTCTTGAAATCTAGCTACAAGACAAACCGCATGCATAATATCTGGTATAGTAGTAGTCAAATATAGTAGTCCACCAATCATAGATCTATACTTTCTCTAATCAACCTTAGGTGAAACATCATCTTTTCCTAACTTCTAACCAGTCTCCATAGGAGTACTTAGCGGTTTGGAACTACCCATCCAAAAAAATTCAACATCTCTCTCACATACTTAGATTGTGAAATGAAAATTCCTTTCTATGTTTGGTTAATCTATAGCCCAAGAAAGAAATTCATTTCGCCAAACATAGACATTTCAAATTCTTTTTGCATCTCTTCTGCAAACATCTTACACATCTTTTCATTTCTTCCAAAGATCATATCATCAACATATACAACTACAATCAAGATTTTTTCATTTTCAGTCTTGAAATATAAATTACTATCTACCATACCTTTGTTAAATCCCCATTGACTCAAATACTTATCTATCCTTGCATACCAAGCTCTAGGAGCTTGCTTCAATCCATATAAATCTTTCTTCAATCTGTACACCATATTCAGTTGATTTGTTAACTGAAATCCTCTAGTTGTTCCATGTAGACCTCTTCATCTAGTTCACCATTCAAAAATGTTGACTTGGAATCCATCTAATAGACTTTGAAAACTTTATAAGTAGCTAATACCAATAACATCCTTATAGCTTCCATTCTTGCTACCGGGGAAAAATTCTCCTGAAAATATATACCTTCCACTTGTGAGTAGCCTTTACACACAAGCCTTGCTTTGTTTCTGAAAACTTTCTCATTCTCATTCAGCTTATTTCTAAATACCCATTTTGATCGAATGATATTTTTTTCTACCAGCCTTGGGACCAATTCCCAAGTTTGATTCTTCTCAATCTACAAAAGTCCTTTCATTTCTTTCTTCCAATGTTCATCCTCACAGGCTTCACTTACTGACTTCGGCTCAATTTTAGAGAATAAGCACAAATTTACTTCAACAATAGCTTTGCTTCTAGTTAACACACCTTTTGTCTTGTCTCCAATAATCTGACTTTCTAAATGATTCCTCTATACATATTTTGGTGTCCTATGGGACATTACCGGAGCATCTTCTTCTCTTTCATTTTGTTCATTCTTCTTTTTCTTTTCATATTTATCATGTTCTTCCATAATTTCTTCTATTCTTGTGCAGTCATGTTCATCAGACACATATCCATCAATATCAATAGAATTCTTCATTGTTTCATCAACCTTCACATTCAAGCTTTCTACAATCTGCCTCAATATTTTGTTGAAACATTTGTATGCCTTGATTTAGTAGAGTATCCAAGAAATATTCCTTCATCACTTCTTGCATCAAACTTTCCCAAAGTTTCCTCATCTCTTCAGATATAGTATTTGCTTCCAAATACCTTGAAATATTTGACTGTAGGTATTCTTCTATTCCATAGCTCATAGGGATTCTTTGTATTGTTTGCTCTTTTCTGAACCCAATTAAATACATATACAGTAGTGTGAATAGCTTATTTCCAGTAAACTTCTGGTATTCTGGCTTCTGTGATCATTGACCTAGTAGCTTCTTGAACTTTTCTATTTTTCCCTTCAACAACTCTATTTTGTTGAGGGGTTCTCGAAGTAGATAACTATCTCTTTATTTCATGCACTTCACAAAACATATTGAACTCATGGGAGGTGAATTCTCTGCCTCTATCAGATATTAAGCATTTTATCTTCAAATTCACTTCATTTTCAACCATAGCCTTGAATGCCTTGGATCTATCTAATGAATATAATTTCTCTCTTAGAAATGTAACCCATGTATATATAGAATAGCCATCAATTAAGAGCATAAAGTACCTTTCACCAAGTATACTTCACACTCTCATGGGACCACAAAGATCTGTATGAACCAAATCTAGTAATCCAATAGTAGATTGTTCTCTTGATCTGTAATGATTTCTTGTTTGCTTCTCGAACTAGCAATTCCTATAGATAGCATTTTTAGGCTTTGTAATTCTCAATAGATCTCTTATGACCTAAACTTTACTAATCCTTTCTAAGTTATCAAAATTCATGTAACACATTCTCTTGTGCCATGACCAACTGTTATTTATGATCTGAGTCATAAAACATTGTCCATCAGTACCTTTAAGCTAACAAATATTCCCTTCAAATTTCTTTCCTGTAGCAATCAATGTTTTGGATCCTTTCTATATCTCACATTTCTCATCCTTAAACACAATATCATATCCTTTTCTACAAAATTGACCGATGCTCAATATATTATTCCTTAAACCCTTAACATAGTAAACATCGTCAGTATGATGCTTTCCATCAAAACTTACTTAACCTATCCCACAGATTTTAGCACCAATATCATCTCCAAACATAACCAAACCTCCATCATATTTCTCAAGTTTCACAAACTTACTCTTGTCACCTATCATGTGATGTGAGCAACCACTTTCAACTACCCAAAAATTCTTTTCTTGTTTAGCATGTATGGCAAAGATAACTATACCTTCATTTTTCTCCTTCTCCTTCTCCTTCTCCAGAGGACTTTCTTTTGATTTTTTTTTTTAATTAGTAGAAGTAGGTTCATCCTTAATCACCAAGAATGAGCATTCATTATCATCTGGATCCTCATATTCTAAATCTTCATCTAAAATACTAGCATTCTCATTAACATAGTAAGCTCTATTAATCTTATTTCCTTTCTTTTCTTTCTCATATCTTTGTTTATTATTTTTAGCTCTTTTCAGACACTTTGTAGTATACTGACCAATTTCTCCACAACTAAAGCACTTAAAGGTAAATTTACATTAATACTTATCGGAGCCTTTTCTCATTCTTCTTACAAAGTTGGCCTCGATTTCATCAAAGTTCTCTTCATCTAGATCTTTATTTTTTATAGCTTTAAAAGCAGACTCTATTTTTCCTCCACTTCTTAGATTTGGCTTCCTCATCTCATAAGATGTCAAAAATCCTAGCAAAAAATCCTTAGTACAAGTCTTATAATCTATAGTCTACTCAATAGCACTCACCTTTTCACTATAAGCATCAAGAAGTGTTCTAAGAATCTTCTTTACAATTATGGTTTCATCTATAGTAGCGCCAAGAGATCGCATTCCAGCCACTACCTCATTCAATCTTTGTACATAGGCTTTAACATTCTCATCTTCGAACATATGTATAAGATCAAATTTTGTTTCAAAATTTTGTCATTTTTCCTCTTTTACCCTTTCATCATGATCGTGCACTCTTTCTAAAGCATCCCAGACTTCCTTAGTTGTCTTCAAATTCTAAACCTTAATCAACTCAAAATGTACCAAACTATTCTTCAAGATGAACTTTGCATTGTTATTCACTTAATGTGCTCTAATTTCTTCAGGTGTACTTGGACCATTAGTAGGAGTAGTGTAGAGATTCTTATAAGCTTTCTCTACATCATATCTACAATACTCCAAATATTCTTCCAAATCAATACTTTCCAGATACCATAATTAGTTGCATCAAACCTCAGATAATCAAAGACCATTTTACTAGCCATCCTGAACCTTCCTCAAGTGGTTAAGCTCTTCACCAAGGAACTAAGCTCTAATACCAATTATTGGATAGGACAACTAAGAGGGGGGAGTGAATCAATTATCACATATTATAACCTTAAATTCAATTATAGGAACTAACACATAAACTAATTAAATGATTAACCATCAAATGCAAATTCATAAACACAGTAACACTAGATTTACATGGAAAACCCAATGAGGGAAAAACCATGGTGAGGATTAACTCACACTATAGAGAATATCAAAACCTCACTACCTGAGATAAGGCTCACTGCCTGAAATAAGGACTCACTATCTGGATGCACTGTCCATAGGGATACAACCCGAAGGGCTCACTACCACAGAGATACAAAGAAGACTTGTTACAGAGAGACAACAATCCTAATGCAACAAAGATTCCACCACAATCACTGATCAACTTGCATGAATGATAGAGTTCACCTTCTGCTCACTACATCTGGAAACTCAACATTAAGCTTTGCACTGATCAACCACACACATAACTCACACACTTTCAAAATAGCATCAAAGTCGCATCTACTCTTTCACTTATCTTCCTTCTTTTCTTATGTACAATTTTCATCGCTAGTACATTCTATGTTTATACTATCTCCAACCTTGAAAAGATACAAATTCAGCCATCCAATCTTCAAATTCAAATTAGGTAGACACCAAACACCCTAGGGTGGAATTAGAATGAGGGTGACCGCAACACATGCTTCATCGGGACCCATAATAGATCCAACATGCTTCATCAACTTTGAAGATAGTGCTTGACACCCAATTGGCCAAACCAATGTAAAACACATAGATCAATTAAGCTTGATACTTCCAAATACCGAAACCATCTTCAATAGAATCAGGGAAACACAACTCTATAATTACACACAATAAGACTTCATCAAAAAGAAATATTGACTAGAAAAAATTCTCCTAGACCTCAACCAAAACACAAAACATAGTTCATAAGCACTAGATCAACATCCTCAATAGTTGAATGCCTGTAACCTTATTTTAATACAATTCTCTCAATATCCTCAACATATACAGTCAACAACTAGTAGATAACCAGCTGATCGATTGACATCAATGACAACACTTTCATTCCTCTTTCCATTCTTGCAACATGTAATAGGCATAATGGTTTTACAATAGTGATGGAATTTGAATGAGAAAATGCATATTCTGAAATAGATTCTCTCCTCCTATATTTTTTCATATGAATAATAAAATGATCAAGGATCCTTCTATTGGTCTTCATTCATTTTGGTTGAATGTATGAATAGTTCATTCGTATGCAAGTTGCAAAGGAAATTATGCTCAAGTGACTATTTTTGTAGCTATCTTGACTTTTCTAATGATTCTCGTTATAGTTGTCCAAGAAGCCATAATACAATTTGTGTATAGACTTTGCATTCTTTGTTGAGGAAATTTTCCAATAGTGGAATCATTTAATTCTATCCAAACAATGTCTTCTTGCTCAGTTGTATGCAATTTGAAGATGTCATCTACATCATTGACCAATCCATCTTGTGTATCAATGTTTCCAGCAATCAATTTAACCAAAATTTCTTGCTTGAGCAGAATTATGTTAGGCAATGATGATTTATGAGGTTGAAATTCAATGTTATAAATCGTTGTGTCTTCTTTATCAATCACTTGTAAAACATAAAGCTTTGTTGATAAGTAGTCTAGCATATTTTTGTTATGCATATCAACTGTTGTATTTCTGTGAAACAAGTATGGAAATCATGGATCATTTGGAGGTTTCTTATAGCACATTGCATTCAAGTAGCCAATGTCTTGATCGGTTTGTTGACCAATCCTAGCACGATTAAGTATGGAAATGAAATGTTGATTTGTTTGTCTAATTACACTATGCAATTTGAAGCGCTTGACATTGTTGATCCAAAATCTATATGGCATTCTCTCCTTATCTATTATTGGTTCTTCGAATATCCAAGTATCACACATAGGCTATGCTTGGTAGAATTCACCACAGAATATGATATCTATGTTTCCAAAAGCTGTTATTAGCATGTGCTTGATTTGATAAAGTCTTTTCTCAATGTTGTAAATAATTTTTGAACCAATCAATGAGACTTCATCAATAAGAAGAATTTGCAATTGGTCTAATTTTTTGCTTAAGGCATCAACTGTCTTTGAATTCAAAGGCAACATTTTTGAAAAATTGCATGGAAATTGGAAGATTGAATGTGTAGTATTACCACCTGCATTGAATGCATCTTTTCCTGTTGAAGCAACAATAATGCCTTTAGGCTTGAGTGGATCACTTTCTAGCTGTTTATCATAGTGTCAGATCATTGCTTCAAAAATTGCTTTTGTTGTGAAGGTCTTTCCTATGCTAGCTCTGCCTATCAAGAACAAGTACAATGGTTTTTTTGGACCAAGTATTTTTTTAATAGTATGTCCTTTACTATTGATTGTTGTTCTTTGTTCAATTGTCTTCGTACTTTGTAGTATTCTTCATTGCTTAGTAGAAATGGATATGCAATCTCTAAGAATAGTTTTTTGCAGATAGAATCATTGAGCTTTGCATTCTTCATATGGTTCAAGTCACTTATGATGTCATACTTTTCCATGGAATTCTCCTATTAGTCTCTATCAATTTCATCTGCAATGTCTATTGTTGGGTAGTTATCATTTTCAGCTTTAGTGGAGGCCTCATCAATGTTGCCCCATTTGGAAACAATTTGTGTTGTGAACATCTTTTCGATATTTACTTGTACTTTTTTTGCATTGAATGTTGTACTCCATGTTTCATATTCAGTCAACAAGGTTTTCTTAGTAGATCTGAAAGGCACGTACAACATAAGTTTTTCTCTGCAATAATTCTCAAGGTCAATGTGTGGATTGTATCTTACATAATGAATGATCTGTGGACTTGCTCTTTTTTGTAGTTGTCTGGGGTTGCTTGTGTAAAAAGTGGCATATTTAGCCAATGATAAGCTATCAAGAGCTTTTGGCCACTATTTTTATTTTTCTATTATAGAGGGACGCATGATGTTTTCAAAATTGTCTTGCTCTTTTTCCAATAGATTAGGGATTTTTAGCATGTAGACTATACTTTCTAATGGTGCAGTATTGATGAAAATAGTTTTCCTTGAGCATTTACACAATGGCAATTAGAGAATGATATAAAAAACTTGGCAATTGGACATTTGTTGATAGTTAAGTAATGTGTTGCCAAGCTTCGGTATAAATTGCATGCACCTTTCCATCATAAGGAACAATGCATTGTTGTCACAATTTTTGAAATGCAAGAGATAATGTTCTATCTTGTTTCGTCATATATGAGCTACAGTAAGATACAATATCATATGCATATAAAATGAATTATGTATCTGTATTTGCATACCATAGTGTGTGCACTTTCTTTGCAAAGGCATTTATCCAAATGTTAGACAAGTCTCTTTTCAGCATGACAATTTTGTATGACAATGTTGATCAAAGCATTGTAATGTAGTAATTTTCATCTATTTCTAATTCATGCAAGAAACTTTGAAATTAAAATTCCTTCTTGTAATGTTTGTTTTCCAATTGCTTAAAAAAATTTGATTTCTCCTTGATTGTAGCATTAGGCATTGGAAGCAGTTCTAAAATTATCATTTTGCTCATTGGAGGCAAGGGGAAACTAAATCTACAACTTGAATTTGTGTATTTCTTGTAACTCTTTGTATGGTGATGCATTTTCATTTTGGCAACGTTTGAATCAAGTAGCAATGAGTCACATGAAATATACTTTTCCACAAAGCTTTCTATTTCAGTATTTGAGCAATTTCCATATACAGGTACATCTTTTATCCATAGCAAAAAATGAACATGCTCATTCCTCGGTTTTGGAATTCAGTAACAAAAGGATAGTCTGTGACTTGGCCAAAGAGCTCATGTTTTTTTACAATCATTTTTCATAATGTGTTGACCCTATGGTTGAAACAACAATTGCAAAGCATTGGATTTTTTCTGATTTCAAAATCCAAGCCCCTATCTTCTATAGTTTCATTACACTTGGATTGTTGTGAAATAGATATTTGGTGCATTTGGTGCAAATCTTTGCACAATGGCTCCCAGAAATGCTCAACATTTGTTAATGTTACAAAAAAAATTAGAGGTCCCAATTGTCTTATTATTGCAAATATGTTTTTGTAGTGTTTTCTAGGTAATATGGCGAGGTTGAAATGCTTTTTAATGTTTTGTAGCCTAATGGAGATCTTAATATTTTCTCAAGCTTTGTTGGATTGCGCACATATTTTGCAAGCAATTTTTCACCTTTCAATTCAGTTTTTCGTATGCAAACCCATGATAGTAAGGATACTTGGTGAATACTAATTTTAATAGCTTTAAAATATATATTTGTTATGTGTGTTGCAAAGTCATTGTCTTTATGCATAAGCTCTTATATTGCTATTTTTGGTACGTCAATTTTTTAGTAATGTCACTTGGTCGAGCTGACCCATAAAAAAAGTTGGGAAGTTCATCTCCTCTACATACATGTCTTGGAAAATACCAAGAGGTTTAAACCCTTCTGATGGTGCAATTTCAATTATTGTTGTGTCAAGGTCTTTGATTGATTGTATTTCATTAAACCAATGTATAACTGATTTAGTTATCAATTATTCATCTTCAGATGTGTCATTTTGCATGCTTACTTATGTTTCAAAATCTTACATTTGTGTTGTCTTATTTGTCAGCAGGTCATGCCACTCTCTATTTATAGAAATGTTCTATTTTATGTACAATTGTGTTTTGGATAGTGCAATCAAAACATTCATGACTATAGCAGGTCTAACATTTCCTTGTGTGTATGCATTATCGTATTCTAGCTTTCATTTCAATCCAACTGCTACTATCGTGGTTTCATCTGGTTGCCTAGGAAATGCTTGTTGCACTTTATCAAAACCTACAGGATGATTGTCCCAAGCAAGCCATATTGTGCTCATTTATATCCTAATTGTCTGATTTGTGCAAAATCTATGTGCAAATACATAAGCCTTTCCTCTAGAGTATTCAAAGAGTGAACAACATCTATCAATGCATTTTGTCTTATTCTTGAAGGCATGGCAAAATATGGGATCTTACTATTTAATGTGGCTTTTATACATTGTTTGTAAATGGGTTGCCCTATTGCTATTTTTTCATCCAGCTAAGTACAAAGCAAGGACAAAGCTTTTACAAGAGCAACATCAACTTTACAAATCTTGTGATGGAAATGAAGCATATCGCAAAGAGAGCATGGTTGAGTGGGTGTGTTGTTTATCGTTTGCAAGTATGACTCAATAGATTTTTAGAATTTTCACAAATGTAAAGCACAAGGATTTTGTGCACTCCATATTTGTTTTTTCAAAGAGCGTAATGATTGTCATTGTGTTGGATTTTGGCAAGGATCGCACAATTGAATTTTACTTTCCATATGTATATCATAATGTGTTTATGCACTACGCATTTGTTCTTTTAAAGAATGTAGTGATTGTTGGCACATTAGATTTGGGGTAGCCTTGTTAGACTGAATTGTTCTTGTGAGATTGGTAGTGGGTAGGACAAAACTGGATGTTGTAATCTATGGGACATTTGCATCAGACACTTGCGCATTGCTGATTTTCGCTTTTAGAGAGTGTAATGTCTCATGTGATTTTAAATTTCTTTCAGTTGGTGTATGTATTATTGTGGCTATTTTTTTTTATGAGAACTAATTATATTGTTTATTTTTTCCAATTCAAAAGTGCTTGACACATGTTGAATACAAAGTGGATCCTTGATATGGATGTTGTGATTCAATTGTTCTTTTTGTTGAAGTGGTTCATAATGACAATGCCCCAAGCTACTTGCAAAGAAAATTAAGTTCAATTATTTTTGGGATTCATTCAATTAGAGTATGTTTTGGCACTGGGATACAGAGATGCTTGCCATATGTGTATTGTTGCAGCAAATATGTGGGACAGCCATAGAGCACAAAATTCAAACCCTTCAAGGCCACTTTGCTCATATGGTATTCCAATCTTGGAAACCAATGATTGTAATTGCAATAAATTATTGTTGCTTCCCATACTAGATTGATAAAAAGTGGCAAAACAAGACAATGCATACTTGTTTTCAACTGCCAATGCATTCACCAATGATTGTGCCAAATATTGCACACACTTAGTTTCAAATGTGGTGACAAGGATTGCATATGTGGAATTACTTTGGTTTATTCTCTCTTTCACTTTATGCTTTTCTTCTATAAGTTTTTAAAGCACATGGACTACATTGTTTGCTCATGGAAAATATTACTTTTCACCGACTAAAGGAGCCTTTTGGAAGGCAGGAGAATCTTCACCAGCAAATGGAAATGGTTTTTGTCTCATATGAAATTCTCCCTTGTATATGGAAATGCAAATGTAGCTGCCTTTGGGGACATTTTGAAATTGAAATTCAAATGTATGTCAAATGTAAGTGTGACTAAATGTGTAATTTGGCCCAAAGCTTGCTTGCTCCCTTGTTCTTATAAAAGGGAATTCAAGGCCAATTGCACAAGTCTTTGGTTGAAAGAGCTTTTTGAATTCATGTAAGAGAATTTTGTAATTCAAGCACAAAGAAATAGAGTTAGTGTTAAGTCTTAGGTATGAATTCAAGTCTATAATAGGTATAATGGTTTTACAGTAGTGATGGAATTTAAATAAGAAAATACATATTCTATAATAGATTCTCTCCTCCTATATTTTTTCATATGAATAATTAATAAAATTTTCAAGGATCCTTCTATTAGTCTTCAATCGTTTTGGTTGAATGTATGATTTTTTCTCTACTTTAATTCAAAGAATTAATTAAATGCTATGATGGAATCATAGGTTTGTATGACTAAATTAACATATTATTAATAATTTCATATTTTAATTGTGTTAAAACTTAAACATGTACTCAGTGATTCATCACTCAACTCAATGCTTAATAACATATTAACAATAGTAGCATATACAACAATGAACATCAACAATTGTTTAATGTGTATCTAGTAGTTGAAACCAAACTTTTTCTTCAAATGATAAAATAAATAATACATATAATTAAGCATCAACACGTTACTAAATTTGAGTTTTTTATTGATTTCACACGAAGGAATACATAGAGGCATTGGCAATGCAAAATCTTTCTCAAAGACAACTTTGCACTGAGCTGAGTTGGAACTTAGAAACTCATATTATCAAATATCAAATCATTGTATCACCTTTTCTAGCAACTTCCATTGTTCAGGTGGTGGAATTGTCATTTTTTCTAACTGGTGTTGTTTAACTTGAAGATTTGTTAACAATTCATGATTGAAATTGGAACCTATCTTGAATTCTTCAGTCAATTCCGCATTCAAGGTTATCAGTAGTTTGATGGAATCCAAATAGTTCACCACATTTGGATTCTAAGGAAACTAGTCCAAATCAATCATCCTTGCACCCTCCATATTCTTTTTGAAATCATCCTTTCCAATGAATCGCTCATTTGTGTTAAAATACTTTGGAAAACCAAGCTCTATGAAGTTCCTTACGTTTTCATCTAGCTTCTTCATCTTGTTTACAGCTAGATGCACATATTCCTTTGTTTCATGCATTTTTGAACACTTTTGAATGATAGATGACAACATCATTGAGGTAGCAAGCTGATTATTAATCCCTTTTGATTTCAATCCTTGTCACTGGCTTTGTAGACTATTTTTTGAACTTGATTTGTAGATTTCTCTAATTCCAACACATTTTTTTTTGTCCACTAAATATTTGTTGAGCTTCTTATAATGTAGCCGGATAGCATCAATCAATTGAAACATGTCACACAAATGATCAATTCTTTGCATTATTTCATCTCAGATATTTTGGTTCATATGCCTCATTTTTTCTCTACAAAATGTAGATTACTTATTTTCACAAGAGTTAATTTCATTTTTTGCTTCCATCAGCTCTGCCTCCAATCTTTCATTTCATTGTCTCTCTTCCTCCAATTTTTGTTCCCACTATGCATTTCCTTTCTCAATGCTTTGTCTTAATTTTTCTAAAGTGGAATTTTCCTCATCATATTGTTTTTTTCTCCCATACAACCTTTGCTTCATTTCATTCACTTCTCTCTCATTTAGTTTATCTTCTTTGCTTGTTGATGTAGAGGTAGATTTTTTATTCTTTTTTCTAATTCATTGCTCTTGCTATCTATTTCTTTCCTCTTTGCTTTCTCATTTTCTAGGTCTATCCGTAAATTTTCTATTTGAGTATGCAATCTTTTTTTCTCTCTATCTTTCTTTAGCAATGATGTGTACACCAATTCATTTTTCTTCTTTGATATATTAATTTTGTCAGTATTTTTGAGTCTAGAAAAATCTAATTGTAAACTGCTCACCTGAAATTCAAATCGATCCATTTGATTTGCTAGTTTATTTTGAACTATGGCAACAACAATTGTGTACTCCATGATTTATTTATTTGTGTCAAATGTGGGTAATACCATGGTTGTTGCAGGCTCTGAAGTTACAGCAGACGCACTCTCCATCAGTTGCTTCTTTTCTTTTTTATACAATTTTGATTTCTTTTTAAACTCTTTAATGTAATCAAAACATGGGGATGCAATAACAATAGAATGCTTGAATGGTGAAGGAATAGGAGTACTTGTAGTTGCTAATGATTTTTTAGCCACACTAATATCATTGGGGAAGTACCTGGAAATAACTCCTTTGTAGTGGAAATGGTAGTGTGACTAGGACCTATCAAAATCCTTTGCCTCTTTTGTATGCCTTGATCACCTGGTGTTTGTGTGGTATCTCATGTTGTTGTCCTCTTGTGTGTAATTTTTTGTTGTAGAAAATGTTGACCACTACTAGTACTACTACCCATACCATCGCCACTAGTGGTAGTGGCAATTGTATTGGGTTCTCCACCATGGGCATGTCTAAGTTGTGATTATATCTAACCTTGAGGATCAATATTTGAAGCTCTAAAAAAATGAATTATTTTAGTTGTACTTGTATGCCCCTGGTCTATTTTATCAGCTCTAAGGCATTTCTTATCAACAGGTTTTCTATGGTCCACATCTATTACCATACAAATTCCTTATCCTTGGAACCCCAAACCACCACCTTCATAACCCATTTTTTCAGCTATGGCTACTCCTAAAGTATATGATTCTTTTGTGGCCTCACTTAAACCAAGTTTAAAATTGACATGACTTTGTTCTTCTCTATCATCATTAAATTCATCATCAGTTTCTTGATCTTCATATTCATCAGGATGCTCTATATTCCACAATTTTCTAAACTCACAATCTTCTTCATTATCTCCATACACTGCAAGAGTTCTTGGATCACCTAGCTCCTTCCTCATAGACCAAAAGGTAATTTTTTTTATCATGACCAATATTTAGTTGTAAGTTCCTTATCTAGAGAATCTAGATTTTTTACTCTACTAGATGGTTTATCACTTTTTTCATAAAAATTGATGTACCTCCTGATTGTCTTTCGATGCAATGACATAATTTTTGCTGACAATTTTTTGAAAGAAATACCTTTCTCAGCGGCACTTTTCTCCATTGCTATTTTGACCTCATCCCAAGAATCCTTGTTTCTCAAGTTTTCAAGCAAGGTTTTACTTTGATGTTGAATTCTACTTGCAACATTCTTATTGGCCATAATCATTGATTTAATGGTGTCACATAGATCATACTGCCAATGACAGACAACATCAAAATTCAAAAATTTTAAAAGATCATGTGCCACACTAAATGCTTTTCTCTAGAATGTGAACCCTCTACATGAAAAAGGTAAAGAAAATAAGGTCTTCTTTTGTTGACTATCAAAGTGTAGTTCATCAGTACTCTGCATTTGCCTTACATATTTCAATGCAAAAACCCTTTTTGTCACATGTATTGGAAGTTTGTATGGCTCTACTCCTGATCCATAAAATCTTAACATGATTATTCTTCCATTAAGTACCAATTAGCTAATTGTATTTCTTTTACTAGTTGAATGTGATTTCTACATGTCATATGCAATATAGGCATTGTATTTTTTATAATTGCTTGATGCAATGGAGCCAAAAAGTAGTCTACAAAATGACTATAGTTCCTTCAAGAATCATGCATCCTTATCTCAATGGTCCAATCATATACTAGAGCCATTTTCTTTTCCTTAGCATTACTGTAGGGTTGAATTTGAAGCTTGTTGGTTTGAAGCATTCCACCAAATTTGAATAGAAAAAATAGCACAAGTAGGTTGTGAACCTAAATTTCTTAGTGGAATTTGAGTGTGCACCTCCTTTGATCATTAAAAATTGTTCATGCATGGATTCTACAATGTGCTCAATAAATTTATATTTGATAGGTTTAGATGGAAAAGCAAAATGGATATTATATACCATTTCAAGCAGGCTTGCACCAACTTCCAAATTGTTATCCAGTCTGAGGAAAAATGCTAGCATGGAAATAGTATCTTGAACCCATGGTCTAAAAATATCAAAATAATGAGGCTTTTGATTACCTTTCAATTTGTTTCTAACTTGTACGTTATCCTAAACTATTTTATTTATGAAAGAATTTTTCTCCCTTTCATCCATTGCTTCATAATCACTAGCAAGCTTTTCTAGGTCAATGTGGACATTTCCAAATTCTTTGGGTGTAAATCCCAACACTTTTCCAAGTTCTTCTGCATTAATGGATAAAAATTCTTCTTTGCTATCATTATTATTAATTTCTCTTTTGTTATCATTATAATTTTGGGCAAGGGAAAACCTCATGTAACATCATGCGCCCTAATCCACTTACCCATGGTGCACTGGAACTATTAACTTGCATTTGGTTTGCAGCCTTATTCTCAGATGAAAATCTAAGTTCTAAGTAGATTTCAAGATCATAAATATCATGGTATTCATCAGTGAAACCTAGGGTTTTAAGCAATCCAACATAATGTATTTTTATCCTATTTTTCTCTACCTTTCCCAAAAAAATTATTTGGTTTGCTAACGGTACTAGTGGTAGACATGCTTATACAATGTGAAATTGTGAATTCCCTCTTATTCCTCCTTAATTTTTCTTAATTCTCTCAACCCTAAACCCAAAATTAAAAGTTTGACAAAATAAGATTTTAAGAAACAATGAAACTTAGCAGTAGGAATTTCGTCTTTCACTTACCCAAATTTTGATTCTTGAAAAGACTAATACTGATTGACTTTATTGGAACCCAAAATCTCCCTAGTGCAATGCAATGAGCAATCTGAAATCTCGTTGTGTGTTGACTCTTTCACTTAAAAATAAAATCACTTAGCAGTAGAAAGTTCACTTTTTTTTTAATATTAAAGTTAATGAAATGTCAATGTGTTTCCACCAGACTATACAATTAGTACGTTACATTTCTGTAATGACACTTAGAAATAAATTCTCTAACAAATTCTCAACCGTTGATCTTTGTAAAATTAATGGTTATAGGGTGATTCCAGAGGTTTGAGTTCACAAGCCTAGCGGTTTATGCATTTCCTTCTGAAATGCAATGACAACCATCAAATGTTCATCGAATAGTTGAGTATTTTATGATATAAACAATAAACATGTGTTTTAAATCTGTTTAAACTTTATTGCGCTAAGATTGACATCAAGGCCAAGGGGAAAGGGGCCACCACTGATATCTTAACGTTGTAAAGGACTTAGTAAAATGAATAATGATACTAGGAATCGAGGGAGAAGGTCAACAAAAAATTAGAAATCAATATTTCGTAACTTCATTAAACCCTAGCAAGAGTGACAAATATTAGTGTTTATAATATTTTTGTCAATTTGATGGAAATTTTCTTTTTTCATTTGTATTGCTTTATGTTTTAAATCTACATGCAAATATTTCATAAATAGATAATACTTAATTTCTTAAAGGAAAAAAAATTGATTTGAATAGAGTCACAGACACTGAACTCAAAAAATAATTCTTTACTATAAATGAATAACACAACCATTTATTTTATTACAACTGAATTACAATGTTACATTATTCCATATCTATTTAAAAATGGATAGTTGTAGAGCATGCAAGCTCCTATTTTGTATAAGTCACTTTACATAGACACAATTGATTCTAAGCTGCTACTCGTGACAATGGATTACAAATTGATTCAAAGCTTTTGCTGGTGACAACATAATACAAATGTGGCTTTAAAAAAAATCTAAGGGATTTTCCTGGCCAACCATGCTAGGGAAATGGGAGCTGTGAAGATACAAAATGTACTTATCCCCTTTGAGAACTAGAGTCATACAAAAGATGAGGGGTAGTAAATTTGCTCCCATATTTTGTATGTAGCCTCCATGCACTGGGATATCACTTATCTCCATCAGAGCTCCTCATCCTGGTTCAAAACCTACCTCAGAATTCAAGTGAACCAAATCAACTTCTTTCCAATTCCACCCATTCTAAACTTGAAGGAGATTGGTCTTTTACTCTATAATTACATAACTGGAGGCAAGATAATTTAGAGTATCCCCAATAATACCACATCATCTTCTTCCTGAATCCTTATTAACCCTACAAAATGAAAACCCTTATGAAAATTTAAAACATTGCACTCAATAGTACAACCTTTAGCCAATAGCCTTCAACGAATGATTTCAATTGTGCTCACTATCCTTATTTATGGGTCACCGATGCCACTACTAGCCTGATCTCTATTTACTTGTGAGTCGTGTCATGTGTGAGGTTTGGTATAATGATAAATGTGATTCAAACAAACCCAAAAACCAACTTAATCAATTTGTGTAACTTAAGCCTTACATTTACAATTAAAATGTTTAATTTGATTGACGTTTGGCTACATGCAAACTATACCTCAAGCTAACAAGTTGTCAAAATAGCCACTCCAACAATATAAAATCATTACAAATATTATTTCACTTGATCATTGGATTAATGGCATCATCATATAAAGTACATTGTGAAGTTTTCAATATAAAGTTATCCAATCGATCGCTTTGGATGTTCATATGGCATTAATCCGCTCTGTCACCCATAGTACCACAGCCATACTTTCTTCAAAAATATTGAGAATTAAGTGAAAGGTATATTACTTTGAGGCATCAAAAAGATTGAGAATTAAGTGAAAGGTAGAGTACTTTGAGGCATTGAAAAGAGAGAATAAAGTGGCTTGTTTTACCTTAATCGTTATCAATGTCCACTAATAAGTCATAATAAATTTCACTCACTTAGTATCAGAACTATATGTTGACAATTACTATTAGTTTTAAAAGCCAAATTTTTATATTAAACAAAGAAAAAAGGATTTACAAGAATGGAGCCACAAAAAGTATTTTAATTTAATTAACTAAAGACTAAAGTACATACT
Source organism: Sequoia sempervirens (assembly GCA_007258455.2). Taxonomy (NCBI): domain Eukaryota; kingdom Viridiplantae; phylum Streptophyta; class Pinopsida; order Cupressales; family Cupressaceae; genus Sequoia; species Sequoia sempervirens. The sequence continues at coordinate 360,785,251 of VDFB02105785.1, forward strand.
ACATAGCCATCCTAGCCAAAAAGCCACTAACTATGACAAAAAAACTAGTCACAAAATACATATTACACGAATTGTTACGTTGTTCAATAAAATATAGGCATGTGACATGTCACATAATTCATTACTAAAAAAAAAATTAACAATAGCTGAGGCCATCAATGGGGTGTTTGAGTAGAAGGTGAATTGAATTTAACAAAGTAATGGAAAAGAAGAAAAGTGAATCACCCAAAACCTTCCTCCAAAACTCTAGACTCTTTAATGATTCATTTTTCATATCACACACCAGACCACATCTCATATTAACCAAGGCAAGAGCCTGCACTATAAAAGAATGCAATTTCACTTTCTGGAAGATTCCACCAACAAGCGCTAACCCACTTTCAAAATTGTAATGCTTTAGTGCCAACTCCAATGAAGAAATAGAGTAAATGAAAGGTTGCAAATAACATTTTTTCAGCATCTTCACCAGATCTTTATCGATCAAAATGTCCATACAATTGGACAAGAAAGTTGAAGCTACCTCAGAATATAGAGCATAGGGGGTTGTTCTAAAGTCATTCCCTACCCACAATTATTCTTATAGCATCCTCAACCTACACACAAGGAATTGTAAAAACTATACCCAACTTTCATCTATTGCATGCATCATCACTTCTTTTCTCCCAAAAATATTTGGGTAGCATGACACGCCATGAAGACTCCATAATATCAATTAAATTGAGAATAGAGAAGAAACATCAGAGCCAAATATATTATAAATGATATGAAGAACATCAAGTTGGTGAAGTATATATAGAAGTTAGAACGAAGACAATGACATCAAATACTCACACTTAACATTTAATCCACCACTTGATCATTGATGTGACAATATTATTTCAAAAAAATTATGACAATATTATTCCAAGTTACCCATGGCCTCCACCATCTTCATGAATGCTAAGAAAATTCATTTGTCAGCGTCCCCACTTCCTTGTTGGGTTTAACCCATATGCAACTTTCAGCAAGGGAGTGGCCCAGATTAAATCTGGCACTTCACATCTGTGTGATCTTTACCTTAAGACCATTTTCCTGTGCATAACCCTCAAACCAGATGGATGGCCCAAACTAAGATGTATTACTTACCTTTAAAACATGTGCTTAAAAGGCTCCTTTAGTAGTGCAGGTTTTAACACTACTCAACCTTATGTCAAAATATTTCCTTAATATTTCACATCATGTTATAGTTCCTTCAATGATTCTAATTGTTCCACATGGCACTTCCCCACCTCCTCGTTGAGGGATGAAATATGTATGTGGGGCCCCCACGGGCTAGTGGGGAGTGGCCCAGATTAAATTTGGTGCTTCGCATTTGTGTGCTCTTTACCTTAAGACCATTTGCCTATGCATAACCCTCAGACTAGATGGATAGCCCAAATTAAGATGTCTCACTTACCTTTAAAACATGTGCTTAAACGCTCCTTTAGTAGCGCAGGCTTTAACACTACGCAACTTTATGTAGAAATATTTCCTTAATATTTGCACCTTGCTATAGTTTCTTCGACAATTCTAATCGTTCCACATGGCACTTCCCCCCTCCCCATTGAGGGATGGGAGATGTAGGTGGGTTCCCCGCAAGCTAGCAAGGAGCATTCAAGGTTGACCCATGTCACCCTATCTCGACCGTTCATTTCTCAAACCCATCATTCACCTAGGTCAAGGGATCGGTCACCATGATGAAACCAAAGGCTTAAGTCATAACTTAAGTGACCTTCAACTATTGGTAGCCAGTCAATGATAAAATATTATTTTGGTTGTCATGACTTTAAGTGATTTAATAAGTAATAAAATGTCAACCATTGATTTTTGTATATCTAACGGTTCTATTGTTAGTCTAGAGGTTTCAATTCACAAGTCTAGTGCTTCATAGATTTGCTTCTAGAATGCAACTACAACCGTCCATCAAAAATTCATCGAACGATCATGGGTTATATTAATTTGCACTGACATCTGGCTTCAAACATAATAAATATGTCGACACTTGTCCCCATTTGGACACTTTATGAAGGAATTTGAATGTGCAGAAAATTTGTCCCAAAATAGAACAATATGTAATTGTAGCATTTGATATTTTCACCAACCATGCTATGATTTTTTATTGGCATATCAGTTTATTTCGCCACTGAATTTTTTTATTAGTTTGAGATTATACTTAAGTCACCAATGTTTTTTTATTCATTTGAAAATATGTTTAATTCACCAATGAAAATATTTTTTTTGTTTGAAAAAAAGTTTTAATCACCAACAAAAAAAATTGAAAACAAGTTTAATTCGCCAATGGAAATATTTTATTGGTTTGAAAAAAGGTTTTAATCGAAAACAAAAATATTTTATTTGTTTAAAAAAATTTGCAATTCGCTAGAGTTTTCCACATAATTTTAGCGATTACAAAAGATTTCCCAATTGAGATTTTTTTTTCCCTAAAAAATGCAAAAAATGGCCAATAAAATTAATATTTTTATCGAGAAGTATACAAGATTCGCCAGGATTTTACACCTTCGCCAAGTAGGGGTTCTTAAAGTTATCCCTATATGGCTCCCTAGGCAATTTTTTTTGCCTTAATGGACAACTTCTCCAAATTCAATGATTTGACAGTCGATCTGAGGGTTTTTGGCCCTTCTAGACACGATGGAAGGGTCGAATTTGACCAAAAATGCTCCAAAATTGCAACTACCTTCCAGATCTGGCAACCACTCTTCAACTTTAAACCCTCATAGATTTAGCCTCATATGTTTGATTTGGATGAAACAAAAGGAAAAACTAACTTTCTCAAACCCTCTAATCTTAATGGTGAGCTCATATTTGCACCAACGAGATTTGATTTGAACCTATAATAAAAAGCCACAAAGAGAAAAATCCCCCAAATCTAGTATTTCTATTAAGTTTTTTTGATTCTCCAAATCATCATACGATGCAAGAGAAGACCATACTCAACTTTTCAAGATCTACCAAGATCTCTCAAAAAACGACTATCCAATAGCACCCAACCCGCTCTGATACCATGTTAGAGTTGTCTATATAGATACCCAAGATATAGAGGCCAAATGGAAAGCACAAAGAGATCAATACACAATGATCAAGATTGTAATGGGAATTTATTATCCAATAATTCAATATGAATTACATATGAGACCACCTAGTTATATAGCCAAGGTGAGACATAAGATAACATAAGATTATGACATGTGTTTTAATCTTATGATATGAGACAACTTAACATAACTACCTAGGAAATGATAAAATCCAGACATGACATTTAATCCTTCTAGAAATAATATTGAGACCTAAGTAAACTTAACATGTGAATAGCATGTCCCATAAGTCTCTAGTAAGTGAATTAACTAGGTACAAGACACTTATTCACACCAACAAGAACAACAAGGCCACATATTCCATATCTCTCTTTTTTGGCTCTATAATTTCTCCCATCTTGTCTCCTCTCTTCAAAACATGGTCTCCAAAGTAGATATACCCCAAATAGGGAGGGGTAAAATATTTCAGAGACTCGTGCCGCATAGGAAACGCTAACCATGACCTCCCCCAATGCACAGTCAACAAGTGTCTTTTGCAAATATGATCTAGCCACTAGGAAGCATGAAAGAACATTCTTCTAATGTATGTTCCATATTTTCACATTTGATTATTCATTGGTTTAAGTGAAATCACCCACAAATTTCACTAAATTTTGTATCCTAAAGGTGATTCCTGACAAAAAAAGGTTCTACAAATAATAAATTAGGTATGGGTGCCATAATTTCCCTTAGATCTATGCCAAATACATTGTTAAGGGGCTCTCTTGGATCAATTTTTGAGTAGTTTCAAGGATTGTTGTGAGTTAATGGCATTGCAAAGGGAGCTATGATTTCATTCTAACCAATTACAAAGATTTGACCCCCATATGGATGTGTTTCAATATCCTCTAAATTTCTACAATAAATCCTTGTCCCTTTTTTACCTTCATTTGGTCCATGTAAAAAAGTAGCCTAGACCACGACATTACAAATAAATGACCATCATTGATATATACGAAAACTCGACCAAGGATGGGATATGTCTAGGCATCCCTAAAAAGTATGCACCATCACTTTGTCCTTTATCTTCATGAAACTTCCTCTAGCATCACTTTACCTTCATTCTTTCTTGTTGAGCACATCACAAACATTTCACCTCCATTTGGATATGTGAGAATTCAATTGGGATGTGGATATATCCTAATACCTTGAAAATTCTTGCAAGGTCCTAAAGACCCTTGAACTTCCATGAAACTTCAATGGTGGAACTTTGACATCCATCATGATATGTCCTGCTAGCCTCAAAACCCTTGCAAGATTCAATAGACCCCAAAAATTTTGCAATGGCATAACTTAGTAATTTTTAGCCTAATTTTCTCCAAATTTAAATTGGAGATACCCATTTGGACACTCTATAAAATGGAAGACTCAAAAAACCCTCACATTTAACCAATGTTAAGATTTTTTAATTTAGGAAACTAACTAAGGATAAGGAAGGGAAAACCACAAACAAGAAAGCACATTTGACATGATGACCCTCATGAATTTCTCAGATAGGTTATTAATAAAGGATGGAAAAGGTCAAATGTACAACTAACAGTGAACAAGGAAAATTTAGATATAGAAAATGAGGTTCCAAGACACATCATTGCTAAAGCTCTCATATAAAGTGATTTATACCTACACATAGCATCACATGATGCAGATCTAACTAAAAATTACATGCTACCCTCACACAACATTACTCAATTGAAAACAATGATCTCATAAAGGGTAAAGTAAAACCATGATAAATAAGAAAATAAGAAAACTCTAAGACTATCTAATTTCATAAACCTCTCACTAAACCATGATTTGGAGCTCTCATTATAGCATAGTCAACTGCTACATGTTCTAATAATAAAATTGCAAGTAACTTAGAGTATTGCAACAAGAATGACACAAGCATACCAAAGTACCAAAGCACATATCACATGCAATCCAAACACCCATCCCTTTGTCTTGTTGCAATATACATACCAATGGCCCAAGTTAGTCAAAGGCCAAAAAACAAAAATTTAAAACCTTGTATCATCCTCTAATCTACAACAAGATCTTATTACTCACACATGATATTAACAACACTCCAAATTTGGCTAAAGAATCTTGTTGCAGGAAAGAGGTCACGAGGTCTAGTCTCCCCTCCATCCCCATGGTATGAGAGGGTATGTCACGCCAATGTCACTGATCATGTGAAAAAAATTTACCAAGCACATTGTAGTTTATAGGGGGGCTACTCGACCCCTGTAATCTAAAAAACACTCCAAATATTGACACCTATGTTTTATGTGCAACATGAAATTATAAGAGTGATAAAAAATCATGGTCAATACTTTGAATAATATAAAAGAAACCACAAAACTCATAGATCTTAAACAATATAATCAATAGATTCAACACTACAACAACAACAAGCAAAATAAAGACAACCAAAGGCAATATGTAGATTCTCTGTAATAACAACTTTAGATCAAAACCCAAATCCAATGTGTCATAAATGTACAACAAATAAATCAAATTTTAAAAACCCGAGCATTACCACAAAAATGTAAGTGATTATAACATAACAACGCTTCCACACCAACAAAAGTGGTAAAAGAATCTCTCAAACCTAATGAGAAATAAAAAGGCTCTAATAACAATTGTTGGTAAATTCAATCTCTACCCAAAAATTACTTCAATGGATGAGATTCAAGGCTTGGACTACAAAAACATAAAAATCTTAAACTTATATGTAAATATAAAAATTAAGCTTCCTTAATCTAAAAAAACCATGATTAGATCCATCTTCTTTATGATGTCAAAAAATAGCCAATATAACATGCTTATAAACATTACCTTATGTGAACTTATAACATTAATATATAAAGAATAACATCATCATAAGATAGCAATAATGAGGCACAAATCAACAACACAAGAGCATCACATAACACATGATTTATGTGGAGAAAAACTTGCAAGAAAAAACTCCACCTGGAAGAGAGTTCAAGTATGCATTATCTTCCATTCTCCTCTTTGCCTTAAACATGGAAAAACTTATGCACTTGTGACCAACCTCTTTATATATCAATCTATCCTTGTTCCTGCAATGAAACTCTACATTGAACTATTGCTCATATTTTCCACATCCAAAGAGCTAATTTTATAGATGTGTAAAGAGGTCTAATACACCAAACATGGAGCTCAAAGATGGCTCTTCATTCCAAAACATCCCCAACCCTTGGAATACCTCCTTGAAATGAAAAAGGACACCAATTTTGGCTCCAATACTTCACTCCAACTTGGGTGCCTAAAATTGGAAGATAAACATTACATGAAATGTAATAAATGATGGAATACCAAGAGACATTTGTTTCCTCTTTCCAATATCCCACTTGGAGAATATCAATTGTCACTCATTTGTCCTTTCCTTGTCTTTTATTATCCCATTCTAAGCACCCACATGTGGGGAAAATAATATTAAATATTTTTGTCTGTGCATCACCTTTACCACTGGTAGTAGAACACATCACCCCTTATGAATATATTACAAACAATGGTGAGAATTAATATTACAAAATATTTTCCCAATTCACCCTAAGTGCTTAGAAACACTTTCCAAGGATGTTGGAACCATGCAATATGACATAAGATTTACAAGGTATATAGCACCTTAATCCTAACATTCTCCCACTTGACATCATACATTATAAATACACCCATAAGAATCACAAACAAGGGAAAAAACATCCCTTAACAATGAATTTTGTGTGTGAAAGGATGGAGCCATCTCGTGAAAATCATGATTAGGGTATGGATCTATCAAGAAATTCAACAAACAGTAATAAATGAGAATGATCACTCATAAAATCCACTTGTAGAAGTTAGGGGAGCAATAAATGTCATCCTTGAAGCCTTAGAATCAAAACAAGTCACTTAGAAAGTGATTCACGCATTAATGTTGTTGCCTATAAAATATGCCAAATCCATGGAAATTTTTGGGGCATTGAGCCCAAAAGGAATCCTTTTCTTATGCATTAAATGTTCTAGACCCCCAAAAAGAGCACATTGTTGGGATCAAGCGTCAGGCTTGCCTCGTACCCCATGCTTAGAAGAAGGGATGAGCAAAAGTCAAAATTCAAAAATAAAAGGTAAGGGAGAAGCCTTACCTCCAAAATCAGAGGTAAAGGAGAAGCCTTACCTTCAAAATTGGAGGTAAGGGTGAAGGCTTACCCCTGAAATTGAAATTAAGGGTTAAGGCTTACCCCTCAAATTCAAAAATTTGACACTTATTCAACTTTTTGAAAAAAGTTATCAAGGAAAGAGTGGTTGGAAGAAAGGTTTACCTCCTACAAAGGGAAGGAAAAAGGAAGACTGAAAGCTTGAAAGAAACAAACTTTTAGAAATTGGGAAGAATCCTTTACCTCTTAAAGAAGGTAAGAGTTAAGAGGGAAGATCAAACCCCGAACCCCGAAATTAGAGGTAAACGTTAAGGCTTGCCCCTGAAATTGGAGGTAAGGGTTAAGGCTTACCCCCAAAATTCAAAAAATTGGCACTTAGTCAATTTTTTGAAAAAGGCTATTGAGGAGAAGGAAGGAAGGCAAGAGGCTTGAGAGGAGGAGTGAGAGGAAAGAAGAAGGGAAATAGATTGATGGAGAAGGCATGTAGGAAAGAAAGTAAGTGACAACTTGAAATCCTGAAATGTTGACACTTAACAAATTTTAGGACCTTTCAAGAAGAATTCATGCAAGATGTCCCATGTAGGATCTCTTAGATTGGTTATGAATGATGGTTCATCAAAGAGTGGCATGAAATGTCAACAACTTCCAAGAATCAAACACTAGGATCAACGTTAGATCTAATTTTCCAAACAAGCCCACATAGGAGTAACCATAAATCAATAAGAACCCTCTAAATATCCATGCAAATTTGTAATTGCCTTCATCTATAACACCCTGAATATAGTCTCATAACATATCTACATACCACATTTTTATTTTAAAACATGTAAAACATGCAAAACCATCTCTATAAATATGAAATCCATTTAAATATCCAAAAATTCAAATAAAAAATGTCATCTAAATAATGGAATAAGCACAGATCTACAATTCCACAATTGAAAACAAGAGTAAATTGTAACCCATCGGAAAAACTAAGTTGTTGAGGAGCTCTAACATATCAAACATATCAGCTCCACAACTCACAAAGAGGTTAGTGGCTTATCTTCCAATTATTGCATGTATCCAAGGGATAAAACCATGAAGCCAACATAAGCACTCCATTTTGTAGTCCAAAATCGAGGGTGTTTCTCCATGTGACCAGGGTATCACTACCCATCTAACATGCACACCTTTTCACTACACATGACCACAAGGTAAAGGAAAAAAACCACCAAACAAGAGGATACACACATATTATCAAATAAGAGCTCCAAGCTATTATCAAAACATAACCAACTCCATAAATATCCATAATCATGAGCTTCTAATGCCCAACATAGATCACATTGAAAATATCCATGGCTTCAAATATCACAAATCTACAAAACAAAGTTACCTCACAAAACATTTATTGTAGCCCACAAGCCTTCCAACAACCTTAAATTCCTTCTAACAAATTTCCACAATCTTGTCAAGCTCAAAATTTTTTTAAAAATAAAGAATGCCTGGAACCAAATTCACCTTAAGCTCTGATACCAAATGATGAGAAATAAATAAACTCTAATAAAAATTGTTGGGAAATTCAATCTCTATCCAAAAATGAATTCAATGGATGAGATTCAATCCTTATACTACAACAACATGGAAATCTGAAACTCATATGCAAATCTAATAATTATGTTGCCTTAATATGAAAAAACCATGACTAGATCTATCTTCTTTATGATGCCAACATAACATGCTTATAAACACTACCTTATGTGAACTTATAACATCAATATATATAAAATAACATCACCATAATATATCAACAATGAATCAAAAATCAACAACACAAGAGCATAACATAACACACGATTTACATGGAGAAACCCTTGTGAGAAAAAACTCAACCAAGAATAGAGGCCAATTATGCATTATCTTCAAATAAATTATATTACAATACAGCTATTTCCATTCTCCTATTTTCCTCCAACATGGCAGCACTTGTGCACCTATGAACAACCTCTTTATGCCTCAACCTATCCTTGTTCCTTCAATGAAACTCTGTAGTCAATTGTTGCTCATATTTTCTACATCTAAAGAGTTAATTTTATACATGTGTGAAGATGTCTAATGCACCAAACATGGTTCCCAAACATGGATCTTCATTCCAAACATTCCCAACCCTTGGAATACCTCCTTGGAATATGAAAGGACACCAACTTTGGCTCCAATACTTCCCTCCAAATTGGGCACCCAAAATTGGAAGATAAAACATTACATTAAATGCAATAAATGATAGAATACCAAGAGACACCCATTGCCTCTTTCCAAGCTCCCACTTCCATACAATACCAATTGTCGCTCATTTTTCCTTTCCTTAGATTTTATTATCCCATTCTAGGTGTCCACATGTGGGAAAACACTATTAAATATTTATGTCCACACGTTACCTTTATCACTACTAGTGGAACCCATCACCCCTTATGAATATATTACAAACAATGGTGAGAATTAATATTATAAAATATTTTCCCAATTCATCCTAAGTGCTTAGGGACACTTTCCAAGGATGTTGGAACCATGCAATGTGACATAGGATTTACAAGGTAAATTACACCTTAATCCTAACAAAACCATGCATGGAGCATGCATGGAAATTTAAAATAATCTTCATCTAGAAAACCTTTACGATTTACATTCTAAAATATTGTCCCCACATATCTACAAAACCATAGTTTTTGATTAATAGGTAAAACATTTAAAATCATATATGCAAATTTGAATATATTAAACATCCAAAAAATCATAAATATCAAAATATCAAAATTACAAACCAAAACAATAGAACATCATAGGTATGCAAAACCACATATTTGGAACAAAAAAAATACAAATTACATAGATCTAAACAACATGAATATGTAACATGCAAGCACAAATATCCAAAATTATTAAAGGGTTGTCTAGGAAATCTAGGCCACCAAAAGACCAATTTCATAACCATCACCAATTACATGTGGTAAAGGAGCCAAGTTGTCTAGGATATTCTAGGTCACCAAAGATGAAATCCACAACCTACATGTATACAAAGGATAAACATCTAGTCCTATCCCATGATACGGGAAAAATAAAGCACTCAAGATAATCACTCAAAATAGAAGCCAAAACAACTAGTGCTCTCCCATGTGACTATAGGGAGCAAAGAGAGGCACCCAACATGAACACTATCTTTCACGTAGAAGCAAGTTAAATGAAAATAACTACCATGCTAGAGGGTAGTCATATATTACCAAATAAAAGCTCTAGGTCACAACCATAAAACATGAAAAGACATGACCAACTTTGATATCTTCCACCTTAAATATCCAAAATCCAACATTGGCTCCATTGAACCTCTCCATCATTATACATGTTATTGTCATACTATTTATCAAAACAAACTAAGATCCATTATAAAAATTACAATAAAAAAGGATCAATAATTAACTCATTCCTTCCTATAGATTCCCACAAGTTTGCGAGGCAAAAAAAAATCAAAATGAAGGAATACACAAAACTCAAATTAGCATGGATTCATTGCATGAAAAACATGCAAGTACATGTAATAACATGTAACCCGCATGTAAACACATCACATGAGAGCTCATGCAACCAACTGTAATCACATGCAACTCATGGAACCAAGTAGCTCCTTTAATACTATATTTAAATAAATATAATAGCAAACCCTTAAGTAATTAAACTCAAAAGAAAGCTCAAATTCTAAACATGTAGGTATTACCAAATTGATCCTATGAGGGAAATATTATAGAAATTGATCTACATAAATTTTAGCAACATTCTAGCATATAAACAACAATTTTAAAGGAATAAATTATGAGAGAAGGAAGAATAAAAGCAACTAGAAGAATAAGAGTGATATATATAAACACCTAATAAAACCCATGTGGAAATGACCTAGCTCCAAACCAATGAAACTAATGCATTCCTCATAACAAAAATGTTACAATACAATATTAGGCTTCATGCCTTCCACGCATATTCACACTCTTAATCTTAGAGGAAATTTGATAGCATAACCCTATAAGAAATAATGTTTAATGCCTCTATCTCAAGTCATCGATACTTAAGGAGTCCCATAAAACCATTGTAAGGAATTACTGTGGACTAAAAAATGGTCTCAAAATATCACAGTAAATTATCTTACAACAAACTATAGGAGAGTGCCCCCCAAAATAAATGTAGCTCCCACACAAGCATTCTTTACCTCCACCATGTAAATTATCACATAAAACTCACACTCTCCCATGAAGCATTGATTGCACCCACATGTCATCCAATAATAGAAGATGATCTTATGAGTCCATTATATAACCCCTTTGTCAATGCCTCATTAGTATAAAAAAAATTTCAATTCTCTATAGAATAATAAAATAATTGCATATGTCCCCATCCTCACATTAATGTGTCATTTTCGCACTACATGATCATTGAAAATACATAGATTATTTACCTAGACCTTAGGATTTATAAGGTGAATAACACACATATTCCCAAGAGTGTATCTACACAAGATTCTAAAGAAAAACCACTAGTGCTTAAAAAAGTGGGAGCACAAGGAAAACACATTCTCAGCCAACAAGTAAAATAATCTATGAAAATGCATGATAAAGCATGGACCAAGGTAAAGCAAACATAATGTAGGGAAATCTATTGTAATATTCTATCCTTGAAAGTAGTAATTTTCAAATGACTCTAATAAATAAATATCATCATAAAAATGCTCATAATATGGATAAAATTTGTTTAACATTTAATATTGCATCTTCTTTTCCACTAAATGTAGCTAGTGTAGATTTAATAACATTACCTTTGAAACAAATACACAATCATGAAACATAAAAGCCTCTATACCATCAAAATAATGTTAGGAGTTTCTTGATAAAAGTGATTATTATTAAGTGAAGCAACATAATTTGAGAAGGTGAATAATTGTATCACTAAAAGGCATTTCACTTTCACTAGGAGTAGAAGTATAGTTGTCATAAAGCTAATTGTGTGAAATGTTACATAATTTTGGTGTGAATATATGTCTTGTACCTAGTAATTTACCTTACTAGGGATTTAGGGGACTTATTCACATGTTAAGTTTACCTGGGATTATAATATTCCTTTTAGAAGTCTTAGTTGGAATGTCTAGATCTTATCTTTCTAGCATTTAATGTTTGATTCCTAGGTTGGTATGAGTTGGTTGTCATATATCATAGGATTAAGCCACATGTCACAATCATGTCTAATCCTATTCCACACCTTACCTATATAAGCAAGGTCAATGTACTCATTTGTAACATACTTCATACCTCATCATCATGTTGATAGGTCTTAATATCAAACAAGCTCATATTATCGCATACTCTCTTGTGGATGGAATCCATTATTTTTGTAGGTGGTCTTGGCTATAAAGCTAATTTTTAGCTCTTACATGGTATCATAGCCAAGCCTTACAAAACCCTTCTTAGATTTGAGAGTTGAGCTATTGCTAGTGAGAGATTTTGGTTATTTTAGTAAGGTTGAGTATGCTTTTCCCTTGCACCATATTGTGAACCTATGAATAAAAAAACATTGAAAAAATACACCAAATTTTGAGGGTTTATCTTTGTGGGTTTTCATTTTAGGTCATTTTTGGTTCGTGTTGGAGGAAATTTGAGCTTATTTTTTAGTCCAAGGTGTTTCAAAAAGTCAACATCGACTTTTGTTTTGTCTAAATCTATAATGTCCTTGATTAAATTTATTTGATAATTTAATCAAATTGAAGCAAAGGAAATTCTAATAAATTAATCTAATTAATCCAAACCTATGAAATCAACTTATCCAAATGAAACTGAAAATTCATTAGAAGCTTCATAAATAAATCTCACAGATCATGCACCTGATTGCACAAATTTCACCCAAACTTCAAGAATAACTCGCCAAACTTAAGGTGAAGGTAAATGGTGGAAAAATAAATAGTATTTTCACCAAACCTATGGCATCAAAGCTGATATAATCAACCAAAAAATTCTGCTACAATTAAACCCCAAATAGTGAGCCAAAAATGAAGCCTGGAATGCCCTACAAGCTCACAAACTCTGGAATAAACTCACCAAACCTCGAGAATAATTTATTGATGACAAAATATCATGGAAAAATATTAAAAAAAAATAAATCCATGGCCTCAAGGCTTCCAAAATACTTCTATAACTATTACCCAAATTTGAAGCCAAAATATGTTCTAGTAGGCGTTGTCGAACAACACTGTTTTTTAATGAAAACTCACCCAGCACATAAAATATTTACCAAATGATCAAAAATAATTTTTAAATATAAAATATCATAAATTTACATACAAAATTTTTTTACCAAAAGCTACAACAATTGAAATTTTAAATTTGTAACAAACATCACAAATAATCCTGACAATCTTCTTAAAACTACTAGAAAACAAAGAAATCTAAAAACCTTTCAGCACACAGGAAATATCTTGATGAAATTGCACAAATATACCCTTGGAACCACTTCCCTTGAGCCTTTATCCTCCATGTTTTATCAGCCTTGAAGAATTTTCTTCATAGGTTTATCAGCCCTGAAGAGAAAGCGATAACTTTTTAGAAAATAACAAAGTGTATGATGCAAGAATGAATCCCAATTCATGTTCTATTGGAGAATATTCAATTTCCAAGTTGGGAGCCCAAAATTAATGACCAAGGGAAGAGAATAATCTTGAATGAAAAGATTTGTTACTCTTTTTTTCCATTTGTGTGTCACCTCCTAATATTCTCTTCCAAAATCTACCACTTGCCCAATCATGCTTTCCACCACAAGATGCCTTCTTAAAAATCAAATATGCTCTTCCTGAAACCCATGTCAACTTGGGGAAATTGAAAAAAATTCAAAAATATTTAATATTTATCATTAAATCAATCTTTTCCTAATCAATTTGAAATATAAACTTTTATGGTTTATTCATAAGTCCTGACTTACTATTTTTGGATAACCGGTTTACTAAAAATAGTAATTTGTTATTTTTAGAAAATTTAAAAAAAAGGGACATGAAAATTCCTCCCTTCCAAAAATTATTTGTCCTCAAGCAATTGCAACCATGGTGATTCAAATTCTTGATAAATGCACATGTGCTCTATAATTTTTATGAAAGGGAATTTAATGTGCAATCTCTTACTCCATATTACCCAAGGTTCTACAATACTCCTTGCATATTTTTCAATAAAAATCCTCTTCCTTTCAACTCCTCTCCAAGGCTTGATATATACATTGTCACTAAGAATTATAGAGCAAAAAATCATGCAATCTTTATCAAAGTTATAAATCTTGAAGTTGTGGAGTACAAGTAACATCACAAATTGCTTTGAACTTTGTTGTTGCTATAAGGTTGCTTGTTGCAACTTTAGGATATTCTTTGGAGTAGTATTGACACATGACAAGGTAAAATAATGAAATCACATAATAACACACCAAACCAAACCAAAATCTAAATATTGATATTGCAAACCGCAAGCCCTTTTATTGGTAATCTACGAACTCCTTGAGTCGTCTAGTTAGCATACACTGATCACTCAATAAAATATTCAAAATTTTAGTAGAAAATAATATTATTGCATCTTCTACTAAATAAAATTATTTACGGACATTCTTGAATGTATCCACATTGAAACACTTCCAAAACAAGCTCTCTCTACATGATAAATAGTGCCTAGGTTCTCTAGCAAGAAATACACTATCAATAAGCAACTTGTACTTGAGACTTCTAATACAATTGATAATGCTTTGGATCTGATTTTTTATACTACTAGGAATTTTATAACATCCATTGTATCTTCTTCCATAGCAAAAATATCCTTTTGGAAAATTTATTCCACTCACATCTACACTATTGAGATTCATATCATGAAAATCCATAACCAAAGACCCAAACATTACCTCAATCTGAGAGAAGTTTTTTTTAGCCTCTTGGGTTAGTCTATAGGATCCAAAATGCAAATAGTAGAGTAACTACACATCATCAATAATAATTCCATGGTAATCTAAGCACCCAAAAGATAAACAACTTATTCTATAGGGAGATGATGAAATCTTTGGAGTTATTCATTGGCTTATACTTGACTTCCTTCACAAATTCATTTAGAATTTTAGAGATAAATGCATCATCAACATAATGTAACACGAGGAAAATACTTTGACCTCTATGGAAGACTAGAGAATTCCAAGAAAAAATCATTTTGAAAAAATCATCTATCACAATCTTTTGAGATGCTCATTTTTGCGCCCCCTCACTCCCATAGTACCAAAATAAAAAGAGTATCCTTTCAAAGTGATCTATCTCTAACACAAGAATTTCATGAACCATAAGATTTATGAATTCTTTTGAATCGTAACTAATAGAAAATTTATCATCTTTTACACCCTAAGTGATATTACCTATTTACTATTACCTTGTTTGGTTAAATTGCTTGAATAAATGAATGTATTTTATGGATCTTTACATGAGTGTGTTTTATGAATCTTTATACGAATATGTTTAATGAATTGAAGTATGATGAACAAATGATTGATGTAATTCAATGTTTTATAATGATTCTAACTATGAAATGTATGATGTCTATGGTTATATTGTGTTCGGCTAACTACTATTATGATGTGCTAAGTTGGGTGCAGGAAAGGTTTGAACCTCTAGAAGAGAGGTGAAGTATCACTCAAGAGAAGAAATTGGTCTGGTAACCCTTAACGAGCCTAACTAAGCATTCACACACTCACGTCCTAGTTCATCTTAGTGAGTCAAGTCAGCTTTGGGAAAAGGTAAGTAATCTTTGTTGTGAATGTTGTGATTGAGAATTGTGATTAAGTCTTCATGTCATGTGACAGTCTTTCCTTGTATGTTTATTGTGGTATCAATGAGATATATGCATAAAATGTATATATATATATATATATATATATATATATATATATATATATATATATATGTAATATCTATGGTATACTCATACATGTGAGTGAATACATACATGAGTATATGTAGGTAGGCGTACCTATGCATTCTCATGAACGGATTACCCATATGCATGGGAATACCGATTGAACTAAAGTGATATATATATATATATATGTCAATTAATGGAATTATATGTATAAGTGTTTAATAAAGATATTGAAATGGGATTACGTATGTGTAGACGTGAAAAATATACTGATTGATCCTATACACCTAATCTTGATTTACTAACACCAGTTCGTCCTGAATCATCTCCTTTATTAATCATTTAATTGAATAATCTTTATTTGATTAAATTCATTACATTTCATCTCTTAATTAAATAAATCAATTTTAACTGATTAAGTCATCATCTTCTATTAATTAAATAAATCATTTTATTTAATTAATCTTATAGTCCCTTTTTTAATTAAATAATTCATTTTATTTAATTAATCTCTAAAGTCATCACCCTTAAATTAAATAAATTAATCTTTATTTGATTTAATCTAACATCATCCTCTTTAATTAAATAAATCAAACCCTTATTTAATTAAATCTCTTAAATCATTATTCATCTCATTCTTGATTTATTTAAATCCTAAAATCTAAATCATGTGTCAAATCAAGCTAATCTTCATTTAAATTAATCAAATCATGATTAATTTTAATCTTAATCCATCAAATCCTCTAGCTTTTGCAACTTGCTCATGAAAATCATTTTAATTGATTTATTAAATTTCTATTTACTTTCAAAAAGGCATCAAAAGGGAATATTCTTCAAATTCAAAAAATCCCTCCAAAAGGGTTTGTACATCCAACAAGGCATTAAAGGCCTCTTACATGTCCTTTTCTTGAGCCAAGTGGCATTTAATTCATTTTTTCTCTCCCTCCAACTTGTCATTTCATCAATTTTGAAATTCCACCTAATTGCATTTAATTGCACAATGACTAAAATGTGCTCCACCTTTGTCCACTCACATGATGACAAGTGGTTTTATGTTATTGGTTGGTGTTTGATCCCACATTCATCCATTTTGCCTCATCCTCCATCTCTTTCATCTATAAATAAGAGGCTCTCTTTTGGATTTTGTATCCACAACTTTAGGCAAATTCATTATCTTGAGATTTCAAATTTGTTCATCCATTGTTTATCCATCTTCATAGCTTTCATCAAGTTTCATAGCTAGGTTATGGTCAAATTTCATCAAGGAGCATCTAGCTTCATCAATCATCATTCAAGCTTGCAAGGAGGTGGGAAAGGGCCATTTTCCACATCAAAATGACACCAATTCCCCCATGGGATTGAGAGTTTGGACATTAAAATAGGATTTAATAGCTTGTTTACTTGTGTTCTTCATTTGTTTCTTATTTTCATGTTTCAAATTAATCTCATGGGGAATGTTGTTTCTAACTTGCATATTGGACTAATTATGTGTTTGTTCTTTGTGTTTATGCAGGTTTAGGATCACCATTCACATTTTGGCACATAAGGGAGGGGGAGTCTAAAGAACCTAATACATTTTTTTTGAGAAATTTCATTGTTTTTCTTAAGTTTTTGTGTCTACAGGAAAACAACACCGCTGACAGAGAAACTATGTTGCTATCATTCCAGCGGCGCTATATAAGGATGCTGACAAACTCCAAACTATGACGTTGTGTTCTTCCTACCAGCAAGTTTGAATTCTAAACTGTGACACTTTGCCATTTTTCTGTCACTAGTCAAGCCAAACTCCAAACTTTGCCACTGGTCAAAACAGCAACGCAATCGCACTCACTGGTTTCTTCATAGTCCGCTACTATTAGTCCCAGTGGCACTATATAGCAACACTGACTTCTTTAAACTACGCCGCCATTGCAGATTGTACAGCTGGAGTTGGGTAAAAGATAGTTTTCAAATTAATTTCAACATGTGCTTTTTCATTTTGATTACTTTTGACTCCTAACTAGTTTGTGATCCAGGGGATATTTTCACTAAAAATTGAAGTATCTCCAATGCTCTAGAATTATGCACCATTAGAAAGATCTCGATGTCCTGATTCTAGTGCAACTTGAATAGAGCGAAAAGGAGTATGTTTGCTCAAGTTATGGCCAATCAAACTTTTGGTCAAACTGCCATTACGGGTCGTCCAGGAAGCGAAAAAAATGATTGTCTTGGAAATTGATGGAAGCAGTGTCAAGTCAAAGATCTCGTTGAGACGATTCTGACAATGTTCGTTTTGTCAAAATCCGACGTCGTATGCACGAGATATGAGCAATCAAAGATTGTGCAAGGAAGGTTTACTTTGACCGTATAGGTGCTGACATCAGCATTCCGTACGGTACAGACAATGAAGTGAATGTCTCAGTTTCTAGCACATGGCATCCATGTTAGCAATGTACGGACCAATCAGATGATGACATGTGTCCGTACACATGTCAAAGCACAATCATTGGCCACGTTAGTAATCCAGTCATCCTCCACGTCGACAGTCCAGTCAGCGGATGGGTGCAGACACGTCATCATCAGCAAATGAACTTTTGCCACGTGGCACCCTCCTGGTGTGACACGTGGCCCCCTCTCCACTATCAGCAATTTGTTTATTTGTTTGAAGAAAAAGATAATGTGGGGGGATTCGACCCCCCAACCTTTCACCAGCGAAGTTTCCGCGTGGCCGTTCCACCAAACGGAGCTTTCTTTCCTATTAATGGATGCAGGTTTTTTTTTTATGAGTGAGCAATTCAAAATTATGGAGAAAATGCTAACCGTCGGGTTTTGAACCCACAATGCCTGGGCTACCAAAATGAAAGGTGGTTGTTGGACCATCAAATGGTTCTTAAATAATATGTGGCATTTGTGGATTTTCTTGAATATATGAAAACCGAATGCCTTAAAATATAAACAAATACCCTCCAAAAATAAATAATTAAACCTTCTAATCCTTTTAGGGATTAACGATAAACCTCCAAAACAATATAAGCCCGAGAATGACAAAATTAAGAGGCTTAAATCAATTATTTGTGATTTTTATATGTAAATGGGGGATTTCTTTGTAAAATTGGGAGATTAAATGGTTATTAGGAGATATGGGGAGGTTTTGGTAAATCATATGGTTTTCTACCATATTTGGTAAATTTGATGTATAAAAGGGGAGTTTAGGAGTGAGTTTGGTACTCAGAATTTTCAAGTCCAGGTGGTGAAGTATTGAATCAGAGGAATAGGGAGATTTTTCTAAGGAGATTTTCGAGTCATTTCTATACTTCGGAGTTTTTTCATGCTGTCGAAGTGCTAGAAGGAAATGGTCTTGGTGCAATTGTAATTCTATTTTTGGAGATTAATCAGATCGGTCTCACTCTATTGGAGCGGACCCGGAGACGTAGTCACGTTTGTGGCAAACTCCGTTATCATATTGTTTGCACTCTCTCTCCCTTCTTCCTTCTCAATTTCGTTCTTTTCACCTTCAATTTTTAATGCATAATTTCAATAATGTATGCATGAATTGTATTTCCACTTAATTCACATGTTAATGTGTTAATTTTGTTTATGTAACTTGGATTTCGTGATTTGTAAACATTAAGCATTCAAATGCAATTAGTCTAGATCCTAATCAGATCAGTTTGTGACCTCTATTTTTGTAGTTTTAATGAGTTTTTGCAGGTTGGCTTGATCAAAAGTGAAGGGAGGAAACAAAGACAAAGACTTCTCTATGGCATCATCATTTCATTATATCAAGTATTTTTAAACACTTTGGGGAGAAATTATAATCCCTTTTCTAAGGACTTTGTCATCTTCGTGCTTTTTTAGGACTCAATAATTTTCATTTGGGCTTAAAAAGAACAAAACAAAGGGATTAAAAAGAACCTTGGGCAACTCACTAGATTTTGTTTTGGACTTAACAATTGGACAAACAAATCTCACACTTCAAAGTTGGTACTTAAAAATAATCCAATTCTTGCTTTGAAGGATTAAAATGAACATGTGCCTTTTATGTTTTGTAATCTCTTATCCAAAGTAATATCATTTAAAAGACATATGCGCTTCTCTCCCACCTCACGGTGATCTTGAGAAATAAAATGCTTTTTGCGATATTAAGTTGTATAGGTGATTGCCTCCACATTTCGATTTGGGTTTAAAAGTCGAACAAAATCTTGCAAGTGTGGGTTAAATATATCGCATGTGTTCTCTCCTTGTTCTCACAAATAAGGATTGATCGAACTACAAATGTGTTTTCTCACTTTTTTGTACCTCTAGAGGGCCTTCCTTGGTTGGAAAAAGTAATCACCCTAAGGGAATGACCCAATGGGAACATGCTAAAGCCAAGTGACTTCTACTCGGTATATAAGTGTGGGTACTTAAGGAAAGTTCAAGTATTATGATGATTGTTCCAACAAGAAGAGCAACAGTGGTCTCTTGGCATATGGATGGTCTCCCATGAACTGAATGCCTATACTAGAACCTTTTGTTTAGAAGCCCAAATCCTTATCTATTTGTTGGTGCAAGAACAGTTGTTCTAAATTCGTCCCACATTTTTGCAGTTCTTGGTAGAGATGAGAGGTATGCCATGGGAGTTTCATGGGTACTAAAGCTTGGATGACTCGTAAAAGTGAGTGTCGTGGGGGGGAGCCAGCGTGGTCAATATTTTAATATTTTTCCAAGAATAAGCACGGCTGGATTTATCCAAGTGGGGATTCAACAAATATTTCCTCTTCACTATCCATAGGGTTGTGCATTTTCTTGGAATCAAAAACACTTTGCTTGATCTAAATCATTGGGAAACAAACAATCAACCACAATTATCAAATTTCAAGACCTTTAGTAGGAGCAAATATCTTTGAAAAAATTCAAGTGCTATTGCTTGTCCCTAGGGATTTTATCCTTAGAAGGCTTCTAAGTATTTGGATTTACATCTTGATTTGCTCTCTAAAGTCAACAATAGGGAACTTTTTTGTTAATTTCCTTGATTTCCACATAATGGACTTTGTGGGATGAAAAGAAATTGGGACATTAGACATTTAATTTGAAAACCTAATAAAAAAAAAGTGTATGTGGTAAAAATAACTACTAAGCAAAGATAAGAAACAATTGGACCCCACACATGTGCTCTTTCAAATGATTTCCCAAAAGATCAAAATCCAAAAACCAAAGTCCAAAGGTCTTAGTCAAAAAGCTTGAAAGAAACGTTTGTCTATGCTTTACGAATTTAGAGAAAGATTGACCTTCAACTTTTACAAATGTGCATCAAAGGACAATCCAAACTTGTATTCATTTTACTATTGTCAAAATCTGGATCCTTTTCAAAGGTATGAGTATCTCACATAAGGAAGTATTAGCATGTTCTTCAACACCTTGGTCTAGTAAACAAAAATATTTCTAAGTCTCTTAGGATCAAAATCAAACCTTCATCCATCCTTCAAACATCAAAATCAAAATCCACCTCACAAACAACTCTTGGAAATCTTGAAAAATCCTCATACTAGACTTTGGGAAAATCCTTAAAATCAAAATCCAAATAATCTTGTTTGATTAGGTGTGTGTAGATAAATCCTTCTTTACACACTTAGTCAAATTATCATCTTGTGGACAAATTTACTCTAAGACAACATCTAACCTCTTAGAGTTTATGAGTTCATTATCCAAACCAAATCCAATCAAAATCAAATCAAATCAATCCAAAATCAAATCAAACATCAAAACCAAAGTCCTAAAGTTTAGTATCCCTTTCAAGGTTTCCTAAGAGTTTCAATCATTCACCAATCATCCATTATATCTTCACCATCTTTGATCCTTAAATATCTTAGACTTTCTTTTTTGTACCTAAAGTTTAGATCAATCCAAGGAATTAAAGGTTCACCTCCCATTCCTAAAAATTTATCATCATTTTATGGTCCAAACTAGAGCTCAACACAAGAACATGGAAATGAAGAAAGAAACATCAACTTCTAGTGACTTGAGTCAAACCGCACCTGAAATGAATCCCCTAGATCCAACAATCTTCCACCCATTCCTCCTCAATTTTCACAAGATCCTTAAGGGTAAGGTGTCCAAATGGAGGACATCACCAACAATGTTCTAGGGATAACTCAAGATGAGATCATCAAAATGGTCGAAAACCCAAAGACTCACAAAATTTTCAATGCCATGATAAGACTCAATCCTTCGCAATACATGCTTGAATTGGCAAAAGAAGGGGCTAAACTCCCTTTCAATTTTGATGTAAGCACTATTGTGGAGCAACCTCTTGGAAATATGCCGCTAGCTTCACTCACACCATCCTTCCAAAGCATCATCCAACAAATCCCATAACCCACATCATCCATTGCTCTAACTCAACCTATTGTCAACAAGGGGAGCTCATTGCTTCATGCACTACAAACACACCCCCTTGTGAACAACCAAGATTTGGATGTGAACACCATCTTGGGCCAATCTATCCCCCAAAATCCACTACACCCATATATTTCACTCACCTTTCATGACACTAATGACCCATCATCTTTTCACACAACACTAACATATCCTCTAAACACACAAACCTCTCTCCCCATGACTTCACAAGGAGGAGGTGGGCTATTTGGAATAGGAGGCATCTTTGATCCCTCTTCATCATCTCATTTGATCAAGGGAACACACCACCTATCTTCCCACCACTTCCACCTTTACCATTAACATCCACACCACCCCTTAGTTTAGGGCTACCTCCTTTACCACCACTCAATCAAAGTCAAAGCAACCCCCCAATCATAAATCAAACCATCGTACCAAATCCTCTTATCTTTCCATCAATATCACAACAACAAATGGAAACCATTCGAACAACCCAAGAAATCATTACACCATTGACAGCACCCCAAACATCCACAACATCAGTCTCTCAAGGACCAAGCATATCAATCATACCATCCACTACAAAAATCCCTATCATCAATACAACGACACCTCTCATCACCACAACAAACACCATTCTAAATTTTCCACCACCACCACCACCAAGACCAAATGTGGCCAATCAATATAGCATCATGTTGCAAGTAGCACAACAGGCCTATCAAAAGGCACTTCAGCAGTTCCAAGCACAACAATCACAAAACATGCAAGCTACTCAACAAGCATAAGCTACTCAAGCAGCTCAAGCCACACAACAAGTGCAATAAGCACAGCAGGCTGCCCAAGCTAAAGCTTTGTTGCAACAACAGCAATCCACCCAAGCTACCCAAGTTGCGCAAGCAGCTCAAGCTGTAAAGGTTGCACAAGTTGCCCAACAAGTGCAAGCTCAAGCTCAAGCTCAGCAAGCCCAATACCAAGCACAACTACAAGTAGCCCAACAACAAGTGTATCAGCAATCCCTGCAACAGTACCAAGCACAGCAAGAAGCAACCCCATTACTAGCCCAACAACAAGTATTGATGGCACAATAGCAAGAAGACCAACAACAAGCATTGTTCGCATAGCGATAGCAAGACCAACAACAAGCGTTGTTGGTGCAACAACAAATGCAGGCATATCGTCAAGCCTTGATCACACAGTAGAGCTTGCAAGCAAACTCCCACCAACATACCCATCATGCGAACAAATCTGCCACCTCAAAACACGTTCACTCCACCCCCCCAATCTGAAAAACGTGACGACACAAATCAAGTTGCTCTCATATCAAGTGTTAAATCTTCAATCGGGAAAAACCACAAAAACACCAAGCAACTTGTGTCCCTATCCCTTTGACAGGAGCCTTGCAATGGTACCATTCCCAAAGGGGTTTGAAATCCCTAAATTCAACAAATATCATGGGACAAGAAACCTTGAAGATCATATCAAGGAATTCCAATTATATTGCATGGAGGTCACATATGATGATACATATCTAATGCAGTTATTTTGTCAAAGTTTGGTTGGCCCCGCCATAGAATGGTTCTCTCGCCTTCCTCCTAGAATCAAAAAATTCCTAGAGCTTATAAACGCATTCATAAAAAACTATGCCTTCAATATCAGTATGGATGTCAGTCTAGAGGAATTATTTTCTCTTAAACAAGTTAAGGGGGAATCATTCACTTCCTTCTTGCAACGATGGCAATCCAAGGCCAATAGGAGAAAATGGGCCATGCCAAAGGAGCGACAAGTTTTCCCATCATTTCCAATCTTGAGAAAACCTTGGCATTCCACCTAAAAGTGCAATGTATCACCACTTACGACCAACTGATCCCCAAGGTGCTCATCATCGAAAGAGCCCTTATTGTGCAAGGGGGAACACCCACATACCAAGAAAATCAATACATTCACCCATCTACCAAATACAATGAGAAACCTCACACGTGGGCAAGAAACAAAAATGTCACTAATGATGGTGTGGTAGATGCTAAGGTTGTAATCAGTGCTCCAAAACAAAACACGCAAACTTATCAACAACCCCAAGGAAACAACTAAAACAACACACAAGCCAACGTGTTATCACAACAACCACCCAAAAATCAAATCAACAATCTGAACAATCAAGGGGGACCACCCATGCGAAACAAAAATCTGCCCAAGCAGAAGTACACCGCCCTTGGAGAACCAATTGAATTAGTCATGAAGAAACTAATTAATGAAAATCTCATCAAAATTCCCACTTATGAGAACTATCAGGAACCCCAAGTAAAACCACCATGGTACAATGAGAATCACCTTTGTGATTTTCACAAGATCAAGGGGCACACCACTGTTAGCTACATGAGGTTGAAAAATCTGATCCAAGACCTCATCAATGACAAGATCATAAATGTTGAACAACTAGCTGGAAATAAGGACTTAAAAATATACACAAATCTGACGTCAAATCATAACCAAGGGAACAACCATGGAAAGACCAAGTATTCCAATGTAAACGATGTGTATGATCATGTTGTCGCATTCACTGATGAGATGGTCACTATTATTAGTATCAAAGGATCCAAAGTTGATTGTGGAGTCACCACATGCGGCGACAAGGTCACCATTGTTAGACCATCTCAACCACCTAGGGCATCTACCTCCAATCCAAAATTTGTTCCTAATGGATACAATGTCCTAAACCAACTAAAAAGAACCCCTACTCAAATCTTCATCATGGAGTTGCTAAAGATATCGCCTACACATAGAAAAATCCTAGAGGAAGCATTGGCTTCATCCACCATCTCCGCGGATCTAGATGCTAACCAGTTCCAAGCTATGGTCAAAAATATCACCACCCCCAATCTCCTAACATTATTCAATCAAGACTTCCCTGCCCAACCATCTCACAATCACACACTCCACCTTGAGGTCTTGGTTCATAAAAACAAAGTCAAAAGGGTCTTGGTGGATGGGGGTGCAGGTTTAAACATTTGTTCCCTCAAACTAATAAAGAATTTGGGATTCTCAAAGGATGCCATTGAAAAAGGAAAAGGCATCACAATCAAATCATATGATGATTAGGAAAGGGTGTCTCAAGGCACTATTCAAGTAGGGCCATCCATTATGGAAACCACATGCCAAGTCCTTCACCTTGATTTTCCTTTTAACATTCTCTTGGGGCATCCGTGGATCCAAGGGATGCAAGCAATCGCATCAACCTTCCATCAGTGCATCAAGTTCCCATATCAAAATCAAGAGGTCGTGTTCCATGGTTATCCCAAACCTTTGCCTACTACAAGAGCCTGGAAGCAAAATACTATTAAATCCCTCAAGTCCTAAAAAATGATGAAGGCCCTACCACTCTGTATGTAGACCCAGCTACATTAACCTCCACTTATGAGACAAAGACACCTGACATCCCCAATATCTTTGAAATCAAAGTCATTGTCCAACAACGGGTGTGGGGATTATAGAATGAAGAAAAGTTCTTTCATCATAAGAGAGTTACCTCAATCTCCAAGGTCTCATGGGCAACCCCAACCAGTTGGAACATCATCCCAAACCTTCAAAGCAGACCCCTCTAGATTCAAATCTTGGGGAGATCTAAGTCAGGAAATAGTTGATGAAAGAGACATATCCAGTCTCCTATATAGAGATAAAAGGCCCATGCCTGATCTTCTAATGGATGAGAGCAGCAAAGGTCTACAAATAATGCTCAATATGAGCTATAATAGAAAAAAGAAACTTGGGCAGAATAACAACAACCTATTTGAACCCCTTGTCACTAAGAAGCATATAAGAAATCTTGGCCTCAGATGTACCCCTCTGAAAGTAACCATACTTGGAAAAGTGACCCTGGTTAAGAAGGTAAAACTCCTCCTCAGTTATCTGCATCTACCCTTCAATTACCCATATCCACATGTCGAGTCATAGACAACTTTACCTTTGACATAACTGATGTGTGTACTAATGATGAGGATCCCATAAATTTCCTATGATTTTCGAAGATTCCTCTCTACTCATGATTATTACCTTGTCTTTTGAGTCAAACTATCAAACCCATGAAATAAACCTAGTCTACCCTCAACTCATTGATTACCACCAATTTTGGACACATTAAAAAATGATGAGGCACTCTCAAAATTCATGGGATTGCAGGATACGATACCATATGGAGATCACAAGACCAGGTTCAACATCATACTAGACACACAAGCCTACTATGGGGAAATGATTGAATCCTTCAACTGCAAAAGTGAAAATCTAAGAATAGTCTCTAGGTCTTTGAGTGAAAATTTAAGAATAGTCTCTAGGTATTTGAGTGAAAACCACACTATGGCACTCTCAGACCTAAAAACATTAAAAATAAAGGATGCATCCAATGGTGAAAACCTCTTTGAGTCATCTAAGGATGAAGGATTCAATCTTCCCCTTAGTGCCATACATCAAGAGAAGTTAGCAGTCCTAGCAGAGAAGTGTAATCTAGTCAACCTAGGAACATAGGAACTACCACATATAGCATTCTATGCAGAGTCACTTCTCACAAAAGAATAGGAACTTCTAGTTGTGTTCCTAAAAGAGAGAAAGATAAACTTTGCATGGACATATGTGAACATGTCAGGCCTTGATCCTAAGGTTGTGGTTCATCATCTAGCAGTGTATCTCAAAGCAAAACCAATGAGGCAAAAGCTAAGAAAAATGCATCCCCAAATAGCATTATTGGTCAAGATGGAATTGCAAAAACTCATGTTATGCCTTGCATAACCACCCCATTTTATTCTGGAACAAAATGGGTACCCCCTTCTCTTTTGGGTTTCGTTACCTCTGTTGTTTGCTTTGACCTTTGGAATTCTTTTGTTTTTCTCCTAACTTTATCTTTTGTTTTATCTAATTTGATTTTGGTTCTATCTCAGCTTGAGTTGGTTTTCTTCTTACTAAGAATTGAATGAAATAATCATAAGCAACAGTGTATTTTATTATAGTATATTTTATTTTCTTTTGAGGACTAATGGAGGCAATTGTTATGCAGGATCGAATTATTCATCTGAAGATATTTCTCAAGGAAGTCAATTGGAAAACATGCCTTAGTCTCATTCAGCATGAAACTCCTCAAGGAAAAGGTCGCTAAGACCCTCCTGTTGTCTTGCCGACTAGTACTTTAATTACATTCACTTGAAATCCGAAGGGTTGCTGAGACATTTCGGTCACTATGAGTTTCTATGTGTCTCACTGATCAGAATGATCTCTCGGCGAAACAAGGTCGGCATCGGGGAGAAGTCTTCCCGATAGATGGAGGTTTCGCCGACACGAGGTAATATTGGCATAAGCTCTCATCGATCCATCGAAGTATCAGCGAAATGGGGATGTCATCGGGGGATCTCAGAAGGATTTACTCTCGGCATGAAGTCTCACCAATAGGGTGAGGTCTCGCCGAAGTCGAGTGGTTTCGAGGTAAAGTTCCCCTTTGGGGTGATGTCCTGTCGATATAGTGAAGTCTCGACGAAAGGGTTATCCCTTCGCCATGAGGTCTGGCAGATATGCTAGGGTCTCCCCGAAGTGCTCTTGACTCGGAAAAGAGGGGCTCGATCGGTGTAATGTCTCACCGATAGAAGGAGGTCTTGGCGACAACAGTTAGCGTCGACAAGAAGTCTCACCGACAGGGTGAACTCTTGCCAAATTAGAGGGGCATCGGGTAGAGGATTTATATTCGCCATGAGGTCTTGCCGACTACGGAATGTCTCAGTGAAAGGGCAAGACGTCAGGGCGAGGTCTCGGCAAAGAATGAAAGTCTCAGCGACAGGGACTAGTATCGGCGTAATGTCTCGCCGAGGGCCGATGGTCTCACCGAGGGGATTATCCCTTCAATATAGGGTTGTGCTCTCGGAGAGATGTCCTGTCGACGCATGGTGTCTCACCGAAAGATTTAATTTTGGCATAACATCTCACCGAAAAGAGTGAAGTCTCACCGACAGGGTGAACTCTTGCCAAAATGAAACGACATAGGGGAGAGTGGTTTGCGTTCGCCGAAAGGTCTCACCGACTGGGTGAGGTCTTAGGGAAAGGAGGTGTCATCGCCATCAAGTTTGGCCAAATGGTAAAGGTCTTGCCGAAGGTTCTCCCTTCGGTATGATGTCTGGGTGATTGTGAGATGTCTCAGCGAAATGGAGTGTTCTCGGCATGAGGTCTCCTTGACCACGAAGAGTCTTATCGACATAATGGGATCTCACTGAGGTGAGATAAGCTCACCAAAAGATTTGTGGTTTTGGTGAAAGGTCTCGCCGACCAATCAAGGTCTTCCCGACTGAAATGAGTTCATTGCAGAAACAAGTCGGCTTCACTATGAGGTCTTGCCGACCCGATAGGGTCTTGCCGATACAGAATGAGCTCGAGGAGAATGGAGGGGTTCGACATAAGGTCATGCCAACTAGCAATGGTCTCGCCAACATGATTTCTCCCTTCGGTGTAATGAAATGCGCTCAATGAAAGGTCTCGCTGACCCAGGGATGTCTCGGCGGAAGGGGTGTGAGTTCGACATAAGGTCTTCCCGACATGGGTGTGCTCGCCAAAGAAAGAAAGGCTCACTAAGAGGTCTTGCCGAAGGAATGCGTTCTTGCCGATACCGATGGATCTACAAATAGGAAAAGGATGTCAGTGTGACCAATGGAGCTCGTTGTGACTTCTAACCGATAGCGATTGTCTTGCCGATGGGTTTTGTGGTATTGATATGACTTGCGCAACCCAATGGAAGGTCTCGCTGACTGACATATGTTACACCAATAGCTGTTGAGAGAGGTATAATTGCATTGGGGAGACATGATGAGTGTCTCACCAACATGTGATTTTGCTTGAACAACCTTTGACCACCTGAGAATCTTGCGTGGCATATGTTTAACCAATCAAGAGGAGCTAAGAGGGTGGACCGACGACAGTTTGACTGATTGACTTCCTCCTTGAGGAAGACTAACAAAATGCAATCGGTGTGGATTTGCTTTGTGAATAAGTCGATGGAGCAACTCGACGAACAATGGTGTGAAGATCCAATGGGAAGCCTGATGTTGCTTCCAGAGGATGGTCAACTCGCAAAAGGTCTAGAGTGGGGAGAAAGGTAGAAAAGAGGAAGAAACCATGAGTCACAGTGACAACTGGGATCGCTGCTGACAGAGGCAGATCAGTATTAATGGCAATGCTTTAGAGCATTCAAGGAAACTCTTCAAAGGGGGTTCGAAGATGGAAACAAAGACCAGGAGTAAATGTTTTAGCTGCAAAAGATCTGAGATCCTTCCTGAAACAGTTTTCCAACAACATGGACAGCAGGGATACACATTTAATGCAGAACCAACTTTATCCAAAAGATCTGAGGGCCGACCCTTTGGGAGTAAGATATTTTGTAAACCCTAAAACAAGGGCCAATGCATTCTTTTTGGTACACTCTATATATATGGCATTCTTGCCTCTTTGTAAAGGGTTAGAAGCTAGGAGAAATAGAGACAGTTAGAGGAGATAATAGGGTAGACAAGTCTAGAGATAGATTTTTAAGAGGAGGAATTTTCTGAAGGATTAAGGAGACAGAGCTGCATCCTGATTCTTTGTAATGGGAGTTTCTTTTGTCTTCTTAGTTAGGAGTTAGATTCAACATAGACTGTAATGTATCTTTCCAGTTTTCTTTGTATAGATGGGAACAAGTTGGAGTCACGAATTTTCTATACACTGGTGATTGTGTCAGGTTTGTAAATGTTGCTTATTTGTTTCACTAATAGTAGAAGCAACCAAATTAAAATCTACTTCATGATGTGTTCCAGAATGGTGTTTGTCTTGAGTTAATCATTTAATTTGGGAAGTTTTCAAGGAATAAAAGTTTGATTTTATGTTTTGTTTAAATGGTGACTTGCAACCTGCTGTTGAAATCAGCACTGTGAATGAATGAAACTATGTGTTAATCACAAGTTAATTTTGTTCTGCAATTTTAGTTAGGAATTCCTTGAAAGGTAACAAGTCTGGTTAAGTTAGGTGAATTAACATTCTTTTTTGTTCAAAATCTCTAATCTATCTTTTTCTGTTTCTTTGAAAACCCGGGTTAGAGTAGGTTTAAGTTATGTTTGATCTCAAAATAATCTAGAAGCTCAACACGAGCAAGCCCCTTGAACATTACTATTACATTGACCATTGAGCAACATCAGCATAATTGAGAACCAACTACCAGGACCTTGGGAGCTAAGATATCCATGTGTTGTCTTTCTCTTTCAGGAGAAACAGAATAGTAATATTTTGTTTAACTGTTGCTGTGCCACCTAGACCATCAACAACTCCTAGATGTGGGATTCATACGGTCAATTGATTATCCAGAATGGGTCTCAAACCTTGTACCTATTTCAAAACCCACTAAGGGAATCTACATCTGCACAAACTTCAGAGATATCAACAAAGCATGTCCCAAGGATGATTTCCCACTATCAAACATTGACATGATTGTGGATATGATAGCAAGACATGAGATGTTATCGTTAATGGATGGATTCTCAAGTTACAACCAGATCATGATAGCAAAATATGACCAACATAAAATGGCCTTCACTTTCCCATGGGGGACATATTGTTGGAATATGATGTTGATTGGGTTGAAAAATGTAGGAGCAACCTACCAGAGGGCCATGACACTAATCTTTCACAACATGATTCATAAAATTATCGAAGATTACGTGGATGATATATTGGCCAAATCAAAGAAACGACGAGATCATATAGCCGCATTGGGCTCCATATTTGATAGGTTAGAGGAATACAAAGTTAGACTCAATCCAAAGAAGTGTGTCTTCATTGTACAGTCAAGAAATATTTTCGGATGTATCGTGTCTATGAGAGGGATTGAGATAGATCCTGTTAAGGTTAAGGAAATTCTTGAAATGGAGGCACCCAAAACATTGAAGTAGCTAAGGGGCCTACAAGGAAGACTCCAATCCATCCGCTGATTCATAGCACAACTAGCAAACAAGTTAATTCCCTATTATCATCTACTCCACAAGGGGGTGGCATACAAGTGGGATGAAAAATGTGATAAGGCTTTCAACAAGATCAAGGAATACTTACTCACGCTGCCAGTCCTCATGCCACCAATTCTAGGCAAACCCTTGATCTTATACATATCAACAACAGTGGAAACTCTCGGCACTCTCCTAACACATCATGATGAAAATGGAAAAGAGAGAGCTATCTATTATATCAGTAGAACTATGGTGGGCCATGAACTGAACTATACATCCATTGAGAAATCCTATCTAGCAATTGTATTTGTAGTGCAAAAGTTCAAACATTACATGCTAGCCCATCAAATAAACCTCATGGCAAAGATAGACCCCCTTAAGTACATGCTTCCAAAGCAACGCTTACAATGCGGACAACTAAGTGGGTCATGATTCTGATAGAGCATGGCATTCAGTATGTGAAATGCAAGTCCATCAAAGGACAAGAAATTATAGATAAACTAGCAAAGGAAATGATATACTCAGAGAGCCCCCTTGTATCAGAATTCCTCAACAAATCAATCTTTAACCTAAGTGTAGCAGATCACTGGAAAATGTACTTTGATGGATCCTACATGCAACATGGGTCGGAAGCAAGGATTTTCTTCATCACTCCACAAGGGGATTGCATTCCAAAATCATACAAGTTGTCATTCCCTTACACAAATAACATCATAGAATATGAAGCTCTTGTCATAGAGTTGAGAATTGTGGTGCAATGGCAAATCATGGCACTTAAGGTCTACGGGGATTCACAGCTCATAATCAATTAGGTCAACAATGAGTATCAAACAAAGGAAAACAAGCTAACTCCATACAAGAAATTGGTGGAAAGCATCAAGGATTCCTTCATTGATATCACATTTGAGCAACTACCAAGGAAAAACAATAGAGCGACAGATGCAATGGCTATAATCAGGTCACTCCTAAATGTCCCACGCAATATCCCAAAGCAAGAATTCCTTGTAGAGCATCTTCTCATGCCCGCATTCGAGGTACCAGAGTCTGAATTTGTGTGTGAAATCATTGGTTCCAGTGATCCTTGGTACCATGCTCTATACACTTACCTAAGAATAAGAGTCCTCCCCGCCGACATAACCCTAAACCTCAAAAGAGCCTTTGTCAAAAAATCATCATGTTTTGTCATCTTAGGAGATACCCTTTATCATAGAAGCATTGAAGGAACCTTGTTACATTGCCTAAATGCTGAGGAGGCATTGACTGCCTTAACCGAGGTACATAACGACATTTGTGGTTCACATTCGAATGGTATGACCTTGGCCAAGAAACTGCTGACGACAAATTACTATTAGCCTACAATGGAAAGAGAAGCACATGACTATGTCAGAAGGTGTTTGCAGTGTCTGCAACATGGGGATCACATTCATGCACCAGCCTATGAGCTCCACCCAATTGTTACACCTTAGAAATTTTCACAGTGGGGGCTCAATCTTGTTGGCAAAATTACCCCCACTTCATCCAGTGGACACAAGTTCATCATCACCGCCACTAAATACTTCACAAAGTGGGTAGAAGCCATTCCCATGGCCTATGTCACAGGAAAGCAAATATCAAAGTTCATCTTGAATTACTTAATTTTCCACTATGGTGTCCCTCAAGCCATTATCTCAGCTAACAGGACACCTTTCAAGAATCGGGATGTTCACGACCTATGCCACAAGTTTAATATCCAACATCGTTTTTCCACCCCATACTACCCCTAAGGAAATGGCCAAGCTAAGGCTACAAATAAGACCATCTTAAAAATCCTCAAGAAAATGATCAATGAAGTTGGTCATGATTGGCACCTCCAATTGAATCCCACCCTCTGGTCCTATCGAACAAGTATCTACACACCAACAGGTGCCACCCCTTTCTCTCTAGTCTACAAATTAGAAGCCATACTCCCCATCGAGATTGAGCTCCCATCACTAAGAATATCATTGTAGAATCTCATCATGGATGAAGAGTATCGGGTGTCAAGATTGAACGAGCTAGAATTACTAGATGAGCAATGTATGGATGCCTTAAACCATTTGCAAGTATACCAAAACCATCTCAAGTGAAGTTATAACAAGAAGATCAGGAGTCAAACATTCCAAGTCAAAGAGCTAATGTTGAAGAAATCAGAAGAACGTTCCAAATCCAGATGGCAAAGGTAAATTTGAACCCAATTGGTTGGGGCCCTTCGTCATCACAGTGAGTTAGAAGTCAAGGGCATATTAGCTATCAATGCCCAAAGGAGAACCTCTGCAAGAGCCCATGAATAAATCCCATCTCAAAAAGTTTTATGCCTAAATTTGCAAGGTATAAAACCAAAAAATACAAAAATAAACAAAAATAAAATAAAATAAAGGATTAAAAAAAATAGTATAGAGAAAAATCATCCTCTAATGAAAACCACTTCGGTGGCACTTTGGGAAAGTACCTTGGTGAAAACCTGGCAAACAAGTGCCTTGCGTAAAAAAGCACTTTCCATCCACCAAGATCTCCACGGATTGTCTTGCATCGTCCATCCATCACACTTCCATCATCCATATCATCCTCTTGTCACCCATCCATGTCCACATCATAGCTTGGTCGTGTGTTAGTATCATGATCCCTCCTAGTACTACTTGGCCCATTCTCAAGGTCAGTTTGTCTTGCCTATATCAGAGTATTTTATTGCATCACGCTGGGGGCATGTTCTCATCAGATCAGATTCATGTATATTCTTGAAGTCTTCCCTAAATTAGAAAAATTCAAAAACATCAAAAAATCCAAAAGCATTCATAAAATCAAAAAAAAATCCAAAAACATTCAAAACATATCAAAACCCAAAAACAAGTCAAAAAGTTAGTTGAAAAGGTCAAAAAACTAAGTCATCTTGTAGAACTACTGATCTCTAAGCTCTCAATGTAAGCAAGGTTGATCTTTGGTCATCCCCCAAGACACTTAGGTCAGTCCTTTAGGAGTATCATAATAAATTGGCAATCCATTTGTTCATATTTCATCAATAATTGAGTCTATGTCAATTGAACTACGTGGTCTCTTCGTGTATAATGTAGGCAAAGCTAATCTTTGATCAACCCCCGAGGCCCCTAGGATAGGTCTTTAGGTTAGTTTCTTGGTAAAAATCTCAAAAAACCCCAAAACATTGGATTTATTTGAAAATCAAAACATTTGTAAACATCTTGAAAATACCAAAAATAGTCTCAAAACATTTCAAAAACATTCAAATATTTGAAAAAAAAACCCACCCATCCCATCTCGCTATCACCCGTAATAAACATCCACTCATAATAAATCATCATCACCCTCAACCTTTGATAAGACAATCAGAAACAAGTCTAGCAGGTTAAAAGTAAAAAACTCAAACGTCAAAGTCTCAAGTCTAAGTCAGTAGGTAAACAAGTTGGTCAAATTTTTGTATTAACAACTCATCATCCAGTCAATCCCAAATCATCTGATAACATCATGTCCTAGGATGCATCCTTACTACTATGGACATCAACATCAGGCATCACCGTAGTTTAGTCTTGGCTTGCGGTGTGAAGAACGTTAGCTTGTTTGTTTACTTTATCTTTGTCTTTTGGCTTATCTTATTGCACTCATTCCAATGACTTCTTAATTATTTCCAAACAAAGGGATTTAGAGAGAAAGGAATGGGGCAACGATCATTATATTTTTATCTATTGTGCTTGTTGGATATTCTTGTAATATAACCTTGGTCATGTGTGCTTTGTTTAGGTGTAGGGAGGGTGTTTTAGGTGTCTCGTTGACCACATAGGAAGGCTTGGCTTTCTAAGTTTTGGTCTAAGATATTTGGAATATATGAATTGTATTTTGAATAAGGTTTCATATATCAGGTGTGAATAGGAGTACTTCTATTTGATTTTTGAGTCAAATTCCATCACATTGGGTGCAACACCATCCTAATTCTTTATACCTTGATGCATCGTGCATATGTGTGTTATCAAACATAAGGTAAATAGCCCTTTAAAATCCCAATTCCTAATAAGAAAATCATCATCATCATCTAATAAAGTTGACTTGTTAGATTCTCTTATTTCTTCTTGCTTCTTTCCACGCTAACATGGTACCATGACAGTTAATCATAAATAATCGTTAATGCATCCATCCTGGATTCACAGACCATCAGCATAATCATATCATATGCATTATATTTCATCATTCCATAATATAGATTGGTTATTCTAAACATCTCATAAACTTGCATCCATTCAATAAATATTAAATGCATCATCACATAGGCATTATTAAATCATATCATATACATCATCATATCATCATTAAATGCATCTTCAAATAGGCACCATCATTAAAATGCATCATCACATGGGCATCATTATAGAAAGTGTCATCACATCATATCATGTGCATAATCATGTCATCCACATACGCATCATACATAACAAAGATATTGAAAAAGAAAAGGAATATATCATAGCATGATCATCATCCATCATTGCATAATATAGATATGTTAGTCTAAGAATTTTAAACATTTTCATATCATAACATTTGCATCATCCATACATCATCATAAAAGTGCATAGAAAAATACTAAAAAAGAAATACATCCATAAACATCTACATAATCATTGCATTGCATAAAATAGAATCATATCAAGTCATCACATTGCATATAGAAAATAGATACATCCATCCATCATGCATAAATAGAATAGACACATCTCATATATCAAATTAGTCATATCATATATATCATCAATAATGCAATTGTCATGGTACAAGAATCAGGATCAAATGTGTATGTCATCAATCAATATATATATAATTTCCAATGGGGCTATCAAAAACAAAGCCCGTAGATCTCAAAAATAATATTGTCTCTGAATCAAAATTGTGAGGCTAGCCCTGATGGTTGCTCCCCTCACCTAGCAGATCCTTCCTTTGCCCTGTCTGCTATGAAAAGTCTGGTGCTTGGGCCACTCAAGGCACTTCTTGATGGTAATGAACTCTATAATATTTTTCCTCTCGTATGGCATCCCAGTACATGTGTGCAAGAACTGTCTTGCCCTGTGTGACCTCCAACTATTGATGTCAACTAGTCTCCTGTGCCAACTGAAGCTCAATGGCCCGTCTTTGTTGTATGCACTGATCTCACTCGGTCATCAATGTGGAAACTTGTGCCTATAGATGTTGGATGAGAATATCCCGCTGATCTGGCTGAGGTGGTGATGGTGGTGGTGGTGGCTATTATTGTTGGTCTCTCGGAGGCTATTCTTGATGATCCCTCGAAGCATCTCTCTACTTGTCCTCATCTCTTTATTGGTCTATATCCCCATCCCTCTGACCGTGTACCTAATCTCTCTGTCCTCGTTGGTCGGGAGGTGGTCCACCTCCTCCTCTGCCCCTGTCTCCATCCCCATCTCTATCTCCTCAGCCTCTTCACCCCCACCCTACTAACCAACCTTTGGGTCTTCGTCGTGGTAATAATGCACCAAGCACTGTCAATCTAATTGGGGGGGCGAAACCAATCTCAGTATGCCAATGTGGTCCCTAGGTCTGCTAGGCCCTGATCGTATGGCCATGGTCTAGCCACCAGCTGTCCAAAATTGTCCACTGCCTCATCTGTAGGGATCATCTGACCCCATGTAGTCTCTCTAGTGGTGCGGGAAAATATGGCCATATATCCGTCATCGATCCTATCTTATGTCTCTCTAAACTGTCTAGCCAACTGATCCAGTAGATAACGCTCAATCATTGTGTGCTCTCTGCCCTGCATGAGCCTGTCTTATCTCGCAAAGAAGATTTGATGTACGTCATTGTACCAGGAAGGGACCCCCAGCCAAGGCCACCAAGTAAAAATTGTCATCTCATCCAAAACCCTCCTCCAGTGAGGATGTTGGTTGCTCTTGTATGGGTAAAGCTCAAATGACCTCTATACTACTAGACTACCATGTCATCTAGCTCCATGTCAACTAGTGTAACTCAGGGGCAGAGCACTACAATGTGCTCCCAAGCCCAGATGTGAAGAAGTGTCACTCTAGATCCAATAGCCCTGTTGTCGCAATAGGAAAACTTGTGCAAATCATGATAGAGTGCATCCAACATCATTGGTCCCCATGCAAAGCACACTCTTCAACAAAGCATCCACTCCTAGGATAGACCCCATCTAGGACTGAAGTATCCACCGTGCCAATCTGGTGCCACAATGCCTGAGATAATAGCTGCTAGGATCAAACGAAATGGTGACATTAAGCTCCTATATTGCTCCAGCTTAATTTATCCTTAAAAAAAATGATCTTGTCAAGACCCATGACCTCGTAACAAGCATCTCTCCCAATGTCCACATCATAGATCACTCGCTCTCTGTGGATCGGCAAACAAAGAATATGATAGACATCCTCCAGGGTAATTGCCACCTTTCCTATGGGGAAGTAAAACGATGATGTCTCATTGTGCCATTGCTCTAACAGTGTTTTCATCATCCCTAAATATGTCTTGATGGTTGGGGCATATGCAATGTACCATAATCCTAATGCCCCAAGGTGCTCTTGGAGCAACTTGTGCATCCCATGTAGTTTGCTCAGGATCAAGGACTTATGCTCTAGTGAGTGTATAGCTCTGCGTCCTCCTGCACTAGTAAAGCCACAGCGTTAGGTTTCGTAAAAAAACTAGGATCTTGTTTAAATTTTTTGCAAACGAAATAGCAAACATGCGTTGTTTGCAATTGCATTATTGTTTGAAAGTTCCAAACTGTGCTACTGGGACCCTCTAAATTCCAAACTCTGTCACCTCGACGCAGTTTGACTGTGTGCTTGCTTGACTCAAAACCCTAAATCGCTAACTAGATTGTCACAACACTATTTACATATGTGGCTTACTTTGAAGTCTAAACCCTAATTGCTAAAATGTGATGTCGCGTCACCAAACTCAATAGTGGCACACTTTAAGGTCATGGGCGTTGATTCTAAGCTTTCAGCGACACCAAACAACAATGCTTGACTAGGTTTGACTTTTGACTCTAATTAATGCGGACAAAAAATAAAAGCACAAGGTAGGGTAGGGTCACATATTGGTGATCCTGCACCTAGGAGTCACTAATACACTCACACTCACTCTGAAATGTGTTGTGGAAGCACACGTTGTGCCATCTCAAATAGCAGTCACAGCTCAAAACGATGAAATCTCTAAGGCTGAATGTGCAAATGAATTGGAAGTGGCCCCTCGAGGCCTATTTAAGCATGAAAACTAGGGTTTTTTTGACCTTTTTTACCATCCAACCAAGGTTTTGGACCCCCAATCCCGTTTTTGCCCATCCGAGGGTCATTTTACACCTTTTTTTTGCATTTTGGCATGTTTTTGGCATCTCGGAGCCTTTTTGGACCCATTGAGCACCTTGTCCTCTTTTTGTGCGAAATCACCCAAATATCCAAATTTTTGTCTGATCTCTCGAGGGGGACAGTATACCAGCATAATTCATTTGTTGGGGCAGCAATGGAGCATATAAAAAAAATTAAATTAAATTAAATTTTTATCTTGGCAAGTTTATTCTTTGAACCAATGCAACATGTACATTGCTTCAAAGAGGGACAAAATGTAGACGTGAAATATATATTGATTGATCATATACACTTAATTCTAATTTACTAACATCAGTTCATCTTGAATCATCTCCTTTATTAATCATTTAATCATATAATCTTTATTTGATTAAATTCATTACATTTCATCTCTTAATTAAATAAATCAATTTTATCTTATTAAGTCATCATCTTCTATTGATTAAATAAATCATTTTATTTAATTAATCTCTAAAGTCATCTCCCTTAAATTAAATAAATTAATCTTTATTTGATTTAATATAACACCATCCTCTTTAATTAAATAAATCAAACCCTTATTTAATTAAATCTCTTAAATCATTATTCTTCTCATTCTTGATTTATTTAAATCCTAAAATCTAAATCAGAGTGTCAAATCAAGCTAATCTTCATTTAAATTAATCAAATCATGATTAATTTTAATCTTAATCCATCAAATCCTCTAGCTTTTGTAACTTTCTCATGAAAATCATTTTAATTGATTTATTAAATCTCTATTTACTTTCAAGAAGGCATCGAAAGGGAATATTCTTCAAATTCAAAAAATCTCTCCAAAAGGGTTTGTACATCCAACAAGGCATTAAAGGCCTCTTACATGTCCTTTTCTTGAGCCAAGTGGCATTTAATTCATTTTTCCTCCCCCTCCAACTTGTCATTTCATCAATTTTGAAATTCCACCTAATTGCATTTAATTGCATAATGACCAAAATGTGCTCCACTTTTGTTCACTCACATGTTGACAAGTGGCTTTATGCTATTGGTTGGTGTTTGATCCCACATTCATCCATTTTGCCTCATCCTCCATCTCTTTCATCTATAAATAAGAGGCTCTCATTTGGATTTTGGATCCACAAGTTTAGGCAAAGTCATTATCTTGAGATTTCGAATTTGTTCATACATTGTTCATCCATCTTCATAGCTTTCATCAAGTTTCATGGCTAGGTTATGGTCAAATTTCATCAAGGAGCATCTATCTTCATCAATCATCATTCAAGCTTGCAAGGAGTTGGGAAAGGGCCATTTTCCACATCAAAATGGCACCAATTCCCCCATGGGATTGAGAGTTTGGACATTAAAATAGGATTTAATAGCTTGTTTACTTGTGTTCTTCATTTATTTCTTGTTTTCATGTTTCAAATTAATCTCATGGGGAATGTTGTTTCTAACTTGCATATTAGACTAATTATGTGTTCTCTGTGTTTATGCGGGTCTAGGATCACCATTCATAGTATGTATATATATGTGGTATATATATTGTTGAATAGGACAACTGAGAGAGGGGGTGAATCAGTTGTCACCAAATTAAATGCCTTAACCATTTATCAAAACTAGATCCAAATGTTGCTTAAATGATTTATCAATAAATGCAAAAACTAAAAGTTATCATACAAACATAGTAACAATAGATTTACGTGGAAAACCCAATGAGGGAAAAACCACAGTGAGGATTAACTCACACTGTAGAGAATATCAAAACCAATTACAAAAAGGCTCACTACCTGAGATAAGGGGCATTGGTTGAGATAAGGGTCATTGGTTGAGATAAGACTCACTGCCTGAAATAAGGACTCACTATCCACAGGGCTACAATGTGGAGGGCTCACTACCACAAAGATACAAAGAAGATGGCTCACTACTTGAATACAAAAGTTATCACTTACCATCCACAATGAAATGATAAATTACACCTTTCTTAAGCTGAATTTAGTTCCAGATGAATTTTTGTACAAGTAGTACTGCATATTAGTAATCACTCAATACTTCTACTCTGATCACACTTATTGTATTTTCTTGATTCTCTTATTCTAATCTATTGCATCCACACACTCTTTTTTCTCTATATCCTTCTTGCATAACCTCGCATCTCTCGTCTTTTTTGGACACCCACACACACACACACACACACACACACATATATATATATATATATATATATATATATATATATATGTATGTATCTTACTCATCAATTAGGTCGACCAAAACATCCATAAAGTATTGCATACACTAAGTCGGCCAAGATCTTCAAATATCTAAATCATAGTTTGTCACACAGTAGGAACCAAACCTAAAAACCAACACACCGGACCACATATAACGATCATGTTTAATGTGAAATAACTTCTAGTAAATGAGTCATACATGCAGTACTGTTGTGTGGTCTCACAACACGCCCCAAGACTGAAAAGACTTGGGGACCCAAGTGAAAAAAATTTAACTCCTATGGCAAGAGCTAACAAATTGGAAGATCACCAAAAGTATAGAAGAAGAAAGAGAAATCTTTAATAAAGAAAGTACTTTGTATGGTAAGTGTTTTGTGCACCGGGTACCAGAAACACAGAAAAGGCGAAAGGTAATGTGAAGTTCAAGTGAAAGACTCCAGTTCGGTATGATGGAGTCCGGTAAGATGGAGTTCTCATATTAACCAAGGTTCGGGAAAGTAAGTGGGTAAAGCTGAATACCGGGTATTGGGTACCAGATTATAATGTGAAAAGGAAATGTTAAATTGCTTTGTTTGTATAATTACCTTGGTGATCCTATATATATATATATATATACAAGGGTTTATGATATTTTTTTTTTTAAAGTGAGTTTTTATGGAATTTTGTACTAACATTTGAATAATGTTTTTATTTACATGAGATGTTGTGACACATTTTTTTAAAAAGGGATTTAATATTTGGAATTTTGTGATTATAGGAGATATTGAT
The DNA here is from genome assembly GCA_007258455.2 of Sequoia sempervirens. Taxonomy (NCBI): domain Eukaryota; kingdom Viridiplantae; phylum Streptophyta; class Pinopsida; order Cupressales; family Cupressaceae; genus Sequoia; species Sequoia sempervirens. Next base: position 360,827,119 of record VDFB02105785.1, read on the forward strand.
TGTGATGGAAAGCTCAGTTATGGACGGTTGGGAAAACTTGAGTCATGGATGGAATAAAATTCAGTCTGACTTGATCACTCTGGGAAGTGATAATGCAAATGGCTTTGAGTCCACCGGAATGCTAAGGATCTTGGTAGTTCACATGTGGTGGGAACAAATACTAATTTTTGGGATAGCCCATTCTTGAGAGTGACAGAACCGGAGCCAAGTGAAGTGTAGGGGGGAAAAATTCCACTTTATCATTCTGAATATATGGGAACCCCTACATATGATCACGATTCCAAGTATCATCTTGGAAAAGATTCTAGATAAAAGTAGAACCCGAAGAGCTTCAACGAGTAATTGGAGTTGACTTCAATTGCAATTCTCCTATTGGTCACAATATTCCACGTGTCTTGATGAGATTGGTCCCTTAGATTTCCTCTCATGTATTTGTATTATCTATCTAAGCCTTGTGTTCTATAAAAGGCCAGAGGATGCTTAATTTTCGTTTAAGTTTGGAATTTGTGGATGTCAAAGGAGAAAAAACTTCTTTTAAGTTTTGTTATTTTTTCCTGCTTTCTAAACCATTTCAATGTAAAACTTTGTATGCACATAGACATTAATTAATATCAGAGCTTTATGGATACTACCTATCTAAGTATCTTTTGTAGTTGGTTTTGTAAGTTCGGCCGAACAAGATCGTATGTTGCACTGTTTAAGGGTGCATAAAGAACCTACTCGGTGTCCATAAACGAAACCCTCTCTCTTTAAAAGCTTGCACCATTTTATATGTAGCTATGAAGCAATCTGGTGAAATATAAAGTGGTTTGCTTTGCTTCGATTAATTCTTTGGGGCATCCATGGAGAATAATTGGGAAAAACTTTTATTTTTCAGTATTTTTATATTTTGTTTTAGAATAGATGTTTAATATTTTTGAAAATGTTTCAAAAAATATATGTGAATGGAAATAGTTTTGTTGAAAATCTTTTATTTTCCATGAAATTGTTGAATTCTTAATGTTAAATCTACTTAAGTGATAGCAAAGGAAATTGGTGAGGATATATGAAATTCTTTGTCAAATCTTTTGGTTTCATGATGTTTGAATTTATCATTGCAATTAGGAAGGCTAACCTAAGATGTTCAAAGAAATAGCAGATATATATGTGTGTATGTATAAAAAAGGTCCCCTTGAGATTAACGACAATTATCACATCATTACTCGAGAGCAACCCTAGTGCAACCATGACCTGGTTATCGAAGAATTGGGATTAAACGGAAGCCAATCTTTGCTTTGTAAATGCTGAATTTCCCCTTAGGTTGTCTTTGTTCCATATCTTTCAAGAAGGATAGGCTCTTTGTGGTCTTGTTTGTGGATATTTTATTCGACCTGATTACTGCAGGTAAAACCATTGTCAACAAGTACTATGTGAACATCAATGACAACCTACTGACATTAATGACAACTATTTGATGCAACCTTCAATCTCCAACATATATATTTGTGTGTGTAATTTGATATAATAAAACATATATATATATATATAAGCTATTGATATAATCCTTAAGTGCATAACATAATGTTGATTATTATTGTTAATATTGTGAAGCAAAGCACATATTATAACATGTGGTGCATAAAACATATGGTGCAAATTTTAGTGGAATGTAAGCCAGAGCATAAAGTTTAATAAGACCATTTCAAAACAAAGAACAAAGCACATAAGAGTTTGGTTGTTGTGTAAATGTTTTAGATGGAAGTAAATGTTGTTTGGAAACCTTTGGAATATTTCAAATCCCACGCCATGTTTGTGGCCCCAAACATAATGAGGTGGTGCCATATTTGCTAGTGTTTGGAATGTAAAAGAAGTCTTCAAAATGCGCATAAGCCTGCAAATAGTATTTAGACTCAGTCAAGTGCAAACTTGGTAGCATTTTGTAAAGGAATTTGAATTAGGAAACTTGTTTTAAGCTTGTTTTCCTATATATCAAGTTGAATCATCCATTTAAATGGTGAGGATTGTGATGTGTTGCAAACCTATGAGTTCACTTGATGACTTGTTGCATGAGGTTAGAAAGGTGGTAGAAATACTAACTTGTTTGTAGCCTTCAATTGCTCACAAATTAGTATAAATAGAGATGCTCATTCTACCAATTGCTACACTTATCATTCTAATTATCATTATGTTATTTTGTTGTGACTTTTGAGTTAGTGAGTTGAGAGCTTGTGAGTTAAGAGTTATTTTTCTATATCGTATTTGTGATTATTATGAGATTTAGTGAGAAGTTAGAAGAGGGTAATCCAGTGGATCTTGAAGGAGGTATCAATTGAACTTTTAAGAGTTCATACTAGGAAGGAGTTTAATCAATTGGAGCATTATACAAGCATGCTATTTTCTATACCTTGGTTGTTATGTTGGAAAGGTTAATTAGATTTGTTACTATGTTGGAAAATAATGCTTTTGAATATGTTGTGATATTTGTTTGAAGATTGCATGTTTCTTGGTTGTGCATTATGTTGTAGAACCTATCGTAATGATTATATATGTATATTCCCTATATATGGGAGTTTTTATGAGTGCAACGTATTTATACTATACATAGATGTCATCACTATATGTAGGATTTCTTAAACTAGATGTATGTAGCAAAGAGTATGATGTTGCTTATACTTTTTAGTAGTAAAAGTCACTTTGTGTATGAGATGTTATGTGGGTTATTCCTGGGGTTTTTTTAATCCATGGGAAAGGGGCTAACCTAAGTATAGAGTATGAATGGTCATCAATCCAAATTGAGCTAGGAAGGTGTGTGAATAAGAGACGTCCACTCTAAGTTTTGTGTGATGAATACTTTGGCCAAAGTAGTGTAAGTAGCCACTATTTACATTGTCAGTTTCACTATGATCTGTGATTATGTACTAGGCCAAGGTGTACATACACGTAGTGGGTAACCACTGTATGTTAGTTCTATAAATATATAGGACACAACACCATCCTCATAAAATACTATTGTTATGAGGTTACCAAACCAACCTATTCGGCAAAGGGTAGGGCCATCTTGCTATTTAGGTAGATGTGTGAGGGACTGCAGTAAGTCTGTGGTTGGCAAAAAAGTACTTGAGTGATGTTTCTCCTCTTCAGTTGGAAGCCAACATTTGAGGGGGAATTCTTGGACCATTTGTACTTTATATATTTTGTAAGCTTTTTTAAGCTATGTATGTATCTTGTATCCATTATATGGGAGTTATAAATATGAAATGTCATGTGGAAATTATGTATCATCATTATTTGAATTAATGAAAGAATTCTTTTGTATGCAATGGGAAAGTTTGGAATATGTTCAAATAAGCATTTATTATTCAAGGAAAATAAAAAATTTATTGTTCTTAAAGGTTAGATGCATAAACTATTCACTTGTGGGTAAAACATAAAAAAAATTGTTGAGCAGAACAATGGGCATGTTACACATGGTATCACAACTACCGAGTTCAACTCTAGAACCTATGTGCTTGCTATGTTTCCAATCCAACATTATATAAGTCTAATGTTTGGAAATTCTTGTGCCAAGATGGTGCATCTCAAGATGACTTCAAGAAATTCAATAATCAGAAATGTGTTACCTACGAGCCAAGAAGGAAAGAGAAGCCCTTGTTTGTACTTGTGAGGGAACTAATTGTGACAACACCATTTGGCTAAGCCATACCAAGAATTTTAGTCATGCCCTTTCACAAATTAGTCAAGAGAAGAGAAGGATGAAAGATGATGCCAACTTCAACTACTTACTTTCTATCTCACCGGGTAGGTCAAACTCTTTGTCACTTTCCAGGGATATGCCCTCAAAATGTAGTGTTAGTTCAATCATGATATTTAGGTATCCTTGAGTTCTTCCCTTAGCGGAATTCATTGTAATAGCCACAAGTGGTGAATTAGAGGTTTATGTACCTTGAAATTATGTCTAAGGAAACATCGTAGGGATATTATACTTTCGAAGATAGAAATGAGAAAAAATACGAGGGGTATACCCCACGAAGTTATATATCAAAAAGTGAATCAGAGGGATATACTCCCTTAGAATATATGAAAATTCATTCTATTCAAAACTCAAGGATATTGAAATTTTTATTGAATTTTAAATAAAAACATGTTTTCAGAAAAAAAAACTTGTGTATAAGTTCTTTATGAGATTCTCTATATGAATGGTTGTTTTATTTTTCATGGAACATTAAGTAAACTTTCTTAGATCTAATTAAATGAAACCTTCAGGTATAACAGTTCTTGGGAAAAATGGTTAGGACACGAACTAGCATTAGGTGAAGTTAAGAAGTAGGACAAGGTACTGAGAATGTTGAAGCTAAGTTGGATCACATTTTGACTATAATAGATGAAACAAGAGCAAGGATACAAAACCTCGAACAAGAAGTAAGGGGTAAAGAAAGAGTTGAACAAGAAGTCCCAAATAATGGTGAGGAAGTTCCTAAGAATGAGGAGGAAGGGGAAAATTCTCATGATCACACCCATTCTAGTGAACAAGAGGATGAGGAGTCACAGTCAAAGTTAGATGGAACTAAAAGGAAGCGACTAGCGAATGAGTTCTCTCATGACATGAAGAAGATCACACCTAAGTTTGAGGGTAGTGCTACTAGGGATGCAGTTGAAGCGTGGCTTATGGATATGGAAGAGTAATTTGAGATTATAAATTACTCTAAAGTCACTCAAGTTGTATGGGGAGCTTTCTAGTTGGCAAGTGAAGCATCCAACTGGTGGATGAATAAGAAAATGGAGTTAGGAATCAGTTCCTTAAGGTTGACATGGAGCGAATTTGTAGATATTTTCTGGAAATGATGGTTACCAAAACTCTTCTATGATCAAAATCTCATTGATTTCCAGAATCTGAAACAAGGAGATTCTTTAGTGAATGAATATTGGGAAAAGTTCACTCGTCTCCTAAGGTACATACCCATGTACCAAAAGGATGAGTGATTTAAAATAAGGAAGTTTATTATGGGTCTTAATTCCCAAATAGGTGGTGAAGTAGACGTACACAGTCCTACAACCATGGACTTAGTGTATGAAAAAGCTATTAAGCAGGAACAAAAGCTTAAGTCAGTTTCGATCTATCGAGAAAGGAATAGAAAGAAGTATAACTTGGTGAAAGATAATCAAGCTCTAAGGAGGTCAAATGAAGGGAAAAGTTTTTAAAATCAAGGATACAATGGACCCAAGAAAAATTGGAATGAACCAAGAAAAGATCAAAGAGAAAGCAACAACAACTATAACATGAATGTTGGTGGAAATGCTAATAACTTTGGAAGACTTGCGAGGAAGAGGGGACCATTGAGAGGATGCTATACATGTGGGGGAGATCACTTTACTAATCAATGTCCTAACAAGCCAACATAATCTCAACCACGTGGGAATCGTCTACCTCCATAGCAAGTTGCATTCTAGCAAAGTATACACGCTACAGTAGACAACTGGCAAGCCGAGTATCAAATTACTCTGGTAGAAGTCTCAAGTACTTTTTATGGCATTCCTATCTCAATTTTAATAAATATTGGTGCCACAAAAAAAATCATTTCTCCTAAATTAGCAATTCAAATGTCTAGAAAGGTTGGTTTTGTGGAAAAATCTTGGGTTGTTGAGTATGCAAACTGGACAAGAGCTATGTTGAGTCAATGTCTATTTGAAGCAAGGTTAGAACTTCCAAGTTTCTCTATGGAGGTGAATCTATGCATAGCTCCCTTAGGTTCTTATGACGTCATCTTAGGAATGAAATGGCTATGGAAGCATAGAGATAAAGTGAATTTCCATGCTAAAAATATAGAATGCTTAGATGATCTAGGTAACCAAGTGTCTCTGCAAGGAACACCTAGAGAAGTGAAACTACAACAAATTTCAGCTATGCAAATGCATAGGGCAAAAAAGAAAGATTGTCAACTCTTCACAGTAAAGATGGATAAACTTGAGGAATACAAGGAAGTCATCCTTTAGGATGATGCCATGTATTATGAACCTCAAGATTCTCAAGCAGACGAAGAAGGTGAAGTGGTGGAAACAAGGAAAATAGATATGGAGAAATATCATGTCTTACAAAAATTTGGGGTAAAAGCACAATAGTGTGTCACACTTTTGGCCAAATAAATGGTTCTGAGCAAAAAATTTTCAGCCGGAAGACATTAGGCCAAGTCACTTTCAGCTGAAACCTTGTGGTAGGCACATTCTCTACAGAGAGGGTTTCGGCCGAAAATGACTGGCCAAAAACATGGAAAAAGTGAGTGTATCAAGTATTTATGGTTGGAAATATCAAGAAATTTTCGGCCAAGAGAGTTTCGGCCGAAACTTGCTCGGCCAAAACCCTCTCGATCGAGAATGTCTAATTGGAATCCTACATGGCAGCCAACTCATCATTTTTCAGAATTTTCTAAAACATTCAACTTTGGCAAAGTATTTCTCTAGTCATAATGATCTTTCTGCAAAAAATAAAAATACCCTTTTGTAGAGCTCAAAGTGAAGAATCCAATATATAATTTTTTTAATATTTTGATTAGTTTTAATATATTTTATTTTTAAAATAATGCAAGTAGGTTTTAAAAAAAAAGAAAAAAAGAGGTTGATTACAAATAAAAAAAAATAGTAAAACTTATTAAAAAAATTTAAATCTTATATGGGGCACAAGAGGAGAGAGTATTCTTCAAAAGGGTATATTTTGTTTTTTGAAATTAATTTAAAAATTTGAAAATAGTTGACGGCCTATGAAAACTATCAAATTCTGACATGTTTGACTTTAAAACGTTATTATGAGAAAAATATACATCCAAATTTGATTTTTTTTTCCATGCATAAGATATTGAAGTTACCTATTTGGAGAAAAAAATAGGTAGAAATGAATTTTTTTTCAATTTGTTTCTTGACGGTCCGTGAAGTCACTCTTTTCTGAAATTTTTAGCATTCCAAAATTTGTCCTTAAATTGATAATAACATAATGAAATTTTAAAAAAATAAAAAATAAAAATTACAAGAATAAACTACATCAAAATTTCTACATTTCATTAGTTTACACCATTTTGAAATTCAAAACACAAAGACCACTTTTATGTGGTCGAAGTTCAGAATTTTTTTTGTTGTTGGCTGATTCCTTTATAAAGTGTGATATAGGTTTTTGCTTTTACCCTTTGTGAATGTATTTCCAGATGAACTACCTAGATTGCCTCCTAAGAGAGTGTTCAATTTCTCCATTGAAATAGTCCTTGGGTCAAAACCAATATTGAAAGTATCGTATAGAATGACCACAATGGAATTGATGGAGTTGAAGGCATAATTAGAAGAATTATTGTCTAAAGGATTAATAAGACCTAGTGTATCACCCTAGGGAGCACTAATGATTTTTATCAAGAAGAAAGATGGTACACTGCACTTGTGTATTGACTATCGTTTGCTTCACAAAGCAACGGTAAAGAATAAGTATCCATTTCCACGTATTGGTGATCTCTTTGATCAAATGAGGGGGGTGACTGCGTTTTCAAAGATTGATCTACGTTTTGGATATCATCAACTAAGAATCAAGGATGAAGATATTTTCAAGACAACTTTCAGAACTAGATGCAAACATTATGAGTTCACAGTCCTACCTTTTGGACTAATGAATGCACTGGAAGCATTCATGAACCTAACGAACAATGTATTTAGAGACTGCTTGGGTAGGTTTGTGTTGGTTTTCTTGAACGACATCTTAATCTACTCCAAGAATGAAGAAGAACATCACAAGCATTTGGAGATGGTATTACAACGATTGAGAGAATAGAAGTTGTTAGGGAAACTCTCAAAGTGTACCTTCTTCCCAAAAGAGGTACAATATCTAGGTCATGTAATTTCAGCAAATAAGATTGTAGTTGATCCTGCAAAGATAAAAGTAGTGATTGAGTGGTCAGTGCCCAAGAGTGTACCAGAAGTTAGAATTTTTATGGGTTTGGCTAGGTATTATTGTAATTTTGTTGCAAACTTTTCAAGGATAGCCTTTCCCATCACTTCTTTGCAAAGGAAAGGTAAGAAGTTTGAGTGGACAAAGAAATGTCAAGTGACATACTCAAAGAAAAGTTGACCACAACTTTGATAGTGAAGGTACCAGATCCAAACGGTGACTTTATTATTATCATTGATGCACATTAGGAGAAGGATTGGGTGGAGTGTTAATGTAGGAAGGGCGAGTCATAGCTTATGATTTAAGGAAGCTAAATCCCCATGAACAAAATTATGCTTCACATGATTCAAAGTTAGCAACGATTGTTCATGTACTACAGATGTGGAGAAACTATTTGTTGGGGAAACCCTTTGAAATCAAGACCGTTCACCATGGTCTCAAGTATTTTTTTACCCAACCTAATCTCAATGTAAGGCAAAGAAGGTAGTTAGAATTGATATCTTATTATGATTTCAACATCAGTTACATTATGGGAAAGGAGAATCAGGTCGTCGATGCTCTGAGTTGTAGGAGGCATATATTCTCGATGGTATCAATTAGAACTAACCTTAAGAGTCAAGTGTTGCAAGAATCCAAGGGTGATGAGTAAGCAATCACTCTCAAATGATCTACAAGATTGAAGGTATGAAGGATATCATCTTGAATCTAATGGATTGTTGAGATTTCAAGGGATAATTTATGTACCTAATTCTAGTGAATTGAGGAACTTGGTATGGAAAGAAGTTCACAATGCACCATATTCAAGACATCCTAGTGTTACCAAAATGTTGGTTGATGTAAATCCATTATATTTTTGCAAGGGTATGAAAGGGGATGCTACAAGGTTTGTAGCAAGTTGCTTAGAGTGCCAAAGAGTGAAGGAATGACATCATCATCCTACAAGTCTTTTATATCCACATGAATTTACACAAAGTAAGTGGCTTGAGTTATTAGCATGGATTTTGTGCAAGGTCTCTCTATGTCAAGGAATAAGCACAATGCCATTCTAGTAGTGGTGGACAAGCTCACTAAGGTAGCTCACTTTATACCAGGAAATATGAGTGATGGAGCTCTTGTAATAGCTTGAAAGTTTATTCAAGTGATATTTAGATTGCATGGGATTCGTGAGAAGATTATATTTGATAGGGATGATCATGTGACATCTAGATTTTGGAAAACTCTATTTTCTACACTTGGAACAAAATTAAATATAAGTTCTACATATCATCTAGAAATGGGTGGACAAACTAAAAGGGTAAACCAAGTGTTAGATGACCTACTAAGGATGTATTGCATGGACCAATAATACAAATGGGAAGATTACCTACCATTGGTTGAGTTTGCATATAATAACTCTTATCACTCTATGATCAAGATGGCTCCATTTGAAGCATTATATAGGAGGAAGTGTCAAACTCCTATAAGTTGGGATAAGCTAGAAGATAGGATAAGCCTTGGACTAGAGATGTTATCTGAAATGGAGGAGCAAGTTGGCATTATTCAACAAAGATTAGCATAAGCTAATGATAGGCAAAAAAGTTATGCTTATGCCAAATGGGTACCCAAAAATTTAATAGTAGGAGAAATTTGTTTGTTAAGGGTCAAGCCTCATAAGAGTTCAATCAAGTTTGGAAAGTTGTCCAAACTATTTTTGCGCTACGTAGGCCCTTTTGAGGTTCTTGAGGAGATCAACCTTGTAGCATATAGGATTGCTTTGCCACCAGCTCTTGCCAGGATGCACAATGTTTTTCATGTCTCTTATCTTAAGAAGTATACACCAAGCGATAACCATGTTATTGATTGGAATGCTTTATAGGTACAAGACTTAAGAGTGGTAATAATTGAGCCTCTCAAGGTGCTCAAAACACATAATATCAGCTTATGTAATAGAGAGGTTCTGCAATGCAAGGTCTAATGGGATCAATATGCAGAAGATTTTGCCACTTGGGAAGACTATGCTAAGATGAAGTAGAAGTTTCCACAAGTCTTGCTAGATTTTGAAAACTCTTGAAAACAATGATGTTGTGTAATGTGATGCTTTATGGATGATTTGTGTTTGATTTTTTATGTTATGTCCATGTTGATACTTAATAAATCACAGGGGATGATGATTTGCAAGTGGGGGAATATGTTACACCCTAAGTGATATTACCTATTTACTATTACCTTGTTTGGCTAAATTGCTTGAATAAATGAATGTGTTTTATGGATCTTTACATGAGTGTGTTTTATGAATCTTTATACGAATATGTTCAATGAATCTTGAATGGAGATATGATGAATGAATTATTGATGCAATTTGATATTTATAATGATTATAACTATTAAATGAATGATGTATATGGTTATGTTGTGTTTGGATAACTATTGTTATGATGTGCTAAGTTGAGTGTAGGAACAGGTTTGAACCTCCAAAAGAGAGGGGAAATATCACTCGGGAGAAGAACTTGGTTTGGTAACCCTTAACGAGCCTAACTAAGCTTTCACACACTCACATCTTGGTTGGTCTTAGTGAGTCAAGTCAGTTTTGGGAAAAGGTAAGT
>VDFB02105785.1:360840097-360969758 GCA_007258455.2 Sequoia sempervirens
TACTTTATATCTTTTGTAAGTTTTTTTAAGCTATGTATGTATCTCATATCCATTATATGGGAGTTGTAAATATGAAATGTCACATGGAAATTATGTATCATCACGTTATTTGAATTAATGAAAGGAATTATTTTGTATGCAATGGGAAAGTTTGAAATATGTTCAAATGTGCATTTATTATTCAAGGAAAAGAAAAATATATTATTCCTAAAGGTTAGATGCATAAACTATTCACCTGCGGGTAAAATATAGAAAATTTTATTGAACAGAACAATGGGCATGTTACATCATCATACCTTTTGAATCCATCTTTCAAAAATTTGAGATTCATTTCATCAAAGTTCCTTGAATTCTCACAATTGTATTGAGACCCCAATTATACCCTTAGCTGCAACACCATATTCTATAGAAAAAGTATATGAGGAATTTGAAATGTTAAGTGTATAAAATGTGATAATTACCATATCAAATCCCTTAAATGTTTGTTGTGATGCAACCTCTTGTATGCCTTGGGTACTTATGACTTGACCATAGTAGGTGAAGTCTATGCTTTGTAGTTCATGAAGTTGATATCCACTTGTAACTATTTCCAGATGCTCCACAATATCTACCCAAGTCCTAAGATATAGAATGCCTTCAACATAAATTAGTTAAAAATGAAATACATGATTCACCTTCAATTGGTAAGTCAATCTATGAGGCAAAAAAAAAATCTTTGTGTGCTTCTTGTAGATCAATATTAACAAGTAGCTTGATACCCATTAAACATATGGTGCAATATGAATGGTATGCTAGAATATCGTCTTCATATAAGTTCCTAGAAGCACACATTTGAAAATTATCCTTTGTTGAATTAAAAGTAATGGAAAGAAAATCTGAGGCTCATTGGAGAATATCATAGCTAACATATTCTTATAGACCCAACAACTTGCTCCCCCATTATCATCCATTAAAACACCATGTTCTTCTACTAAGGGATGTGATAAATCATAAATCTAAAACTCAAAGCATGAATTCATTACCTCCATATTTCTATTAAGTGCCTCAAAGGTTGCATTCCCATGCATGTCAAGAATATGGATGATGTAAGTCATTGTTGCTCCTAAACTCGTGGTATAGAAGTCTTGATCAAACCTTTGGTCACTCCAAATGATAAATAATATTATTCCCTTTAGGTTGTTATAATTTTGTGGTATCTTCTTCTTCCTGAATCCTCCATCTTGTGGGTAGCTTGAGATGCAAAACACCAAAGTATATTTAGTCACAAAAATTTGAATATTCAAATGATACCAACTTTTCCTACCATGACCAAGATTCAAGCATCTCAAGTTGGTCACCTCCTCCTAGCTATCACCTATAATTTTTTCTTCAATAGTGACAACTGGATTCCATGAATGTTTTATGAGTTATGCACATTGATTCTTCACAAAGTGGTTAGTATGCATTAAGAATTCCATGTGATACCAAATGCAATAGATAGAGAAGTTAAAAATTGTGCCCTTTTGAATCTTAATCTTGAAAACATCACTTGGATCTAATATATAAGGAAACTTTGAAACTTGAAGCAAGGAATCTATATAGCTTATACTGCACATTATGTCCCAAATTTTGCCACAATTCTTGCATGCTCTCCTTGATAGCAATTTTTTTGCAAAAGGAATAGGAAGAGGTAATAATTCTTAAATTTGAGGGCCTTTATCATACCTTGAGGTACCAATTGAGAAACAAACCTCTAATGTGGTGCTAGATGTTCTAGATACTTTAGCATGCTTCCATTGTGCTACTTTGGTGCTAGAAATAACATATTCATACCTCTTTTCCATGAGAGATATTGTTGAGATGATTTGAATCTCTTCATTTGTGTGCCTCCAAGATTCCAGCTTAGAACCATCTGAAGCAATCATTTTATCTTCATTTCTAGAATTATCAAGCTCTTCTATTGAAACTTCTGAGTGGATAATTTACTTCATCTCCGTGTTCTATCTTTTCTTGTAAATTGAATTTTTCATCTTCCATTTGATAGATGTAATCTTTCTGTTCTACCTCATTTTTTGGCTCAAGGTTGTCCTAAATCTCAACTTCCATCAAAATTTCTTCTTTGATATTATCACCTTTTGGCTGGAAATCACTGATGCAATCATTAGAATTCAATAACACATCATCAATTACCAAAGAATTTTTACCTTTAAAAGGCATGTCAGGTTCTTGCTCAATGACATCTTCTAACTCTGAATTTAATTACTCTTCTTGATTCTTGATTCCTTTATCTTTCTTCATCCCATCTTCTTCTTTTATTTTTATTATGTAGTATCTATCAAAAGATTTTGTGGATTTCATAGCTTCAAGTTCTCCTACGTACTCATCATTTTTTTTGATAATTTCTTTATTCACGATTATGGCTTCTTTTCTTGTCACTCTTAAATATTCATGGAATGTTACATGATCCTTATAGATATGAAATTATTCATACCATATAGCAATTTTGGAGGCTACAATTTTATTGTCCCTCTCTCTCATTCCCTTAAATAAAAATTTAAAGAAACCCATGATCCATACCAACAATTCAATACCCTATAGGCTAGCAAGATCTTGCCTCTGATCCTATTGTCGTGTCCTAGATTAAATTTATTTGATAATTTAATCAAATTCTAACAAAAGAAATTCTAATAAATTAATTTAATTAATCTAAACCTCTAAAATCAACTTATCCAAATGAAACTAAAAATTCATTAGAAGTTTCATAAATAAATCTCACAAATCATATGCACCTGATATCAGATTTTAGAGGTATCATATTAGTTTACTTCAAATATTTGCCTATTTTGCACTCTTGGTACTTGTTGACCTAATGGTTGAACTAGGGTTTGAAGTTTTAACTCCTTATAATTATATACATGGAAGGTGAGAATGCAAATATTGCTTTGGTCTAAGGGTTTTTCGTCCACATTGAGTGATCAACTTGATTTTTCTAGAGAATATGAAAGATTTTCTCATAAGAATAAATATGATGAAGCTACGGGTTTAATTGCTATGCATGTTTTAGATAGTTTCTTCTTCCATATTGAGGATTATACTTATCTTAAGAAGGTATTGGATAAGTACAAGGATCTATTTGGTTTAGTTAGTGAGGTTTGTGTCATGCAATTGAGAGCTAAATTGGCACCACTTTCAAAAAATTATTTTCCTATCATTGAAGACTACTTGGTAAAATTTTAATCATTAAGGTCTCAATAGGCTGGTTGTGATAAAGAAAAAAATAATAAAGAATGCATCCTCTTGATTTTATCTAAGTTAAAAGGTTCATTTTCATACTTCTCTACTTACTTTTATTCTACAATGGATGGATTAGGTGATTCTTTTGTTATGCCCTCTTTTGAGACATTTTGTGATAGGTTGACTAGGGAACAAGCTAAACTTAGTCAACTTGATACACATTCTACGAGTCATGGATTTATTGCATTATATCTAAGGATAAAGGAAAGAAGAAGTCTAAACCTAAGCAAAATATAATGATACTCCCACCTCTCTTAGAGAGGATAAACCTAAGAAGGAGAAGTCTAAGTGTGGTAATTGTAAAAATCCTAAGCATGGTGAACAAACTTGTTAGAAGAAAGAGTTGCATGAAATGAGGCAACTTCTAAAGGAACATAACATTTCTTTGCCTTCTAAATCTACAAGTTTGTCATCATCTTCTTCTTAACCTTCATCTTCTACAGACATAGATATTGTAGGAATTGCTATTGGGAGTGGTAAGATAAATTATCATCAAATGAAAGGCCATTATGTTGTTGTAACACATGTTAAACAATCTAGAAATTGGATTATTTACTTTAGAGCTTCATGTCATATATCGGGATAACTTGATAAGTTTTCTTCCTTGAGGCATACTTCAATCATGAAGGTATTAATGGCTAATGATGTTTATTTGGATGTATTTGGTAAAGGGGTTATTGATGTGACTAATGGTAGTTTTTATGATGTAATTTGTATACCTTATATTATGCATAATCTTCTTTGTGTATATCAAATAACACAAGGTGGTAAGCCCATTGAGTTCACTCCAAATTTAGTATTCATTCAAGATCTACATACCATACAACTTGTTGCAGTTAGTAGGGTTGATCATGATGCTAAGATTTATAAATTTTCCCATTTTTTAATTGACGGTGAATATTCTAAGGATCATACTCCTAGTTCTAGTGCGGGTAGTTGTTCAAATGTTGGCTTTGGTGGATCATTGAATCTTGCTTTTCTTCCTCGACCATTTGATGAGGTTCCATCACCTCCTGATTCTTTAGGTTTGAGTGTTGCCTCGGTTTCCAAGACTACAGATGAGAAGGATACTTTTTGTTTTTTAGATTTGCCTTTGCAAGATGGTTTAATGATAGGTATATCAGATTTAGTTTGTCATTCATCTTCTACAGTTTTGGAGGACTTGTTTGAGGGGGTAACTCCCCTCTTTGATCATTCATATTTTGAGGTTTCTCTTGATTTTTCATATTCTTTATCTTCTTCCTTGATTGGGGTCACACCATATTTTGTTAAGACATCTTTGGAGGTACTTGATACATCTTCAAATATTTCATTCATGAGGCTTCTTCCCTCTTGCTTCTTCACGAAGATGAGGTTTCTTCATCATCGACCATTGGATCGTTTTCTTCCCAAGGGGAGATATATTATTTGTAGGCATTGGATTCTCTTTTGTCTTCAAACATTCTTCAATGGTTTTGGAGCTACTTCATTATGGAGGGGCTATATGGTCTCTTCCTTTCCCTCTTATGGGGGGAATTTGTAATGAATACGTGTGATAGATTGTGTACTTGGGGGTATCATGAAGTCCTCCATTTTTCATCACTTGATTATTTATTTTCTCTCTTTTCAGGAGGATTTTTGTCCCATTGGGTTTTCTCCTTTCCTCCATTTATAAGAGATTTCATTTGCATTTGTACATGGGTACCTAAAATGGCCTTGTAATCGAGACCCATTTTTGCATTTTTTTTGCATCATTTGCATAATAACCTTCTCCCTAATTTGCACTTAAGGGGGTGTTGGTGTGAATACATGTCTTGTACCTGGTAATTTACTTTACTAGGGGTTTAGGGGACTTATTCACACATTAAGTTTACTGAGGATTATAAGATTCCTTCTAGAAGTCTTGATTGGCATGTCTAGATCTTATCTTTATAGCATTTAATGCTTGATTCCTAGGTTGTTATGAGTTAGTTGTCACATGTCATAGGATTAAGACACATGTCACAATCATGTTTAATCAGGCATCATATATAACATACTTCATACCTCATCATCATATTGATAGGTCTTAATATCAAGCAAGCTCATATTCTTGCATACTCTCTTGTGGAAGGAATCCATTATTTTTGCAGGTGGTCTTGGGTATAGAGCTAATCTGCAACTCTTACACATAATGGATATCATCATTAGGTATTAAAAGAACTAAAATAAACCTAGGTTTTTTTTAGTGTTACATATGAGTAAATAATGAACCTTAGTTATTTCTTTTTGCCCACTATCTAAATCTAAATAAAATATAAATTAAAGTTATGTTATGCAACAAACAATATAAGCATCTATATATTTTTCAATTAGATCAAACTAATATAATGGTTGGGATTGAAGCTAGTAATTGAAATATAATAGGGTTTAGAGTGTGCATCCTTAAGAAAATAAAAATGAAATGATTAGATAGGATCACTGTGGAAAAATTGGAGGAGAAAAACTAGAAAATTTGGAACTTCTATGGCCTTCCTAAACAATATTATCCAATACGGATGCCCTTGTAGGTCAAATTTTCATCAGGATGCTCTTATGGTTCAGTTGTATAGTTGAGCACTCTTGTTGATCACCCAAATAATGGGATAGTCCCATTGGTCACCCAAATAGTTCAATGATCATGCTTTTATTTGGTGGAGCTCTAAAATATTCAACATTTGATCACCTTTTGTGTCTTGATACCAAATCTACAAGTAGATCTCCTATAAGTGCCTCTAATCTCCTAATACTCAAATATGAAGAAAGATGGCGAGAAGAATAGGGATTGGTTGTTTGGGAACTACCTTAGTTAGTCCTTAGGTGCTATATTCTAGCCTTGGAAATGTCTAGGTGTGTGAAAGCCCTAGTTTTTTATAATAAAGGTACAAATATAGTAAACACTTTTAACACTTAATGTTTACAAATTAATCAACACAAGAGAGCATGTATGTAAATATAAATTGAATGCAAGGAAAATAAAGCAAAAAAACAAAAATTAAATTAAATTAAACACTTTACTTTGGTTCATGTAAACCTTAGTTTGAGTGTCATGTGGAGGTATGCTCATAATAGACGCGGGTACTCATTTCACTAGCATAAAAACTAAATTTCTTGGATGATAAGACTAATAGAGTATAGATGCATAAAAGGGTGATATGGAAATATTGAAGTATGTGTTTAATTCATAGGTTTTTGGAGAACCAAATAGATGATTGAGATTGAATCATGTATCACAATCCTAATCCAACATTAGTGGAGCTAATGGGAAAGGTAGCAAGCATAGAAGAGTTTGTAATTTTTTTAATTTTTAATTAAAATAATGACATTTCTCAACAAAATTGATCAAGGAGTTGGTAAGGTTGACTGATCAATTGACTTACTGAATGAAGCACTTAAAATAACTAAATGCATGGAGGAAGCTAGGGGAGTTGAATGTTAGCATGAAATAGTTAATTAGATGCATTGATGAGTAAAGTGGTTTGATTGATGAATGAGACTAAGAGCATGATTGAGTGAACTAAATAGATTGGATAGTTAAGTAAGTGAAGTGGAATTTGCTTATTTAATTATTAAATAAATGAATCAAAGGTGCATATTAGGTGGAAAATAATATTTATTAATTAGGGATAATATGTGGAAAATAAATAGATAATAAATGGATTTAATTTATAAATTTAAAGGATAGTTGAAGTTAAATAATAGGAATTATTTAATTAGATGATTATATACTAAGGGTGATGGGTGATAAATGAATAGTGAAATGATAATTTATGCTAATAATAATGATAGTGAAGGTGAAATTATTTGAGTGTGTGCATAATAGTATAACGTAAATATAAAACATGTGATACCACATAAACATTGATATATATAGGGAAAACCCTTTTGAGTAAAAACCCTACCACCAAAGAGAGTATAAGCTTGTATTAATAAAAAATGCAGAGTACATCAACATAACTTCACCCTTCAATCCAACAATATTTTGATAGTAACAAACCTATAAAATAACTAGATACAAACTACTATCTCATGCCTCTAATATAGGTAAATGTGATGTAATGGTTTCCAATACAACGGACTCAGTCCACATGAGCTAAATAATCAACATACAAAAGAGACCTCATGACATTTTTTTGAGAGATACAAACATCTTTATAGAATCTTCAAGGCCTTTCTTATGATCTTGATTGTATAAGTTCACTAGAGGACAAAAACAACACACTAAGGATGACATAACAACTCCCCAAGTGTAAAAAAATCCAACTTCTTTCACATAATCATATATCATTTCTTACACCTCTTATAATGTCATAGATGCTAAGGATGACATAACAACTCCCCAAGTGTAAAAAAGTCCAACTTCTTTCACATAATCATATATCATTTCTTACACCTCTTATAATGTCATAGATGTTTATTACACATCTTACAATGTCGCAAATTATCATAGATTCTCTTTCACTTCAAGTTAGGTGTCCAATGATGCATTTTAATGCTTATTCTCATATTATGCCACTTACACACATTTTCCAAGTTACCTAGAGAAAAATAATTAATTATAAATACCCCCACCTCATGTGGACATCTAAGTTGACTCTTTGTATGATGCTTGGAGATGTACACATAATTAATCGACTATTAAATAAATCAATTACAATAGTGATAATATATAGTTTTGAAACTCAAGGAATAAAAATATAGGAGAAGATATATCTATAGTGTCATGTACAAGTGATAGAGGATTGATGGGTGAAAATAATAATGGATAAATTGTAAAGGAGAAAAGGAAGGGATGAAGACAAGGTTGGTCTAGTTATGGTGAGGAAAATATTGGTAATAGAGGATTGGAAGAATACAACCATGAAACTTTTCTATATAGTATCTTCAATATTATAGCTTCAAAATCCTTGTAACATGTTCTAGAACAGAGGAAACTTAGTAGCAATATAGAGTTATGAGTATGTAACCCTTGCAAATGATCATTTGTATGACTTTATTTCACATTTAGGTCTAGACCATTGAAAAGTTATAAGGACAAAACTAGGTTTAGTTTTTTCCCACATGTGATTTCAAATGTTCAAAAATTCCAAATGGACACCAAAATTCAACTATTTAGGTGTCTATAACACAAGCACTTGGATGTCCATTTTGGAATTTTAACCTAATTTTTTGGGTGGATTTTAAAGGTTAGAATAGCCTTATGATGGTTATAAATTTGTCTAATGTTGGAAGAAGGCTTTGAAAACTGCAAAAAAAATCTTGAAATATACACTTGGGGGAATGGACACTATTTTTAGTGTAAAGAAATAATTCAAAGAATGCAAAGTAAGACTTTTCTAACCTCATAGGTGCATCAATGATATATGGAAGTGAAGGTGAAACATGTGTACCCATCAAGAATATATCATGGGTTTCTAAATGAAAAATGAATCAATAAGTGCACAAGTTGGAGAATCCATAGATGTGAGATGGCAACTATAATTGGGTGTAGGAAGTATATTGTCACTGAGAAAAACATCATACAAAGCAAAATTCCTATATTTATCTCTATAAGCTAAGGCTGATTCATTATCATATGTCATAGAAGGTATGTAATAATTACAGATCATGTAGGAAAATGAAGTGAAGTCTTCTTAAATATAAGGGGAAGGGTTAAAATGTTCATGGAAGATGATAATTAGATAAACATTCACTAACACACTCATAGAACATGTCTAATCATCCATGTAGAAAAATGATACAATATCACAAAGGATAAAATGATAAAATACAATGAAGTGAAAACACAATAATACTTGATATAAACATAAAGGTAATTATGTGATAAAGGATCACAAGGATTTATTATGAATGATGTAACAATCAACAAATAATGGATGAGTAACAACTCAATTGGTTAGTGATGGATCGCGTGGGCGGGAAGAGGAGCGGAGCCAATAATTTGAATTCTTCGGACGACAATGGAGAGGGAGGGGTAGATTCAAATGACGAGGATGCAGATTTTTTGCCTGGGCTTGTGCAATCTTCTCTCCATTTATGCTAGGTCGGCTTTGTTGTGAGGGTCGCAGAGTTTTCTGCGCTGCATTGAGGGAAAACGTTTCTCTTACTGCATGCCAGTTGGGGGAGATTGTAGAGGCTTGGGATTTTATCCTTTCCAACACTTGTTCTTGGTGTGGATTGGATCTTTCTTTTGGTAAGATTGCTTCCCTAGACCTTTTTGCTTGTTCCTACATTGGGGAGGTGATCTTGCTGGTTCATTTCATTGGCTTCTCATTTTCTCGTGGTGACTTATGGAGTTTGAGGGTCTTTCGATCCTCTTCTGGTCTTGACCAGTTTATGCTGGTAAGATTCATTTTTCTCTTGGATACTCTCAGTCTATGGTGTTGTGAATGGCATTATTCTTGCTGGGAGTGTTTCTTTCATTTAAGGGATGGGATTTTGCTCTTTGGTGCTCTATTTTCATAGTTTCCTTGACAACTCTTGGTTGTCGTGGGGTTGGTGGGCCTCAAGAGGTTGTGATTCAAAGTTTTATCTTTTATGGAGGTTGTGGTGGAGTGTTTTTTTCTCCTCCATTCTACTATTGGAAATGCTTGCCTAGAGGGTAGAAGTTGTCCCTTAAAAGTTTGGGTGGTTTGGTGCCCCTCGTACTTCTTAATGTCTCATTTGTGGAAGGGGTTTTGTTCTTTTGGCGGAGGACTTTTTGCTGTTATCTATCATGGTTGTTTTGATGGGGCTATATTCTAAGATCTATGACAAGCTTCAATTTTTCATGGTTTGGAGGGGTGTCTCTGCTCCCTCATTTTTTGAGGAGTTCCTTGAGTTGGTGTAGCTTGGTTTGGTGGTGTTCCTACTATAGATTATTATGTTGCAGGTTGGGTGGCTTCTTGTCCTTTGTTTATTTTCCTTGACTTCTGAGCTTCTTCAAATTTTTATGGTCTCAGCTCAGTGGTTTCTATTCTATTGGTTTTTGGCTAAGATGCGTTCTCTTACTTCTTCCCTGCTCATGTTTACTGCTTTACTAAAGGATGTTGTCATGACTTTCTTCAGAGGCTGTTGCTTTCTTTCTAGTTCCATGATGGTTGTCTTCTATGGAGGTGGAGACTGCTCCTTCTGAGGCAGAGACCTCTCCTATTGAGGTAGAGTGGAGTGTTGTGGTCCTGGTGGGAAGTTCTTTCTCCTGTGGCAAATGCTTTTATTTTATCCTCTCCTATAGAGGGGAGCCTTCTCTTATCGAGGTAGAGGTTAGGTTGGTGGTTCAGGTGGACGGGATCTAGGTGAAGAATGTTGATCTTTAGTTTTCTCTTCTAATTTCTTGCTTCCCTATAGAGGTGGGGACTTTGGATTTCATGGGTTTTGCTATTAAGTGTTTTGTTGCAGTTTGGCTATTACAAGTTGATGGTTGCTTGGTTGTTCAAGGTGGTTTTTGTGTCATGTTCTATTGCCTAACTGACTCAGGTGGTGCTTTTTTCTGATTGGGAGTTAGCTCTCTATTCCTGGTGTTTTGGGTCAAGGTTCTTTGCTTAGCCTTGTGTTCTCTATTGTTGGTTGGTTGCTGGTTGTCTATGTATATCTTTAAGCAGCTTTGTTTCTTTGGTTGGGTTTCGAGTCCCTGCCAATACCTGCTTGTTTTTGGTTTCAGGTCCATTCAAAACCTGATGTAAATGGTTTCAGGTCTATTCAAAACCTATTGTAAATAGTTTCGGGTCCATTCAAAACCTGTTTTTCCCTTAATTAGAACAAATAATGGATGAAAGAGAAGGAACAAACTAGGGAAAAATATAGGTGAAAGGAGAGTTTATGCAATAAAGACACTTATTGATTTTAGATATGAACTAAATACAAGGTCAATCTAAACTATTGTTTCTTAGATGCTACAATCACCCATTGCAATGGCTAAGTGTATTTCATTCCAATATCATGCATAAAGAGCAAAATGGGAACTTCTATAGGTGTGGGACTTGACCTACAAAATGACATGGAATTTTGAAAGTTGGCTCTTTGTAAGACATCTAAGTTCTCAAAAAACACTTGAAAGGGTGAAAGGGAAAGAAAGGAATGCACAAAAGGGAAATCTTAAGTCATAGGGGTGAAGCCCCAAGAGAAGGAGATCCTTCCATGGTATGAGGAACATAACATATGGTCTATAATTGATAAGAGCAATGAGAAACACTTATAATGATGAGTGGAAAGAATGAGGGTGTGCTTAATTATCAACAAGCACAAGGTTAAGAAATTCTCATAAGAGATCTAGCAAGTATTAGACATGTAGATAAAGGCTAATTGAACATGTATGAGGAGAAGGAAGAAAGGAGAAGACTTCTAAGCAATGTAAATGAACATAGAAAATAAAAGCATCTCAATCACTAGAGTGAACATGATTGACAACAACAAAAGGTAAAGTAAACCTACATATTTATATTAACTATTAGAGGCTCGAGAATAAAATACACAATTTCCTCAAGGTTTAAATATAAAAAATGATAGGGTTTCACCCACAAATTTTATCCATTCCCTCTTGGCTCATATGAGATCATTACATTTGTATCCCATAAGGAGAGAGAGAGTTGGGAAAGGATGATGTAGTTAATGACTTGACCTTCACAAAATTATACAATAAAAGATCACTCTACTTGACTTAACACATTGTTGGTCCCACGATTGTCATTGCACCAAAAGGTCGACCTGTTAATGCTTGATACAACCACCAAAGTTAATGGATCCATGGGAGACGGTTAGTCCATGTCATGAATCTCGAGGGGAGCGCTGACCATTTTCCAACAATCTCCCCCTCAACACAAGTCGAAGGTATTTGAACTTGACACCTTTGGCTTTGATACCAATTGTTGGCCCCACAATAATTGTTACACCAAAAGGTCAACCTATTAATGCCTGATACAACCACCAGAGTTAACGGATCCACAAGAGGTGGTTAGTCCATGTCACGAATCTCGAGGGGAGTCTGACCATTTTCCAACACACACATGTCATAATTTTGGAGTTGCTTAACGACATTCTCTATAATATTATAGGAACAACCTCTCTCAACTTCAAAATTCCTACTAGCAAAGGAAATTTATTAGTTTTGATTTGCTATACAAGGGCAAGAAACTCTAGATAAAATTGGATTTTATGGATAAAATAAGGAAATATCCCTTCAATTCTTACACACAAATCACTTGGATTGACCAAAAGAATGACAACTTATACCAAGGTTTGTAGAAGAGTTGTCAAGATTTGAATGCGTTAGTGAGATATTTGTGTTTTAAGTCCAATTCAACATCCAAATCCACATTCAAAACCATGACACATTTCCAACAAAGAATTATAGGAGCTACTAGAATGAATAAATATTATTTATTATTTATGGCAAGCATCTAATTCCTTATCACAATGTCAGTTGCCTAGAAACTAGCTTTTAGTATATTGTAGATTGTTGATTTTATCCAATTAGATGGTTGATAAACATTTATAATATTTTTTCATGATTTTTTCCATTGTCTCATGTTGGTGATTTGATTAGAGATAGATGACTAGTGAAGCATGTGATATAATTATGCATTCACATCTCTTCGCCCTTACTGGCCAATCAAACTCTTGTGATTAATCCTTGAATAAATACAAACTTTCCAAGACTTTAGTTATGAAATAACTTGCACAATAGGAGAATATGAGATGAAATATGTTGAAAATACTTGATAATGATTGATAATAACAAGCCACTTCGAGGGGGAAACCTCCAAATATCTCTAATGAGAACACACTTCACAACTTGATGATGAAATAAGACTCACAACCTCCTATATATACCTATTTATGCCTAGGATATCACCTAGGCCGACTTAGACACACCTATATAAGTCTTAGGCTGACCTAAACAACTAAATAACAATATACTAATGATAATATGACTTAATAGAGAGTTAAGATAGCCACAAGTTGACTATTCATAACCCAATGTACACTAATATTAAGGGAGTAGCATGCCCCCCTTCTTCAAATAAGCATTGACCTCAATACTAATCAAGTTTGGATTCTTTTGAATGAACTCCTTGTCCTCCCATGTGGCATCTTCAACTAGTAAATTCTTCCATTGGATGAGATACCCAGTGAGAGTTCTATTCCTCAACTTCTTTGTGTGTGTTTGACGAATGCACTTTGGTTCCAAAATAATTCTTCCTTCTTCATCGAGCTCTGGTAGTGTTGTTTGAGTGTGAATATTATGCCTAATGACCTTCAAATAGGAAACATGAAAAACTGGAAGTATCTTTGTTGTTGGTGGCAACTCTAGCTTGTAGGCAACACTACCGATCTTTTGCATGATTTGGTATGGACCATAATACCTTGGAGACAACTTATTATTCTTTTTTTGTTGCTTTAGTGAGATTTTCTTATAAGGCTGCAATCTCAAGAAGACCCAATCCCCAACTTCAAAACTTCTTTCACTACGATGTTGGTATACCCGTTGTTTCATTCGATTTTGTGCCATGGCTAAATTTTCCTTGAGTCCTGAAAGTACTTGTTGTTGATGAAGCAAGTGGTCTTCTACTGCCTGAACTCTTGGTGACACCTTTATTGAAGAAGTGATGGAAGGAAGATGATATCCATAAAGTGCCAAAAATGGAGACATTTTGGATGAGCTATGAAAAGAAGTGTTATACCACCATTCTGCAAGTGGTAGCCAATCTACCCATTGAGACTGTTTCTCCGAAGTGAAACAACGTAGATATCCTTCCAAACACTTATTAACAACCTCAATTTTCCCATCTGACTGAGGGTGGTATGAAGAGCTATGAGCCAATTGAGTACCCAAACATGAGAATAAATTTTTCCAAAAGTGACTAGTGAAGATAGGATCACGATCACTAACAATAACCTTAGGTGTACTATGTAGCTTTTGGATATTCTCCAAAAAATATTTTTCCACTACACTTGCTGTAAAGGGATGTGATAATGCAATGAAATGTGCATATTTAGTGAGGCAATCAACTACCACCATGATGACATTATGACCTTTAGATTTGGGAAGCCCTGTGATGAAGTCCATGGATACCTCTTCCCAACGTTGGATAGGAATAGATAAGGGTTCCAAGAGACCTAGTGACCTAATTGTCCCCCCTTTATGCCTTTGACAAACCAAACATTTAGCCACAAAATTTTGAACATCACCTTTTAGCCCTTCCCCCAAAAAAATATTGCTTGACTCGATGATATGTCTTCAAAAATCCTAAATGACCACCCACTAGAGACTCATGCAACTCTGTGAGAATCTTGTGTTCAAGAGTGGAATTCTTGCAGAGATACAAACACTCTTTATACCAAAGAGTATCTCCCTTCTAACAAAACTTATCTGAACTACTAGGATCACTTTTTCATTGTTCAATGAGATTACTTGTCGCAACATCATTTTGCCACTCTGCTTTGGCTTCCTCCACCCAATTTGCTTGTAATATTGAAAGGGCACACAATAAGGCTTCATCTTTCTCATCCTTCCTTGAAAGTACATCTGCTACAATATTTTCTTTCCCTTTCTTATATACAATCTCAAAGTCATATCCTAACATCTTAGTGACCCATTTTTGTTGCTCTTCAACAGATAGTCTTTGTTCCAAAAAATATTTTAGGCTATCATGATTTGTCTTAACCTTGAAGTGTCTACCGATTAGATAAGGCCTCCATTGTTTAACTACATGGAGGATTGCTAGCATTTCCTTCTCAAAATAGGTTTTAGTTGATTCTTACCCTTTAATTGACGACTCTCAAAAGCAATTGGTCGACCTTCTTGCATGAGCATTGCTCCTATCCCATTTCCAGAAGCATCACATTCCACAATGAATTCCTTGGTGAAGTTAGCAGTGGCAAGCACTGGAGTTGTACACATAGCCTCCTTCAATCTCTCAAATGTTGTATTGGCAGACTCATTCCAATGAAAAGAATCCTTCTTCAATAGAGTGGTGAGAGGTGTTGCTATACGACCATAATTCTTCACAAATCTTCTATAGTACCCTGTCAATCCCAAGAAACCCCTTAGTTTCTTAATGGTTTTTGGAATAGGCCATTCCATGATAACCTTAATTTTGTTAGGGTCCACCTTTACTCCTTCATGTGAAACTATGTGTCCCAAATACTCCACCTCTGTAAGATCAAAAGCACATTGGGATGGCTTAGCATAGAGTTTATGATCTTCAAGTATTTGTAATGCTTGATCCACATGTTGCAAATGTTCTTCCCAAGTCTTGATATAAATCAATATATCATCAAAGAATACTAACACAAACTTTCTCAAAAACTTCTTAAAAATGGAATTAATCAAACTTTGGAATGTAAATGGTGCATTGGTAAGACCAAATGGCATCACCAAAAATTCATAATGACCCTCATGAGTCTGAAATGTTGTCTTACAAATATCTTCCTCCTTAATCCAAATTTGGTGATAACTAGATCTAAGATCTAACTTGGTAAAATACACAGCTCAATTCAATTCATCTAGCAAATCATCAATGACTGGAATAGGAAACTTATCTTTAATGGTGTACATGTTGAGCACTCTATAATCTGGACACATGCGCCAAGCATCGTCCTTCTTACTTACCATCACCACAAGCGATGAGTAAGCACTTTGGCTATGCGTGATAATTCCTGCCTCTAGCATCTCCTCAACAATTTTTTCTATCTCACTCTTTTGTATGTGTGGATACCTATAAGGCCTGATGTTCGATGGTTGGCTCCCCAAGACTAACTATATGGCATGATCATGATCCCTCTTAGGAGGAATTCCTTTAGGAATATCTCCAAGAACAACTGAGTGACGATCAATTATAATTTGCAAACCTGGACGAGTAGGAGCATTAGATTGAGAGACTTCTAATGAACATAGCTGGGCCACAAATCCATCTACTCCTTTCTTAAGAAACTTTTGCATTTGATGAGAGCTTACCATTTGTGGGGATTTTTCCTTCAACCCCTTAGCTCTAATTGCCTTCCTTCTAATTGAAATCTCATGAATAGTTCTTGGAAGTTCATCTCAATCGTTCCCAATGTAGTAAGCCATTGTACTCCCAAAAAAATATCTGTTGCACCCATGGATATCACATACATTGGGGGATCAAGTTGATAATCTCCCATGGATAATTTAATGTTATGACACTTCCCTGAACAACTAATTGTACCTCCATCTGCAATCAAAACTTGAAACTCTAGAGCTAGATATATAAAACAATTTAGACAAGTAGTTAACTTTTTGTTGATGAAATTATGAGTACTACCTGAGTTGATCAACACTATTACCTTCTACTTCTTTAAGAACCCCACCACCTTGAGAGTTTGTGGAGCACTGAAACTTAAGAGTGCATGTCAAGAAATGATTGGTTGAGAATCACTTGATTCCTCATTTGACTCCCTTTCATCCTCTAGTAAGGGTTCCTCGTCTTCTTCCTCACTCGGACCTTCAATATAGAACAATTTCTTTTCATTGCATTTATGTCCTCGACTGTATTTTCTATCACAATTGAAACACAACCCTTTTTCTCTTTTCTCCTCAATTTTTTGTGGATTCAACTTAGTAGGCTGTGTTGAATATCCTTTCTCTCTTGTCACGTTAGCCCCTTGCTTCTTAGGAATCAAATACTTCCCCTCTACCCTACGTGCTAAGATAAAAGACTCATTTATGGAGCTAGGGCTAAACATGCGTACCTCATGTTGAATGTGATCCTTGAGACCACCCAAAAATAAATCATTCAAGTTTTCCTCCGTAATTGTATCCACTCTTAAGGATAGATTTTGGAATTGTTGAATATAATCCTTGACTGATCTTGTTTGTTGAAGCTTAGATAGTTGGCTGAAGAAGTTCTCTATCACACTATTGCTATATTATGCTTGGAGTTCCTTTGTAAAAATTGACCATGAGATGGTAAGCCCATTTTTCCTTCGATGAGTGCAAAGCCAATGATACCAAATGAATTGATCTGGCTATAGATATAAGGAAGCCATTGTGACCTTTTGTCCATTTGAGATTTGGTGTACTTCAAAAAAATTCTCCATTTGGTTTATCCATGTTAGAGGATCCTTGCCATTGAACTTGCACATATCCACCTTTGGAAATAAATTCCTAGATCCCATAGGAGTACTAAAACTTGTGTCAATGGTAGCTGACTTAGAATTTTCACCTTGTTCGCTTGAGAACTCCTTTCTTAGTTCAGCCATGCAGGTGCTTAACATGTTTCACATGTCCGATATATCTCCTCTTAGGTCACACATATCCATATTAATTGAGGAAATTTATTCCTTGACCTTATTGATTTCTCCATTAGGAATAATATCCTCTATTGTTACCCCATCCTTACAGGAGTCTTCCCCAGAGTGACACAATTCTTTTTGTCCCTTGTTGTAGGCCTCGTCATGATGGGAACCACTAATTTTGAAATAAATCACATAAATGAAACTTAGATTATTTGAAATGTTTACTGTAATCTCCTTTGGTATGTCTTCAAAAACCCCATAAAAATCAGACTCCAATGCGACAAAATGTGTGAGATATGCAAATTCCAAAAAAATTGTGTAGAAACCCTAATTCTACAATAATTCGCTTAATTCTACTTCAATTCTTTTGAAATTTGGACTGTAGCTTCTTTAATATTTTCTTCAAAAACCCTTTAAAAATCAAAAAATAAAAATTCCAAAATCTGAAATATATGCTCTTCCCAAAATCGCCTCCAAAATTGAGAAAAACGTTGCCTCTATAGTGCCAAGATCATGCTCTGATGCCACTTGTTATGAAATAACTTGCACAATAGGAGAATATGATATGAAATATGCTGAAAATACTTGATAATGACTGAGAATAACAAGCCACTTTGAGGGGGCAACCTCCAAATATCTCTAACAAGAACACACTTCACAACTTGATGAAATAAGACTCACAACCTCCTATATATACCTATTTATGCCTAGGATATCACCTAGGATGACTTAGACACACCTATATAAGTCTTAGGCTGACCTAAACAACTAAATAACAATATACTAATGATAATATGACTTAATAGAGAGTTAAGATAGCCACAAGCCGACTATTCATAACCCGATGTACACTAATATTAAGGGTGTAGCAACTTCCACATCCCTTTAGTGCACCAATGGTATAACTCAAGACTTGAAACTTCCTAAATTACTACTACAAAACCTTGGTATCCACATGATCATGGAGATTGATGATTATTATTTATTCATAAATAAATCCACAACCTCTATTAATGATTCATTAATTAGCCAAAGGAACAATATAAACTATTTATCATTATCGTTTGATGGATTGGAACAATGAGATACATGCACAATCACTATCTCATAACAAGAGACTAATAAGGGTCCATTGTATTTCTTTAACCAATATGAAGTCAATTGCATAACACACTTGACACATAAAGGAGAAGATTTTATAGCTCACATACACTCCTTGAAGATGGACCAATGACTCACATAATCTAAGACCAACATTCCCCACTAACACTTGGGAACATTTGTGAACCAACAAAAATTCCAAGCTAACCTTTTCTAACCAATGGTGGGAGCTCCTTTCCTTTCTCCTATAAATACTTCATGACTCCTGTTGATTATCAAATCAAGGAGATGAATGATTAGAAAAAACCTAAGGTATTGAGAGCATAAAAATGACTCAAGCATCCCACGTGCTATTAGATAAAGAGATCGAATAGCTAGTGGATGCTAAGGCCTTTAAAAAAATAATACTTTGCCCATGTTTACTTAGAACGCAAAGTAGGGTTGTCAAGGATACATAAAGCTCAATTGTGATTATAAATCCTAAATAATTAACATAAAAATGAAGAAACAAGGCACAAGGATATGGAATATGACCATGAAAAATATGTCAAATCAATTATTAATGTAGAGGATCACTAATAAGGATCACAAAAATATGGGGCTTGATAGGAGAGTAAAATTGGAGTCTGATTTGAAATATCTCTTAATTAATTATCAAATCCAAGGCACAAGAACATTATTGGAGAATAGAAAAATGGGACAAAAAGGATGAGAAGAAGTAGGTATAAAAATTTGTAAATAGAGTGAAACAACTCCTCTCAAAGAATTATCGTGTTAGAAAATAGGAAAGGGAGAAGGACAAAACAAAATGTAAAACCTTGGAAGCTATTGTATTGTACAAGTTTTCCATAATGAAAGGAAATAAAATGACCCTTCAAATATGTCTAGGTTGCTAGAAATGCTCGCACGATAAATACATCAAATAAATACAATTAACAATGCTATACTAGATATAAGGAGTTTAGTCATGGCATGCAAATATAAAAGTGTAATCAAGAGAGAGAAGGGATAAGAATGTGAGTAACTATATTGTTGTATCTCATTGATTGATGCATTGTGTTTAATGGTGACTACATACTATGTTAGAGATTAGAATAATGTGAAAATGATAACAATTCAATGGTGGGGATTTAGTGGCTCCTTATCCTTTAGTGGATAAAGGTGAAATGACAGTAGTAGATGTACAAGTGTAATTAAAGGAGAATGGATAAGAAGGTGAGTAGCTATCTCATTTTATCCTATTGGCTAATGAATTATGTTTAATGATGACTACATGATGTATTAGAGATGAGTAATATAAAAATGATCACAATTTGGTGTTCAAGATCTAGCGGTTCCTTATCTTTTGGAGGGCAAAGGTAAAAAAGAGGCAATAGATGTTTCTATTATTGTATTTAATTTTGATGGTGTTGACATTTCTTTTGGTAGTAGTGATGAACTTTAATCAAGGCCATACCCAGTTGTTCCTATTAGTTTGCACCTAGAGGAGTGACTCAAAGAGTATGTTGAATTCAACTAGTTGTTTTTATGAAATGTTCTATGATCTTGCTTTAAAGTGTTTCTTCTGTGAAGTCTTTTGTACTCAAGTTTTTTTTTGTTGTATCGAGGAGTTGGTTATAATGTCTAACATGTCTACTCTAGTTTGTAATTGGTTTATGTTTGCAAACTTTGTGATTTGGTGCTTGCTTTAAGCTATATTTGTAAACTTTTTCAATAAAAAAAGTTAGCGATTGATCAAGCTCAACTATTTTATGTTCTTATGCAAAACTGTGTTTTCAATCCTAACTAATTCCCATGAGTCCATCTTTTATCCATGATCATGTCCTTGACACCTATAAAACCTATAACTTTATTTTGCTTTTGTTAGCTATTTGAATAAGAAATGTAACATCAAGGAACACCTTTAGGAGTTTGGTATGGGAGAGTTAAAGTTTGATACTACCTTACATCTTAGTTAGAATCCTATTATTGTTATTGTTATTCACATGATCAAAGACATGATGATGTAGTTTACCTATAATGGAAATTGATGTAGTATCTATTCTTGAATGCCAATACATTCATATGATTGATAATTCTTTGAATCATTCCTCTTGGATTAAATATGTTCTCAAGTGATAATTTAGTTATCTTAAACTAGAAACCTAGGTTGTGTCATTATATATGACAACCTAGATCCCAATTTAGACATCTTGACACATATTTCTATGGACAACATTTGTTTTTTCAAATTAAGATGACTCAAAAGAAGCGAAAAATGAATTTATATTGAAGAAAATGTAATCGAACTAACAATTTTATCTGACGAGTAAAATAGTATCAACAATCATATTCAAGACATATAAACAATAAAATTTGTAGTATATATCATAAGTGAAAGTTAAAGAATTTATCCAAAACATGTAAATATATAAAATTTATAATGTGTCGATGAAAGAAACTTATAATAGATATATTGAAATATATTTTCTAGTTTTTATTGCATATTCCACCTAAATAACTCAAATTAAATATCACTGAACATATTATCTGAAAACAAAGATAAAATAAACATAAAACAAATCTTAAAAACATAACATATAGCTTCTCTCCGTACATGGTCATCAAAGTTCCATTGAAAAGCTTTAAACACCTCTTACAGATGTTATACGATGGATTAGTGTTCTAGCTTTATAAAAATTATACGCGAACACACGCAAATGGCATAACCACCCACCAGCGGTGGTAATAAAAGTAAAAGCAAAAGGTTTCTTCATCCATAGGAAAGAGAAACCTTTCCTCTTTACTCTGTTTTGTGGGTATTTATTCATTTTAATTCTCTCCTCTCTGCTGTTGCCGCTCAGTAAAGGTTAGTGAAAAATGGCTCCTGCTCCAGCCCACACCGGCAATGGCAACATGGAAGTACCTCCTCCTCCTTCCAAGGACGCTAAGAAAATCAAAGATGAGAAGAAGGAAGAAGACCTGGTATTCTTTTGCTTAGTTTTTGTTGTAATCAATCTTCTCACATCTAGGGTTAGGGTTTTGATTCATTTTCTTTTTATGCTCTTTGTGTGGAAATAGTCGGAGGAGGATTTAGCATTGAAACATCAGTTAGAACTATACGTCGAAAGAGTTCAGGATTCGGATCCGGGACTGCAGAAGACGGCTCTCGAGAGCATGAGGTACCGTACTCTGTTGTTTTGCCTTTTTAATTTTTTCGACCGTCGTGTCAAAATAAAACAGGTTTTCAGGCAGTAATTTTCTTTTCTTTCTTTCTCTCAATATGGTAAAAGGTACGCTTCCCCTTACAAAAATAGAAATAAGTTTTCAGTAGCCGAGAGAAAATCCAGTAAATTCAGATGAATTAAGGAAGGTCAATTCGTCCTTTATATTACAAGCCTTCGGAGGAGAGGGCATGCCCTTTGAGGTTGGAATTTACGTCACTGTAGAAACAAGTGCAGCGCATTACCCCCAGACCACAACCTCCTGGACTAGTCTGTAGCAATTATTGCTTTACAGTAGTGTTGTTGAGCTTTAGAATTCCTGACTTCCCAATTATGTTTGCATTGCAGTCTGAACTTTGAGTATTATAAACTGGATATAAGGCTGCAGTTATTTTCAATATATGTTCTGTCATGTACCCATTTGGCTATATCGGTGACAAGCAAAAGGGATGGCAAAAGTGTAGGATTGATCTTTGAAGGAATGGGATAGGAGAAGAGGGTGTGGATAGGACCCTGTGGAGCACAGATTTCAGTACAGTGTGTACTTTGAATTCCCAGTTCGAAATAATTGCAGTCATGGATATGTTGCTAGTGCTACAGTTCAAGTATTGAATTTCACAATATATCACAAAGCGCTCTTAGATTCTTATCTATTTGAAGAATATAGGAAGTAGTTCCAGGAATTGTCACAAAATATTTAGTGCTGATTTGGAAGATTAAGAATAAGTTTAAAACATGTGTTTTTGAACTTGATAATGGATATATGCCTGTTACTGTCATGCAACTGCCCAGTCAAAACCCATTATCTGCAAAGACTGAAGACCCATGCTTATTCGTGATTGAATATGGATGTGTACTGAGGAAATCAATAGATTGTGGAGCAATGCGATCTGCAATAATGCAAAAAATGCTTAAACTAAGATAACTTTTGAAAGACAAATGATAATTGATAGACTGCCAGAGCTGTGCTCGTTCTGATCTTCAGAACTGAATTTGCTATAACTAAGATGATCTGACCTATGGCAGCAGATTCTAGAGCCAAATGTAGAAATTGGATTCCACATCAAAATGCCAGAAACATTTAAAATACAAAAATGTCACTGTTGAAAGCAAATAAAGGCTGTGCTTTTTCCTGGCAAGAGGGCAACCCACTGTGGTACATTGTTAAAGTTGGGCAGCATATGCACACCAGATTTTGTATTATTCTGTAAATAAATATTTCAATTTTGATTGATTAAAAAAAGTAATTTCTCAGAGTTGAATTCCATGTGGTGTTGGTAGAAGTATGTGGCATTGAGAATCCCAATATTCCTCAACTGAATTGTTTTACTTAGCATCATGGTACAAAAGACACTTTCTATCACTTAAGTAAGGCGAATATACTAGTTACCATCACTTAAGATGTTATTTTCTATGAAGCTAGATATGATCTGAAAGGAAAAGTAATATATTTATCAGTTGCTGGTAATTTTACAACTTTAAAGCTCACAATATGTTTATAGGTTAATCGACATGTATATACTCCACTAGGGATTGTGGGAGATAATTGTTATAGTGAGTTTAGCTGTCTATTCATGCAACTGGATATTTGAAATATGCCATTAATTTTGGAGATTAGGAGGTCTGGAGCAATTTATTACTGCAAGTTGCAATCTATAGATGGATATATTGTAGAGTCACATATGTATTCGTGCGTATTTGTAAGAGGCCTGCTCCTATTCTGGAATGTAAACCGAAGAAGCCATGGAATAATAACAGACATATAACGCTAAAAACTGCCCACAGCTAGACCCTGAGCAAATATCATGCATAAAGACTGAAATGTAAAAGCAATGGAAATCACCACACTATTAATTAACTCTCAGTTTCAAACTATATTACAATAATTAGCGATCTCACTTCAAGTATGAATATTGGTGACAGATTTGGCTACACACAACAATGAATGATGAATCACCTACTCAACTCTGAATGATGTAATCCATGTCTAGTGATGACGCTGCACCCTGTTGGCATAACTGATGACGTTGCCGACTCTGCTGAGATCCGAAGCTTGAACGAATACACACAACCACCTATGGAGAGTTCTGCGATCCTTCTCTAAATTCAGCCAGAACTAGAATCCCATGCTGCTGGTTACAGATGGCAATCGCTTCTAGAGGCATGAAGGCTTGCCCCGTCGATTCTGACTTGAGATTTCACTTGTCCTCCTGGTCAAGTAATGATTCCCGCCAATTTAATACTCTGTGCTCGCTTGATTCTGTTGGACAACTCTAACAGTCCCGAGTGTGCTCTGGAATCCTTCGATGATTTTGTAGGTCTCAAGGAGATACTGATGGTGCCCACGTCCTCGCCCATAATGATATAGAAGTCCTCCGACTTGATTCCACATGATGAAGATTCCCTTTGACTGCCTCTTGCGAGTGAGATGAATGATGACCCGTCGATATTTTGTCCTAGCGCAGCATTTGCAATAGATTGCGAAGCTCTCAGAAGCCATGAAGATTCTCGGTGGGTGTCGCCTTCGATAATTGGTGATATCGTTTTGTGAGTGGTTGCCGTGAATGCCTGTGTGGATTTCGGTCAAGTGATTCAAATCACAACCCCGCACAAGAATGTCTCCTGATTTGTGATTGGTGTATTGCTAAACTTGTCTTCCTCCCAGACTGTGCCCTTGCGCAATTTGGCGAGAGACTACGTCCTCCCAGATTGCATGGATGCCAAAGCCTTCCAAATTTGTGATTGCCCCTTATGATGTCTCAAGCCCGAATAAATACTTGATTCAAATCGCCTTCCTGAGCGGGTCGGCCACAAACATTAATTTTAAATATTTTCAATAATTTAAATTTAATGTTATTATTTATTATTTTAATATTATTATTTATTAATTATTATTTACTATTTAATATTATTATTTTTAAAACTTTAATTATTATTTAATTATTATAAAGTTTAGAGGGAGTGTTCAAAAACACTATTTTATTGCTAAGATTTGAATGGGGCCTCGTCAATCAGCGGGGACATGACAATCTTCTTCGCTCAAATGTTGCTTGCCCTCAAGCAACTTCAGACCTAGTTTCGGGGGTTTCTTGGCTCCTCCTATTGTCTTCTTCGATGCCTGATTCGAAGCATGCTTAGGACCCGCCTTGGAGAGACCTTGAAGAATGACCTCCCTTCCGTTGGTTGTAAACTTTAATTCCAGAGTCTGATAGTTCGTTGTGTATTCCCCAAGTGAGTGTAGCCATTGCACTCCTAGGACCACATCTGTCTCACCGATGCCAACTACGTAGATATCATCTTGCATCTTTTTTCCTCCTATGGTCAGCTCCGTTTGTCGAATCCGTCGATTGCATGGAATAGTGGACCCATTTGCAATTGTCACATCAAATCCTTCGAAATCTTTCGCCCTTAAGCTTAACTTAGCTACTAGCTTCTCATCGATGAAATTATGGGCGGCTCTGCTATCGATTAGTATTGTTACCCTCTGTCCATATAAGTCTCCTTGAATGTGGAGAGAATGATATCGAGGTGCTTCAGAAAGCGTTGCAAGAGTGCCCCCGGAAAATCCTTCCACCCATGTCACCCCAAGCTCATCCTCCTTGGTAGCGCCAACGGGTTCACCTTCTTCTTTGTCATTAGAGGCTACCTCAATGTAGTAGACATTTCCTTTTCCCATACACCTGTGATCCTTTGTTCAATGTTCTTTGTAAGTGTAGCATAACCCTCTCCTTTGGAGCTCGTTCCTCGATAAGTTCTTGTGTGATCGTGGCGGGGGGTTCGTTGGTTTAGGAGTAATCTCGTGGGGTGCCTTCTTTGGCTGTCCTAGTGACGCATTCTTGATCATAGGCTTACTCTTTGTGGTGGAGTCCTCAAGGCTCAATGCCCTCCGAATAGCTTCTTCCAATGTTGTTGGCTCTAAAGCTTTGATCAAGCCACGGTAAGATTTTGATAGCCCGTCAATGAAGAGGAACATGAGTTGCTTGTTGGAAACATCAGGAACCATAACAACTAGCCTTTGGAATTTTGAAACATAATCATCTATTGTACCACGTTGCTTAACCCTTGTCAAATCTTGGAAGAACACCTTCGGATCTTTTCTATCAAACCTCTCCATGAGCCTTTGTGTGAAATCTGCATATGTAGTCTCAAGATCAAATCTCTGAGTCACAATACCATGGTGCCACCATTCATGAGCTATCCCCTCTAAGTGCAAAATGGAAAATTTGATAGCTTCGTCTTCAATCATAGGGCTGAGGGAGAAATATGTATTAAGCTTTTGCACCCATGCACGTGCAATAACCTTCTTTGAGCCGTTGAATGTAGGGAGTGTGAGCTTGCTGATTTTGTATTGAAGATCTTTATTCCCTCGTTGCAGACATGGTCTCCCATCATTTCCAAATCCTCTTCTAGCATTGAGGTATTTAGTAAAGGGGATTGCTGCTTGAGCGTTGGCATCCAACTTCTTGTAATCTTCCACCACACTGCTAATGCTAAATTGATCTTGATCTTCCCCTTCCTGTGGTGGCTCTACTCTAGGCAAAAAGGCTAGCTGGAAGGGTTTGAAGGTGGATCCTCTCGAAGCTCTGTTGTTATTCCCTCCTCCAGATCGCTCAGAGTTACCCTCATTAGCATTGTTAGGCCCTGATTTGTTGTTGCTTATTGTAGCGGTGAGGGTCTGCATCATTTGCAATAGCGTCTGATTCACTTGATCCTAGTTCTCTATGAAGGATTTAATTTCGTCATTCTGCTCCTCCATATTCTTCTTACCTTTGCCTCCTATTTTAGAAGACTCAACTGTTGCCTTCCTTCTTTCCCTCTCAATGGTTCACTGCTCTCTTTCGCTTGCTTGCATAAAATTCCCTTAGGCTCGCAGGACCTGAGGCTCTGATACCACTGTAAGACGCTTGCTCCTATTCTAGAATGTAAACTGAAGAAACCATGGAATAATAACAGACATATAACGCTAAAAACTGCCAATAGCTAGACCCCAAGGAAATATCATGCATAAAGATTGAAATGTAAAAGCAATGGAAATCACTCTTCTAATTAAGTAACTCTCAGTTTCAAATTGTATTACAATAATTAGCGATCTCACTTCAAGCATGAATATTGGTGACAGATTCGGCTACACACAACAATGAACGATGAGTCGCCTACTCAACTTTGAATGATGTAATTTGTGTCTAGTGATGACGCTGCATCCTGTTGGCATAACTGATGACGCTATTGACTCTGTTGAGATTCAAAGCTTGAACGAATACACACAGCCGCCTATGGAGAGTTTCGCGATCCTTCTCTAAATTCCGCTAGAACTAGAATCCCACGCTGTTGGTTACAGATGACAATCGCTTCTAGAGGCATGAAGGCTTGCCTTGTCGATTTCGACCTGAGATTTCACCTGTCCTCCTGGGTAATGATTCTCGCCGATTTAATACTCCGTGCTCGCCTGATCCTGTGTTGGACAACTCTAACGGTCCTGAGTGTGCTTCAGAATCTTTCGATGATTCTGTAGGTCTCAAGGTGACACTAATGGTGGCAACGTCCTCGCCCCAAATGATATAGAAGTCCTCCGATTTGATTCCACACGATGAAGATTCCCTTTGACTGCCTCTTTCGAGTGAGATGAATGATAGCCTATTGATATTTTGTCCTAGTGCGGCATTTGCAATAGATCGCGATGCTCTCAAAAGCCGTGAAGACTCTTGGTGGGTGTCGCCTTCGATAATTGGTGATATCGTTTTGTGAGTGGTTGCTGTGAATGCTTGTGTGGATTTTAGTCAATTGATTTGAATCACAACCTTGCACAAGAATGTCTCCCAATTTGTGATTGGTGTATTGCTAAACTCGTCTTCCTCCCGGACTGTGCCTGTGCGCAATTTGGCGAGTGACTATGCCCTCCTAGATTGCATGGATGCCAAAGCCTTCCAAATTTGTGATGCCCCTTATGATGTCTTGAGCCCGAATAAATACTTGATTCAAATTGCCTTCCCGAGTGGGCGGCCACAAACATTAATTTTAAATATTATTTTTAATAATTTATATTTAATATTATTATTTTAAAATTTTTAATTATTATAAAGTTCAGAGGGAGTGTTCAAAAACACTATTTTACTGCCAAGATTTGAAATAGGGCCTCGTCAATCAGCAGGGGACATGACAGTATTGTAATCTGTGGTTCATCTATGGCATTGTTCATCTGACTTTAAAATTGTCCAAGGAAAAAGTTGTACTTCCTATGTGTAATCATAACAGTTTTTGACATGTTACTCTGAATTATCATTTTTTCCCATTTTTAAAAAAGAGGGAATCTCATTCTGCACTTCTATTTGCTGATGTGCTGGTGGCTGAACCAAGAAAAGATAGATGATGAGAAATTTACTGAATATATTATATTGATAAGTATGAATTTATAGACATTATGATTCCATTACTAGGATGTGTTGAAATTGTATCCTAGTACATGTAAGTGGCAATGCAATGCAATAGTAGGTATTTATTCTCATCATCAATTTATGTGATTTTTACTACTCCTTTAGCCCTATCTATGGCCCTGTATAGAAAAGATATGGGTGGTTTATCCTCATCAACCACTCTCAATGCCTGAACCAAATGGTTCATAAAAAACAAGCATGAAAGAGTTACGCCATTTGCAGCCAAAAAAAGACATTGGAGAGGTACTCCTCTTAGGGGATTTCAACGCAAAAATAGCAAACAAGCAAAATAGAATGTTATGCAGCAAGGAAGATTAAAGTCCTTTATGGCTAGCATAAGAAGAAAGCCGTCAATGGTCAAGATGTTAAGAGGATAAAGGAGCCATTAATAAATTTGTTGAAGAATTAATAACTTTATGTGGTATGTATGGTTTGATTATTTGCAATGGATTGAGTATGTGGAAGAAATCTGGAAATGATACATGTGAAACTTACAATGGGGTAATCGTTGTTGATTATGTCATTTGCTCACAAATCTGATAGAGAAGATAATGGATGTAGTGATTGAAGATTCTCCAACAGAGCTAAAATCAGACTATTACCCAGTGTATATATAGCTGTCATGGCAGGAAAGAAATCAGTAAAGAGTAAAAGTGCAGCCCAATCAACAACCTTTAGCAAATCAAACATAATGGAGGTAGTGATTAAGATTCTCCAACAGAGCTAAAGTATAGCTGTCATGGCAGGAAAGTAAATAGTAAAAGTGCAGCCCAATCAACAACCCTTAACAAATGAAACATAATGGAATTAGTGATTGAAGATTCTCCAACAGAGCTAAAATCAGACTGTCACCCAGCATGCATATAGCCATCATGGCAGGAAAGAAATCAGTAAACAGTAAAAGTGTAGCCCAATCAACACCCCTTAACAAATGAAACATACTTATAACCCAAGAGAACCGTTCAGTTCTCAAGGAGGCAATAAAGCAAAGAATCCAGAAGAAGGAAAAAGGAACAAAAGTAAAAGGTATTGAAAGCTGCATGTTAACAAGCATAAGTCAAGATGTACTAAAAAGATCTAAAAGGGAAAAAAATAGGAAGAAGAAAATAGGCAATTCTCCAGCAAATGGTTGGTATGAAGAAGATTGCAAAGCTGCAAGGAGATCTCTGAAAGGGCCAGTTAAAAAGGAGGCAAACAAATATTTGAATAAATAGATAGACAAAGGAAAAGAAGACGAGATTGTAAGCACAAGAAGAGAAAAGGAATAACATTACAGCCACCCAATTGAAAGCATTGGTACGGAAATGAGACAGAGGAAGAGGCCCCTTCCACATGATGAGCACATGCTTATACTGAGTTGGGGTGAATCAGTATAACCAAACTTTTCCCAATTTTAAAACTTAATCAACCACAACAATAACAACTGTGCAAGATCTAACAATTAGGAACACACTAAGAACACCAAATTTACGTAAAAACCCTTATGGTAGAAAACCACGACAAAATATTGCCTCTATATAAATAATTCTTACAATCTTTGTAGGCACCAACCTATAGGAGACACCAATCCCCTCTTATATAATTTGTGAGCATCAACCCATTGGAGACACCAATCCCCACTTGTAGAATTTGTAGCTACCGACCCATTGGAGACACCAATCTCTTGTTAAGGCACCAACCTTGTTTCGTATGAACAACCATGTAAGATCTAACAATTAGGAACACACTAAGAACATCAAATTTACTTGGAAACCCTCACGGGAGAAAACCACTGCAAAATATTGCTTTTATATAAAAAAATCTTACGATCTTTGTAGGCACCAACCTACAAGAGACACCAATCCCCTCTTATATAATTTGTGAGCACCAACCCACAAGAGTCACCAATCCCCTCTTATATAATTTGTGAGCACCACACCATTGGAGACACCAATCCCCACTTGTAGAATTTGTAGGTACCAATCCACTAGAGACACCAATCTCTTGTTAAGGCACCAACCTCGTTTCGTATGGGGCACTAACCTTTCCAATATGAGGTACCAACCTCCAAAATAGACAAAGCATTTCCCTTTCTTAAATTGCTCTTTTCAACAAATGATATACATATAATATCCTCACAGAATCTTTACAACTCTGCTATATTCTTCTTCTCAAATCTCTAAGCACTTCTCTTCACAAATCTTTCTCCCACAAATCTGATCCAATCTCTTTCAGGTCTATATATACCTCTGCACGTATCTCCTTTAAATCTGCATACATTTCTTTAAATTTGCATGTATCCCTCTTTACAAATCTGCATTTGGATAATCTTCTATATTTTCTTCATACACTCTTCTTGTGTTTGTATAATATATCTCTTTGGCTCTACACACTTTCCTCTTCTTTTTCTTCTATTTTCCTCACTGTCTTTACCACATTCTTCAAACTCTATTAATATCTCTATGTCTCTATGAAGAGAGACATCCTTTGGCAAATGGACATGACTCTTTGTTTAAACGTTCCTTTAATACGATGAACTTACTTTTATTTACACAAGCGCTGCCTCTTTAATACTAATCATTGCGATAGTTAATTCACTCCTAATATATTCATATCATAATCGCTCCATAGCTAATTCACTCCTAATATATATGCTGCTTTCTTATAACAGATAATCTCTGCTTTTAATGTCTCTTATAATATAAATCACTGCTGCTACCTTTTTATATATTCACTTAACCGCTGCTCTTCTAAATCCAGTCGCTACACTAATTTAATTTCTCCTTTTTGTAACATATAATTGCTGCTTGCTGCTGTTTTTAAGACATCTAATTACTCTCCACTAATCTGCTTTGCTTGGGCGATTAACAAGGTTATTTATACTTTTGTCTTGGTAAATAATCATGAAGTTGGCTAGCATATGAAACACCAATATGAAGCACTGATCTTGTTCTATGTTTATATCCATAAAATCTGCCTTTGTCTTGGTTACCAAAAATTGGTTGGCCAAATTTGATTTAAATATTTACTTTCTTTTATAAAGCAAAAAGGA
Source organism: Sequoia sempervirens (assembly GCA_007258455.2). Lineage (NCBI taxonomy): Eukaryota > Viridiplantae > Streptophyta > Pinopsida > Cupressales > Cupressaceae > Sequoia > Sequoia sempervirens. The sequence goes on from VDFB02105785.1 coordinate 360,871,369, forward strand.
GACACCAATAAAGGTCGGCCAGCTTGTTAGCCATTTCTACCACTTAACTCAAATCTCTAATTAAGGATTTGCCACCTTGAGTACCATTTCAAATATTTATTTAACTTGGGATGATTCTTATAAAGTGTGTCTTTCTTTTCCTTTGCATCATCAACGATTTCTCTTGAGCTTTACTTCTTCACTTGACGGCTGCAGTTTTCTTTGACATCAATGACAATATTCTAACAATCTCGACTAGGTGCCTCTGACATTAATGACGATATTTCCAACACCACAGTCAACATAACAACAAAAATATTCAGTTTAGAGTAGGTAAGGCTTGCAACATGGATGGGCTACATGCAAATTATTTAAAATGGGGAATAGAAAACCTATCCCCTCACATTAGGAAGATGCTCAACAACATCACTCATTATGGGCTTCGAAGAGGTTGGACAACCCGTCTAACTGGAAATAATCCTTCTAACTATACGACGAAAGCTGTTTGGATGGGTATAGGTAAGGCTTGCAACACATGGAGGGGCCACATGCAAAATACTTAAAATGGGGAATAAAAAACGAGCATGTTTCAGACCAAAACACTCGACAATAGATCATGGCATTGGCATATCATTAAAAAAAATGGAATGAAAAAGAAAGCTTATTTTTGTTTTGTGGACTTAAAGAAAGCATTTGACATACTTCTAGGACACAATTTCTAGAAGTAAATTATGGAGTGGAATGGAGAATCCAGGCATGTGAGAGCAGTATAGGAAAGTAGTTCATAGACTTTATAAGAAGCTTCAAGTAAAAATCATAACTCAAGCATTTTTTTTAGAATGGTTTAGGAGTGACATGAGTTAAGCAAGGATGTCCACTATACACTATTGTATTTATCTTATAAATTGACAAAGATGAATGGCTAAATTTGGGAGAAAACGATGGTTTTGTTTTGGGAGACTCTTGCAAGGCTTCTTTTGTATGCAAATGATCTCATTTTGATTGCAAGGTTCACTCAAGGGTTGAAAGAGTAGTTAAGGGCCCTAGATCACTTTTGCAGGGAGGTGGGCATGCAAATAAATACTAGTAAGACCAAGATTTTGATCTCCTCCATCCAAAAGAAAAAAATCAGCTTTACTTTTATTTTGAAGGGGGTCTTCTAGAATAAGTAAGAGTACAAATATCTTGGGATAGACTTTAACAATAAGCTTAGTAGGGAAAATTGCATATGGAAGGGAATTCTGGGAGGTTGGAAAGCACTTTTGCATTACAAAATAGAAGTAGAGAGGCTGAGTAACGGGACTGAAAAACTATTTTGGGTATTTGGGCTATTAGTAATTCTGATTGTGCTATATGGGTATGAAGAGTGGGCTAGCAGCAGATTAAAAATAAAATGCAGATAAATAGAGAGAATTTGAAACTGCTTGATTATGAGGCAACTCTTCATTGAGGCAGCTGTTGGGTTTACCTCCTAGGATATTTGAAAAAAATTGAGCAGGTGGAGGCAAATAGATAGCTAAGGTACCAAAAACTTCTTAAATGAAAGAAAGAAGACTTGGATGAACCAAAACAACAAATGGAGGAATGAATGGAATATCAAGCTGAATGCATGTCCAAATAATAACAAAGACATAAGGACAGTTGTCATGGTTAAATTTTGCATGGCTATGTGTGAAAAGGGATTAGAGAGAAAGAGGAAGTATTACATAAGGACAGTTGTCATGGTTAAATTTTTCATGGCTATATGTGAAAAGGCATTAGAGTGAAAGAGGAAGTATTATCTTGATGAATTAAAACCTACATATGATTGCCACCAAAAGGCCTATATAGGGGCAAATATCACTTGGAGAGAAAAGATGCTCATTTCCCAATTGAGGACTAACTCACATCATCGTCAATGTGAAACTGGCAAATAGGAGAGACCAAAAGAAGAATGGGAGGAGAGGGCACAGTTGGGGCAGCTGAATCAGAGGAACATTTTATATAGAAGTGTGAACCCATTAGTGACATTTTGAGCCAAATATACGGATACTTTAGCAGTGGTTTTTGTTATAGGATCTGTTCAAAGAGGGGAAGGTTGAGAAAACAGCGGACTACATCATCAAGATATATAGTAGAAGATTAACATTGCCGAAAGATAAAATGTTTGGGTCAGCTGTCCCATGGGCTGTCTTTGGCTTGTGGACATTAAAAACCTATTTCTATGCTAGTGAATGGAAAAACTGGACTTTTTGAAGTTCAGATTTTTAATCAATTTTATTGAAAGGCAATAAAGCCTTATGATAAATTTGGTCATACCTTCAAAAACAAGCTCTTTTCCTCTTTGTCAGTAAAAGTAATAACCATATGGAGAACCCTTTTCTGGTTGTAAATGTAATTTTATATTTCTGTCCTCTCTAGATCAGATTTAATCCATTGAATTTTGTCAACATCCTTAAGGCATTAAATCAATGCAATGCATCACACATGGGCTTGAAAATAAGGTCGGGAACCTCTCTATTGGAAGCTTGATAGAAGCTGCATTGTGTGCATCATTATATGTAATAAATTGCACCATATTTTGTGTCCGAAGTCCGAACTTCATTTACAACTTCATTAAAAATGCTGCAAGAGTGTAAGAACTGATTTTATCTGGTTTGAGTATCAACAAATTTTAGGAAAGACAAATCCTTCATATGAAGCCACTAGGAAGTTAATCAATGTTTGATTTCTTATATTTGTTCACAGTGTGCCAATCTGCATTTGTCCATTCTTTATGGTGATTAGCATCAACATTATCCACCTCTTTCATTGAATCTTTTAGCATTCCAAACCAAGGGCTTCATGATAAAGAGGCTTGAAAGATGAGACCAACCCCAGTGGTTCCATAAAATTTAGGTTGGTCATAGGGGCACCTTGTAAAATGGAATGGGATTTTGGAATAATGCAAAAAATTGGCTATAGTCTTCCTAGTCTATGCATGGACATCCTTTTTTTTTTGTCTAATGTTCTCTAAGGTTCTCTGAGCAAAAGTTGTAATATTGGGTGCAAAGAAGGCGTTGATATTGCCCCCCCTAATATTAGGTTTTTAATTATACTTTTCTTGAGGCCTTGAGACTAATTAGTGCTTGGGGGGTTTTGTTATCAAGGGTGTTTCTCTATAAAGGACCTAAGTGCCATTTGAAATGATTTATTTTTCCTTCTGACTTATGCCTACAAAAATTGCATTTCAGCTTGTTTGAGCGGGGTCTAGGTTTGTATTAGGTCTGTGCAAAGTTGCTATTTAACGACACTGTTAGTTAAAAGCTTGATACCAAAAATTGCTATGGCTAGGATTGGAAAGGAACCTAATTGCTTTTGGGGTTTATGTGAATAAAAATGTTTACGACTAAACTTGTAGGACTTGTTATACGTCCTCCTAGTATAGTGCTAGTCATAGGAACTATGTCACTGAGTTCGCCGAATTTCATCTATGAAATTTGAAATTCGACGAACTTCAAAGAAATCGTAAAAATTCGTTTTTCGTTTGCATTAATATTCGACCTAATATTCTTTTGAAAACTCTTTACCCTCTCTTGGCACCTCCTATGGCCTCTTCTCATTCCCACCCACGAACCCGACGACGGATTGATTGAGATTTTTGTCTTGGATTGTGCAACTCAGAGACTTGCGATAGATGGATAGTGGTGGTAGCGAGTGGCGACGACGAATAGTGGTGGTGGCAATAGTGATGGTAGCGACGACAACCAGGGAATCATGACACCATCCAAAAGACAGATAGGGATTTTTGGTTTCTAACCTCGATAATTGATCGATTTTGATTTTAGACCTAGTGGAGAGTTCTGGCTTTTAATATTCAGATTTATTTTTTTATTTTTTATTTTTTCTTTTTTGAAATAAAATTTAGTGTCTTTATATTTTTTTTTTAAATAATGTCAAATTGTTTTTTATTCAATATATTAAAATTTTATATTTAAAATATTTAAATTAGATTTTTAATCATAATATATTAATGATATTTAAATTAATGTTTTAAACATTATTAAATTATGTTAAATTTGTTATTTTATTTTTATGGATTTATATTTTATATAATTATATTTTTAAAAATTTAAATTTACATAAGGTGAGTTTAATCCGAATTTTATACTTTTCAATTTTTTTCCTTGTCGAACTTCATCTGAATTTCAATGTTGCCCGAACTCGAATTCGAATTTGAATTCAAACCTGGTGACTTAGCATAGGAACACTACATTTAAATCAGGCATGACAAAAGTGTAGATGGAATTAAATTACCTGGGAAAAACTGAGCAAGTTAAAAAAGGTGAAATATTTGTAAAAATTGAAAAAAAATTGACTGCCATTTAGTGCAAAAAAGGTGAATGATTGTTAATCATGTGTTTTTGAATATTGAGTTATATTAAGTTATTCTTGGGTTTTTGAAAAGATGACAAGTTTTTCTCTTTTTACGATTATAGCTGTATAATGGCACATCAAGTTGAATTGACATGGGAAAACTGGCAAGCTACAATTACTTGCGAGCTTTTCCTGATTTCTGCTACTATGGGGCCTATCCTTTAATTTTTACATAAACCCTAAAATATAAAAGTTAAAACTAAAGCAATTCCAGATTCTAGGCTCTAGTGTCAGAAATTCTTTTATTATCTAATTTAAATGACTATAAAAATGGAAAAAAGAGTTATCATTAAGGTTAAAACTTCAAGAGTTTAAACCCTGATCCCAATTCTGTTTTGCCTTTATACAAATCTTCATAATTAATTTTGAAGCTTTACAATGTGAATTAATCCCAAAATAATTTTAATTGGAAATTAAAAAATTATGTAGGTCCTGATGGTTAAATCAGGAAGACTTGACTCATTGAGATACTTGAAAAACCAATAAACAGCACACTCTGATAGGTTTGACATGTTGGAATCAACCTTTGACTGATGAATTGAAGTCTGTTTGCACGTGCTCTGGTTTTTCTGTTTGACAAATGACAAAATGTGCCAAAAGTGTTTTTTACCCATCTTATAAGTGAAAACACTATGTTGTTTCTATTTTCCTCACTGGTTTTCAATAAACTGATTTTAACTTGTTAATTTTTTAATTGCCTAGTCTGTTTCTTAATTTAGACACATTTTTTACTGAGAAATTCAGAATTCTCAGGTTTGAGCACTGTTCCATTTGTCAAGTCAAATTGCCCTGTCAAACTCCCCAGGCATGTGAAATGCAAGTAATAGTGAGTAATTGCCTTCTTTTTATATCTATACAGTAGTTAACCAAATTTTTTAAATACATAACATGGCTTCTCTTTCCAACTTGTTAGTTCCTATATGCATGCCAAATTTTGGCTATTATGTGAAGAATTACTTTTGTTGGTGTATTCTGTTTCCAACTCGTTAATTCCTATATGTATGTTGAATTTTGGCTATTATCTGAAGATACTTTTGCTGGTGTATTCTCTTTCCAATTTGTTAATTCTTATCTGTATCACAAACTTCAGTTATTACATGAGGAATTATTTTTGTTCGGTTTCTTCTCCCATACAGGGAGCTTTTATCCTCCCTTTCTGAGGGATTGAGCCTACGGACCGCCCCGGTTGTTAAGATTCATGAAAGTAACAATGATAGGAAGAACACCTTAAGGTTAAATCCATGATACAACCCAAATACTGCTTTTTTCTGGACAGAAGGAAGTTTTTTTTGTGTTTTTTTAAATTCTCCCCTCTCCAAACAACGATTGAGAAAGTTTGAAAAGCTCATTATTGGAAGGAACTCTCTCAATATTTTCCAGAAGGCTTTTTTTTCTGAAACAGTTGTGAAATGTATCAGGCTCTGATTGCATAAACAAATGTGCTATTTTTGTTCTCCTGTTATACTTGGTCAGATTGCAATACTTGTGCCTGTGGTACACTATATCCAAAATCTCACCAAAAGGAACATATCTTTGGCTATGCCATATTTTTCTTCATGTTGAGTTAGAAATGTTATTTGTATATGCACCCACAATTTGCTAGATTCCTGTGTTGAAGTCACACTTTGCATGTTAATAAGCAAATTAAAAATTAATACTGTAAAGTAAATTTTCTTGCTTTTCTATGTTGGGATCAAACCTAAAAATCTAAGATCATGCTGTGGGAGTAACACCTGGTCATCTAATCAGCTGGTTTGGTATTGGTAGTAGGATAGGTCTTTATATTTGTTTTTGGCTGCCTTGTATTGGTAGCTGGATAGGCCTCTATATTTGTAGTTGGCTGGTTTGATGTTGGTAGTTGAATAGGTCTCTATATTCGTATTTGGCTTGATATATCTGCTTTTGGCTAACAGGTGCCCGCTGTTATTTCTGTTTATTTAGTGCAGGATGTTGGTTTCAGTCCAATAAGGATGGCCAAGTCTTAATTTGGTTATTATTTAATGTTCTGAACCAGGTCTGTTGTAGTTTGGTCTGGTTTGTTTCTACTATGATGGCTGTGATACTTGGTATCAAATCAGGATCAGTGTAATTTCATCTGGTTCAATTTTTTGGCAAGTAAATCCTGTTCTAATTATGAAAATGAAGTATACAAAATATATGCGCCAATCTTGGGCCACTTTTTTTCCTGCTTGAAAAAGAGTATTTATATCAATATTTGACTATGCCTGAATGAATGTTTCTTTTAAGTGTTCTAAACTTAAAGTGTATTGATATATGAATGCATGCCAATCGTTAGTACTGTTACAAATCTTGTTGTATCTTGTGTCTCCTTGTATCAATGAGTAGTGGTAATATGGTTGATAGTGATTATTGGTTTGTTTCCAATATTTTTCTTTTCTTGAAGTTAGTTTTGTATGGTTGCTATTTGTGATTGTAAAAATTGTTTGTTTCATTGTGTTTGTTGAGTCATTCATATCAGTACTTGTCTACGTTCAGCTATCGGTTCTAGTAATTAATTAGTATGATCCGTAATGACTATGGGGTGCAATTTTATGCCCATTCTTTCCTTAATGTAAAAACTACAATGGGAATCAGATTGTTTATGTGAATGCTTATGTCTCATGAGGAAATTAGAAAGCATTCAACTGAAAATAGTGAACTGGCACATGGCTGTATGTGAATGGTTTTACAGGCAAGAAATTCGAACTGCAACGAGCTCTATGACATCAGTGCCTAAACCTCTTAAGTTTCTACGACCTCATTATGGCACTTTAAAGGCATACTATGAGACAATGATAGAATCAGATATAAAGGTATCAAAGAATCTTGTCAGCAGTGATTTTTCTTTTGTTTATGATTTGGTTCTGTACATACTCATTTTCATTTTAATATTCTAAGTTGATGTTTTTCTGGATTGCAGAAGTACCTTGCAGATATATTATCTGTATTGGCTTTGACTATGTCTGTGGAGGGTGAAAGGGTACTGTATTTCCCTGTCTAATTTCTCTATTGTGCATTAATTTCAGCTGTACACATTTTTGTCTGTGTTTTTAACTTGTCACTTTCTGTCTTTACTGATTGCAACAACAGGAAAGTTTAAAGTACAGATTACTTGGATCAAAGGGAGACATTGGTTCTTGGGGTCATGAGTATGTTAGGTAAGCAGGCACAAACTGCAGCTCACCCTTCTACACATATTCCTCTAAATTACATTCGACTGTTAATGAAAATTTTTGTCTTCAGTTGTGGCTCTTCTTTGTTTTCCGTCTTTGGTTGAATCAGGGAGCTATTTTGTCCTTCATGTTACTAATATGTTCTTGGTGTTCTTGAGAATTAACCACTGTAATTCTATGCTCTCTTTGAATATTATTCCAGGAATCTTGCTGGAGAAATTTCACAAGAATACCAGAAACGGCAGGTTAGTTTATACTTTATACTATCTTGTTGCTTTGTAGTAAGGAGAAAGGATTTGAATCTGGGTGCTTATTTTTTGTATTCTATGAGACAGTGTGAGCTTGGAAAGATGTCTATAGCTTTCACCTGTTGTAATTAGTGCACCCTGATCGGAAACAATTGTAGTCAAGTACATTTACAACTTTTGAGAGGGGCAGTTAAGTTGCTACTTAATAGGTTAAACTGACATTCATTGAATATGAGTGCATATTCTATTTTAATTTTCCTTTGCTATTTATAATGACCTCTGCAGTGAAACTATATGGTTCTTTGCAGCAGTGGTGCTTATATGACTTTTGTTTTTACTGAATCATATATGTGCTTAGTTTTGGTCAAATATGGGTAATTCAGATATAGATTCGAGTGTTTTAGATCTTAGTACATCAAAGCCAAATGTAAAACCAAATACCAGCTGAAACTTAGGTGCTGATGCTCTGTGTACCTGTAATCTATGTCCCAGAGTTTGCTGGATTTGATTATAAAAATTTGAATCTGGTGGATATAAAAATACCTAAAATTTGTTCTAAATTGCCAATAAATTCGTAAGTACACAGTTAAGTGCTAGTTGCTTCTGGATTGATATAAAAAATTTACTTAGTTTCAATCCAGAAGCAACTAGCAGTTAATGATCATGGACTGTAGAAACTTTATGCTGTTAAGTACACAGTTGTATGAATTTTTGAAGGAAAGAGTAATAATGTTGGATTAAAAAACCTGTTTTAAATTAGGGGTTTTTCATTTTTTTTTCTGTAAAACTCGGTCCATTCTCTGCAAATAAAAAACCCTATTTGCTTTCAATGGCCATTGGTTGCGTGTGAATATTTCTAGTGTTTGTTGCGCCTTTGTTCTGTTTGTGGATTAATCTTCACCAGTTGCCTCTGTTCTCTGAAGGCAACATTAAAGATTTGCATTGAAGGTCTGTGATGATGTCTGGAGGATCTGCAGCAGTGGCATTGGCATCAGCATTGCATGTTATTTTTTGTTTTAATGTTGTTTTTGTTTTTTATTTCTTAATTAGTTTTAGGTTTATGTTTTACAATTCATTTTTAATTAATCCCCAATGAATTGTTTGATATTTTTAGGGTACGCATTACATGCTATTGTAAGTGGCGAGGGAAAAGCAAAGTTGAAATGATGGTCACAAAATTAATATTTATAATTTAATTAAGGTTAAGTTTTAACTATTATTATTATTAGTTAAGTTTAAAGTTGAATTATTATTAATATTTAATATTATTTATTTTTAGGTTGAATTTTAATTTATTCAAGTTTTAGTATTTTAATGTATGATAGTGCTTTTGGGAACTGCATATATATTTTTGGCATCAACGTTTCAGATCACAAAGTTCATTAGGATGAGGAAGAACTAAATGATGATTGCAGAGTCAGCTCCTTAAAAAGGAGGGGAAGGAAAGGGGAGCAGAAACCATGAGACCAAATTAATGAACAAAACATACCACAAACAAAGAAAAGCAAACTGCCAAACATACAAGGGTGCCCTAAAAATAAAGGACTGAAGCAAGAATGAACCACACTTAAAAAGTAATAAAATAAAAAGGATGATGATCATATCAAAGAGAGCCTTGCAACTATAATGACTAAAAGTAAACGAAGCTTTAATTTGGCTTGGCATCTATTGTTAAGTTCTCTCCAAAACCCCTTATGCCGCCTGACTTCTCTTTCTTAATCTTTGTTGACCCCCACCCTTAGGTTTTCATCATTCTTTTCTCTCTCCCCTCTGTGCTTTTGTTTTCTACTTATTTAGCTTTTTTCCTTTCATGCCCTGCATTTTTAATTTTTGGTTATCTTCTTTGTGTTAATTTTATAAGTATTTGAAGTGTCTTAATGTTTGTTATGTTTGCTCTTTCCTTTTTTCCCCTTTCATTCTCATTTATCTCATTCTCTTTTTTTATCTTATTTTAGTTTTGCTGTATTTTCTTCTTGGAGAATTTTCTTAATGCTTTTTATCTGCAGATTTTATGTCCTAAATTTTTTAATCTTTATCTCTTTTTTTCTGAATAGTGGTATTATTATCTTCCCAGTTTCTTTTAGATGGTGATCATGTTACTTGGTTCTCTATATTTGCCAAATTGTTTTTTTTGGAAGCTATAGAATATATTATAAATTTTTATTTGAACACTTAAATAATATTATTTATAGTGTGTATGTGTCCTCTTGTGGGGATTCTTATTTATATTATTATATGTGTTAAGATAATATTTAATCTTTCTTTATTCTGTTAATAGTCAATATATTAATGTATTTATTTAGTTTAGATATGTAACTGTTGTCTACAGTATCAGGTAGGTAGAGTTGGTCAGTTCATTAAATGACTACAGTCTTCTGTAGTTTCTATATATTGTAATCTTCTTCATGTTAATAGACAAATGCTTTTACCATTCACATGGTATCAGAGTCTGGAGATTAAAATTAGCTTTTCTAAAATTTCTTTTGAATTTTTTTTTGGTTTTTGAAAAACTTTTTTTCTGAAATTTTTTTGTGGCTCTTTGTATTTTGAATTTTGAGGGCTTTTGTGCAAAAAGATTTTCGTGCCTCTGAAAGCCAGTCACAATTTTTTTCGTGCCTTTTTAAAAAACTTGGCCTCCTTCTTTGGCCTACGCAACTTGGGCGTCATCTAATCTTTTTTTGCATCTTCTTTGCCTGTGCGCGACCTTCCTGAAGTCTTCGTTTTGGCCGTGTGACCTGGAAACTCGTGTTTTTCTGCATTTTCTCTTGTTCGTGCGACGTCTTTGGGTTTTCTGTAGACACGCAACACTTGTCTTTGAGCGCGCGACCATTTCTCAACTTGCGTTTTTTCTGGGTTTATCAGCTCGTGTTTTTTTTCTAGGTTTTTTCTTGCATATTCTGTGCAGCTAGGGTTCCTGTTCGTGGCTGGCTTGAGTTCTTCATTTTCTGCAAATTTCTGAAGCTTCCATGGCCACCTAGGGTTCAAAAATTTTCATCTAAGGTTTTGACCCTCTATTTCAAGGCAGATTTTTTTTTGAACTGTAGATTACTTCTAGGTTTTTCGAGATCTCAACTGGGTTGTTGTTAGTTTTTTCTGGGTGTCTTGAAGTTCGTGCCTCAAAATTTGTGCAAGTGGGTGTTGACGATTTTTTTTGGGTATTCAAAAGATTTTCTGGGTTTTCAGTAACATTTTGTGGGTACTCTTCAGATCTTCTGTGTTTTGTCTTCAAAGTGCCTTGAAATCCATGTTAGGGTTTCTGCTTTGAATTTGTGTTGTTTCTGTTTTCATTTTGCCTTCACCAGTTTGACCTCAAGGTACGTGATGGCATCTCTGACAAATATAATGCTCAAAAGCAGCCAGAAGCACAACGGGAAGAATTACAACACCTGGAAGCAACACATGATTACGATCTTTGAATATCGTTGCCTCGATCAGGTTGTTTTGGGGAACTCAACTCGTACCACTGTAGCCGGAAAGGACTAGGACAAATGGGATGAACGCAACCAGGAAGTTGTCATGCTCATCAAGCTTTCAATCATTGACGACCAGCTACCACAAGTGCCGTCAGGCAAAACAACTGCTGAGGTCTGGACGTACTTGAAGGATCTCCATGAAATGTTAGATAAGAGTCGTGTGTTCTTTCTTAAGAACATGCTCTTTTTTGATAATGATGGACGAGAAGACCCCTCTTCAGGAGCATCTGACAAAGATAAAGGACATTCGCGACCAGCTAGAAGCTATTGGTTGGACGATGAAGGAAGAGGACATGGTAGTGATTACTTTGAAAAGTTTGCCTAAGTCTTATGGACATTTCATCGAGACTCTCAACATTACGTCTGCTAATGTTGATCTGAAGTTTCCGGAGTTGTGTACTATCTTCTTGCAGCAGGATTGCTGGAGACAGCAGTTTGGAAGCAGTACCAGTTCCACCTCCACAGAGCAAGCGTTCTTTGCCAAATCTTCTGCTAAGAACAAAGGGAAGGCGCAAACTTCTTAGTTGAAAAGCTTTGGTTCTTCTTAGGACAGCAAGAAGAAAAAGAATGTTTAGTGTAATTATTGCCATAAATATGGTCACATGAAGGCTGACTGTCGAATTCGGTTGGCTTCTGAACAAAAGAAGCAGGGAGGGTCTCAACAAAAGGCTAATGTCGCAGAGCACACTGAGCAGAAAGAGTCTTCATTCTATGCGTTTATGGCCAAGAGAATAGCAAATCCAGTACAATCTTCTGCCTGGTATATTAATTCCTGGGCTTCGCGGCATTTTACTCATTGTCGGGATTGGTTCACAAAATTCGAACCATTCTTTGATTTTGTCATTTTTGGAGGAGGCGAAGAGTACATAGTTGCTGGTAAGGGCACTGTCCAGATTCACTTAGGAGGAAGAAATTTACTCTTTCTCGATGTCTACTATGTTCGAGGCATGGAACATAACCTTCTCTCAGTCAGTCAGATCATGAGGCATTCTCCCCAGTTGGATGTTGTTTTCAGTTCGTCCACCTGCAACATCATTGATAGGGAGACTCGTACTACAATCGCTATGGGACTTGAGGATCATGGTCTGTATAGACTTGCTGATTCCGATGATTCTTAGGAGCACGCTTTGGCCGCTAGGAGTACTTCCATCAACAAACTTTGGCATCAGCGTTATGGGCACTTGAATGTGCACTATCTCTCTCAACTGTCTCAGGAGGGTTTGGTTGCTGGTCTACCTGAGATCCAAACTCAAAATCATGGAGTTTGTGGAGCCTGTCAAGCTGGGAAGCATCATCGGACACCATTTTCGGATGGTGATTCTTGGCGAGCCTCCAAGGTACTTCAATTGGTTCACGCTGATGTATGTGGGCCAATGAATACTCCTTCTGTTACTGGGTCTAGGTAATTTTTATTATTTGTTGATGACTTTAGTTGGAAAATGTGGGTGTATTTTTTGAAACATAAATCAGATGTGTTTAGTACATTTCAGCAGTATGAGGCCTTAGTTGAGAAGGAATCGGGTTCTCAGATTGTTACTCTAAGGTCAAATAATGGGGGGGAGTTTTGTTCAACAAACTTCTCTACTTTTTGTGCTACACATGGCATTAAATGCCAACTCACCACACCATACAGTAGAATGGTGTCGTTGAACATAGGAATCACATCATTACTGAAATGGCTCATTCTATGTTGGAGTACAAAAATGTACCTAAGAAATACTGGGCTGAAGTAGTTTATATTGCAATCTACCTCCTGAATCGGTCACCTACATAGGCCGTTAAGAAGATGACTCCAGAAGAAGTTTGGTTAGGATGTAAGCCTAAGGTGGGTCATCTGAAAATATTTGGTTCTACAACTTATGTATGGATTCCAGAAGCCAAGCGTGCCAAGTTGGACTCCAAGAGCCAAACACTTATGTTTACTGGTTGTAGCGACAATCACAAGGCATATAGGTTGATTGACGTGGAGACAGATCGTCTCATATTTAGTCGTGATGTTGTAATTGATGAGACTATTGGTCCATTTGTTCCTACTACTAGTCCTGCGGATCAGCCTATGAAGGTTTCTGATGAGGGTGTTCGTCTTCCTCTTGGTTCCTCTGATGGGAGGGCTTCAGAGCATTCTGACTCTGAAGATGAGGATTCTACCAGTCATGACATTGCACCACCTGATTTTCCTCAGGACTCACATCTAGATGACTTTGTTCTAGAAATCCCAGGAGCTGCTGTTTCTCCTATTTCAGATGTTGGCACTTCTACTCGTCGGCCTAAGTGGTGGCTCAAGACTATCAGAGATCTTCATGATGATGAACTCATTGAGGGCAGATCAACTTGTAGAACGAGCAAGCAGCAAAACACAGTCAATTTTGCTCTTATGGCCAACATCCACAACATCTATGAGCCTCATACATTTTCAGAGGCTAAAGGAATTCCAGAGTGGGAAAAGGCTATGGCGACAGAATATCATAGTCTTCTGAAGAATCATACTTGGGTTCTTTCTGATCTTCCTCCTGGGAAGAAACCTATCAGCTGCAAATGGGTTTATAAGGTCAAGTATTGTGCCGATGGTACTTTGGATAAACATAAGGCAAGATTAGTTGCTCGGGGATTCACACAGCGGGAGGGGATTGACTATGATGAGACATTTGCCCCTATTGCCAAGATGAGCACCATTCGTCTTCTTCTCGCTCTTGCAACACAGTTTGGATGGATAGTTCATTAGATGGATGTCAAGAGTGCCTTTCTCAACGGTGAGTTGCAGGAAGAAGTCTACATGACGCAGCCTTCTGGTTTCAAGGTTGCCGGCAAAGAACATCAGGTATGTAGGCTCGTGAAAGCACTCTATGGGTTGAAACAGGTTCCTCGTGCATGGTATATCAAGATTGATTAGTACTTGGTTGATCATGGTTTTCAGCGCAACCCTTCTGACAGTAATCTGTATGTCAAGCACTCTGGTGATGATATTTTGTTTCTTGTTATCTATGTTGATGATTTGATCATTACTTGCAGTGCAACACATTTGATTGCAACAATCAAATAGGATTTGTGCCAAGCCTTTGACATGACAGATTTGGGGCTTCTCCATTAATGTTTGGGTATTGAGGTTTGGCAGACATCTAATAGTATTTTTATCTCCCAGTCTAAATATGCTCGAAGTCTGCTTGACAAATTTCAGATGCAGGATTGCAAACCTGCCTCCACACCTATGGAGAAGGGGCTGAAGTTATCAACCAACTCTGATTCACCTCTGATCGATGAAACAACATTCAGGCAACTAGTGGGCAGTCTCATCTACCTCACTGCCACTAGACCTGACATCAGTTTTGTAGTGAGCTACATTTCTTGCTTCATGACAGCTCTAAAAGCTGATCATTGGATTGTAGCGGAGCGAGTGTTGAGATATGTTAAGGGCACTTCAGATTATGGCATTCTGTATGGTAGATGCAAGGATCCACAACTGATTTGTTATACAGACTCAGATTGGGCAGGTTCAGTGGATGATAGAAAATCTACTTCTGGGTATGTATTCAGTTTGGGTATAGGTGCTGTAACATGGACCAACAAGAAGCAACAGGCAGTGGCTCTTTGCTCGACTGAAACAAAATATCGAGGAATAGTTAAGGCAATGAGGCAGTTTGGCTTTGTAGGATGCTTTCTGACATGCACATGTCACAAGCAAGACCTTTGCCCTTGTACACTGATAATCAAGGGGTGCTCAAACTGGCCAAAAATCCAGTCTCCCATGAACGTACCAAGCATGTTGAGCTTCATTGTTACTCCATCCGCACGCTGGTAGAAGACGAATTAGTTTAGCTGCAGTATGTTCCGATTGCGGATCAAACTGCAGATATTCTCACCAAGTCTCTGAGTCCGGATAAGTTTGTCAAATTCAAGGGGCAACTTGGTGTTATTGACAGATTGACCATTAAGGGAGGGTGTTAAGATAATATTTAATCTTTCTTTATTTTGTTAATGGTCAATATATTAATGTATTTATTTAGTTTAGATATGTAACTGTTGTCTACAGTATCAGGTAGGTAGAGTTGGTTAGTTCATTAAATGACTACAGTCTTCTGTAGTTTCTATATATTGTAATCTTTTTCATGTTAATAGAGAAAATGCTTTTACCATTCACAATATATTAATATATTCTTTGTTATTATTATTTTTTTGCTTGTTTTATTTATTTTTTGTTATATTCGCATGGGTTTCTTTTATATGTGCTTCATTCTTTTAATTTATTATTATTTTAATAAGTGTGGTTTGTTATTGCTTCAATCCTTTATTTTGGGGCACCCTTGTGTTTTTGCTTTTTTTTGTTTGTGGTATGTTTTGTTCATTAACTTGGTCTCTTGGTTTCTACTCCCCCTTCCTTCCCCTCCTTTTTAAGGAGCTGAATTGACAATCATCATTTAGTTCTTCCTCTTCTTGATGAAGGATCAAAGAGTGTGATCCAAAATGTTGATGCTAAAAATAAATACGCAGCTAAATCCAAAAGCACTATCAAACATTATCGTGGACTATGCAAATATCATGACTCTTATTTCGTATTTTAAGTTTATTTAAATTTTAATATGTTAATATTTATTCAAATTTAAGTATTTTTAAATTTGAGTATATTAAAATTTATTCAAGTTTAAGTATTTTTAAAGAATATTTAAAGTTTAATATTTAAAATTAAAAATGATATATCTATTCTTTGATTTTAATCATTATTTTTATTTTATTTTTGATACATAAATGTGGGCCATGGGGGCCACTCCCTTTTATAAATATTGATAAAAAAGGTACAAAACCTTTTTTGCTAGGATTAGGAAATTGGCAAACAAAGTATGATTTCTATTGAACATCACCATATTTGGTATTGACTAAGATATCCTCATATTGTATCCATACGAATAATGCTAATTGTTGTCATTGAACTGATATATACATATACTATTTTCATGTTCTCCTTTATCTCATTTTCCTTCCTTCTATTGTGCTAAATGGCAGTGTTGTGCAACGGTTGACATTTCATTGCCCCTATCTTCCATTGTCTATTAATTAGAACCGATCTAATAAATATTAAATGGGCTAGTCATTCTTAAAGAGATGCTTTTGGTTGTTGTGTTGTTTCCCCTTTTCATGTCTCAGTCAAATGCCCAAGTTGAAATAATCAAAATTGGTTAAGTATGAAAGTCGTCAAAGTCTCGGCCAGTTCTTAGAACCGTGTTGACTTACGACAGGGTTCTTATAACCTTGTCAGTTCGTGATGAGGGTGTCACAACTTGTACAATGGTTATATTTTCTCTCATTGCAAAGGGGCAAGTGTTTTGTTCGTTGATAATTTTATATGGTTTGAGAACCTCCCTAGATTCCCAAAATTGGTTCAAGTGCCAACAAATTTCGTCGATAACCAAGGGAGGAAGCAAAAAGAGGCAAGTATAAGTTATTTCAGTCAGTTTCATAGGTTTCAAAACCTTCATGGGAAGCCAACAAGGTTGTCAAAACCATTCAAAAGGTTGTCAAGTATGAAGAAAGGAAATGGGGAAAAGCAACCAATTAAGAAAAGTTAAGTTTTAGAAAATTCAAGTGGTTCTAGAATTCATGTTGACTTCCAACGATGTTGTCACAACCTTGTTAGAGCTTGACATGGTTATCAGAATCGGTTCTATCTTCGACTCCAAAGGTCAACGAGCAAAAGAAGAAGCCCCACCAAGCAAGAAGAAAGCAATAGAGATGAACCAAAGAGAAAGAGGGTAAGAAGTGTTAAGTTGCACAATTTCATAGATGTTTTGAAACTAGTGTCAGCCGTTGATGAGGTTGTTACAACCTTGTTGCATGTTGACATGGTTCTCAAAACTTGCTCCATTGTTGACACAAAATGGTGATGTAGAAAAGAGAACCAAAAGGAGGCAAAAGATGGACAAGTTAAAAGATAAAGGCAAAAGCAAACCAAAAAGAAAGGGAAGAAAGAAAGAAACAAAGAACGTTAAGCTCATCAGAAGTCTTAAGAGGTTCCAAAACTTTGGTTGACTCTCAACAAGGTTGTCACAACCTTATTGGAGCTTGAAGAGATTCTCGAAACCTACTCATTTGTCGATGCTGATTGCTAGCAAGAAAGAAAGGTTGCTCTAGATGGCGTGTTTTCATGTCGAGGTCTTCTTTCTCCCACCTACTTTGCAACACCATTAATGCTTGTACAATACAATCACCAACTGCCAGATTTGTCATTGGCCCAAAAATCATCGTTATATGATTGTGTCCATGCCTTATTCAATGTCGTGGACATCCCTTTTGACAATACCATTCCCCAGGTTGTAGTTTTTAGTGGGTTTCTTGGCCGGACTTGATCTTCTAACAGGCCATCAATATGAAGAACGGTCTTTCACACCTCAGTTGGTCAAATCATTGTACACATGTTTGCAAATCATTAGTTGATGTGGCAGCTAGGGCTTCTCTTTGGCTTGCCACATTTTTTTGTCTTTATGTCTCTTTTCCAAAATAAAAGCACAACATGCTCATTTTGTATGGAGTTCTTCCTTTAGTTTCTCTACTAGAAAACTTGCTTTTTTGGCAATTTTTTGTTATTGTAAATAGGCTCAATGCCTTAGAATTAATAAATTTGTTGTTTCACCTCTTTTCTACTCTAGTACGTTGTGTGAATCTTTCTCACCTTCATACATGAGATTTTGTTGCTTTGAAGAGATGTATGTTTGTGTACTACTTGTTTGCAAGAACTATATGTGGATTCTCTCTTCCCTCTTAGGCATTGTTAAACCCTGACCTTCATGCATGCGTATAAGAGTTGCAAAATTGGGACCTGTGTGAGTTTTAGTAGTTTTATTGTTTTTCCATGTTGTTGTGACTCAGTCTAGTCTTGGTACATCACCATCTTTCCCTTCCTGCATTTCTTTTCTCCCCTTTCCTTTGCAAATCGTTAGAATGGGGTTAGATCTTAGGTTTATTCTATGTTGAGTTGGATCAACGTGTGCATCTAGATTTAGTAAGGAACCAACTTTCTCTGGAGGTTTGATCTCATTTGCAAGGGTTGCACACCTTGAGATCATTCCCATTATATAATTGGATTGTTGAGCTTCAGGATCAACAAGAGTGCAAATCCATGTGATACTAGTAACATAAATGAAATGGCATTGGTCACCCTTTTTACTTGCTCTTCCAAAAATAGCTCTCCTTGGTGTTTTAGAAAGCCATTGAAGTCTTTTAGAGATCCATTGATTAGACTGTCCTTGGCTACACACAATACATGGTTTGCTTCCCCAAAAAATGCAAGAAGGTCCAATGAGAGTAGTCCAACTACATTTGCCCTCCCTACCTCTATATCCCAACCGTTAATTGCATTGCCCAATTTGGACTTCGAGATTTAAATGCACTGTATGTATACTTAAGCCAATGCTTGTACCATCCCCCCTCTCAATATATCCTTAAGATTTGATAGGAAAATAGATGTCACATTGCTATTAAGCTGCTGTGGAAACTCCATTAACAACTCTTTCCCAACCACCTTGCATATGGTGCTTTCAACTAGAGGTGAACCTATAACAAAAACTTCTCTTAATTATGCCAAAGCGTGTTTTGCCATGTTTGGTACCTCCCGGTTGCTTGGTTTAAGGTAGTTTAAGAAATTCATTGCTGAAATTTGCATTCATGGCACTCCTTGAGTCTTGTGAGTGCATCGCTGGCTTGTAGTGTATTTGTCTTTCAATCCTTGTACACACATTGTCTAGAGCAGATCTGGCCATCACCATTGTTTTGTCATGTCCCCAAAATAGAACATTAAAATAACTAAGTGTTGAGATGCAAATACATAAAATATGTGACAAATTACGTATTTACAACTATTAACAACTTAATATTACTATAAGTATAATTATTATTCATTTAAAATCATGTTATGCATATCATCAATAATATTATAATTAAAATCATATTATAAATATCATTGATAATATTATAATATTATTTTGATACTATATGTTTATCAACATAAACATTATATAATCATATCACTGAATAAACGTATAAACATAATAACAATAAATTAAATCTAAAAATATATAATAAAATAACAAACATATTATATTTAATATAAAATATATATAAGCATAAACCAACACACATGGGAGGCAACGATTAATCATACCTAAGGCAGTGCTTCATTTTAAATATGATAGACATTATAAAGGCAGGAGTGCTGCATTAAAAGGAGGATCGGGAAAAAAGAAGGCAATACTGCTGAAATATACCAAACTAGACTCTTTTTCAACTAAGGCCTTATACTGCTGAAATATACCAAACACATTTGATTTGTTTTTAAAAAAGTACACCTACATTTTTTGGTTGAAATCATCAACAAATAATAAAAAATACTTGCAACTAGTAATTGAAGGAGTATTCATTGGACCACATAAATTAGCGTGAACCAATTGCAATACCCTGGAAGCTCACCATGAATCACCATTTGAGAATGGAGTCCAATGTTGCTTTCTAGCCTGACAAGCCTCGCAAACTCCATGATTCTGAGTCTGAATTGCAGGGAGGCCACCAACCAAATCATCACGAGCTAACTGAGAGAGATACTTCATGTTCAGGTGCTGATAACGCTGATGCCAGAGATTGCTGATTGATGTACTCCTGGCTGCCATAGTGAAATATACCCTCTCAATTTTTTCTTGATTTTTAATATCAATTACAATGCAACACGCACCCGTTAAGGTTAGCTCCAAAACCAAAACGATGCGGAATAGTAACTCTAACCAAGAATGCGCCCTAAGACCCGATGAGGGAGGAGGGGTGGGCATATGGTCAGAGGATCCTTGGGATCTAAATAACTCAATAACTGAAACTGATTACAACTGAAAGTAAAAAGATAAAAATCAACGCCAAGAATGTTCACCAAGATCCTTGGAAGGCGAGGTGATAGCATATGGCGGAGTACTTATTACAAACTTGAAATAAACTTAGGCGGATAACCAGCCAAGGAAGTGTTCAAAACTAACTAATCCATCAGCTGCGGCGGGCATCCACTCATGAGTGAGAATTCACCACTTGACAGTGGGTGAGAAATGCAAATACAACTAATTTCCTCCTCATTGGTGGCCATCCAGGGGTTATTGTATGTGTATTAGAAAGCACAAGTAAATGCAGAATTAACAATGGTTGGATTATTACTACTAAATCTCAACCTTACAATTAAAGAAATCTGCAATTTACAATGTGTTACAATGATAGAATGAAAGCAAAGTGAGAGGAATGATTCTTGCAAGCTCTAAACAACTCAAATACTGAAAACTGAAGCCAAAAACTGAACTTATTGAAATCTGATAATAAAACCAGCAGACTGAAAACTGTAAATCAGCAAATTGAGAATCAATGAAATGTTCATAACTCTCCGATATATACTTCCAAATTGAATGAGATCGAATGCAGATGCTCTCTAGGATGTTGGCGCCCAAAAAGCAACAAAGAAACAGCTTTAAAACACAACCAGCAATTTGGCACGAATTTCTATGCCATCATGAAAGGTACAGCCTGGCTGGGAAGTTCGATTTGTTTTAATAAATTCAATTCTTGGAAATAAATTCCAATCTTCTAGGAAAGGGGTCGCCCTTGGTCCACAAAAACATAGCTTCAATGCCCATAACAAGATTCCATTTGATCAAAGAGCTGTAATCAAAAATCACTTTCAGCTGTTGACAAACCAGCAACACAAAAACTAATAAAACTCCAAAATTCTTCAACAATTAAGCAGCAATAAGACCAATTAGGTGTTATCTTTCAAACACAAAATTGGATTGAAACTAGGAGGTAAGCATCCCTCGAAGTAAAAACCAAGTTGTCATTTCAACAGCATAACATTAGCATAAGTTCATGGATGCCAAATGCTGGAGCAAACTTCACTTTTATAGAAAAGGAGAAAACTCTTCAAATTCCACACTAGGGACGCCAAAAGCCACTTGCAATATTTTCAAATTCCAAAAATATAGAAACTCCTCAAGGGTGGTGTCCAACTTCAAGGCAAGGTAATACTTTATTAAATATTTAATTTCTCCCTTTATGAAGACGTCCCCCTTCATGTTCACCTTTTAAACACAACTTGAAGTTATTTCACAAGGCCAAGGGGTCAACTGAAAAATATAACATTAATGCCTTTATTTCAAAATTTCACCAAATAATGCTTTGAAAAGCCAAAAGCCAAACCCAAGCAACTGCTCCAACTGAAAATGAAGAACTGAAGAACTGACAATTGCTCACTGCCAAAAATAGCATTTACTATAAATAGTAAACACCTAGAAATGCCCCAAAACCTTCAAGCAAGGAAACCCTAAATTTACCTCAGCGAGCCTACGAGCCTTCGGAATAGGCTGATGAGCAACTGAGCTGATCACTGATAAGAAGGGGACATTACACATAGCGTGCTCTTGAGAATTACTAGAGTCAACGAGTTTATAAAGACCATGATCCTCAATGCCCTAAACAACTGTGGTGCGTGTCTCTCCATCAACAATTCTGCAAGTGTGCATGCTGAAAACAATATCTAACTGAGGAGAGTGTCATAAACTGACTGACAGAAAGAAGGTTCAACTCCATGCCAGGTATGAAGTATACATTGAGAAAAATTAAATTTCTCCCTCCAGAGTGAATTTGTTCGTTGCCCTTGCCGACAACAGTATACTCCTCGCCCCATCCAAAGATGACTGAATCTTTGAATGGCGTGTATTCAATGAACCAATCTTGACGATGAGTGAAGTGATGAGAAGCACCTGAATCAATGTACCGGCCAGAGGATTTAACAAGATCTGTAGGATTCTTGGCCCTTTGTCACAGACTTTGACAAATAAGAGGCACGAAAACCTCACAAATGCAGAAATTTGTCAGAAAATATAGGCGCAAAACTCGAGTTTTCTTGAATTTGGCAAAAGGAAAAAAAGAACTCGCCCAACAATGTCAGAGAAAGCTCGGATTAGAGAGCAGAGGGGCCCACAAGTAGAGAAACCAACAACAGATAGAGAGAAAATGAGGCCTACAAAACTAGTGCAATAACCACGCCAAAGTCTCTTGCAGATAAAGAGGCACAATTTTCAGAAACCTTCGGGAGGTCTTGATTTTCAAACAGAAGAGACAAATCTCTGCTGAAAGACCTGTCACAAATCTGGTAAGAAATAACTCCAAGAGAAGACTTCCACCCACAAAACACGTGGAGACAGACAGAACACGCATGGGAAGATGAGAAGTCCTCAGCCAGAATGCACACAGATAGCAGATTCAGAGAAAAGAACCATGATTTTGGAAAATCGTGTCAAGGAAAAACAGAGAAATGGTGCTTAGGTCGTGAGAAAATCATGATTTAGAAACAAGGGAAAATGGCGCCGACAAATCGCATGAAGAGAAGTTCTTGTCACGCAGCTTGAAACAGAGGCATAAAACATGATTAAAAATCACTCAGAAGTTGCCAGAAACATGAGAGACAAAAACCCTAGTTGCGTCTTCTGAAAACTGATAAAACGCCCAGGAATAAACTCATGCACAAACTCATTTGCTCAAAAATCCGTTGTTATTTTCCAATCGTGGCGCCAAAAGAAAAAGACACAAGGTTGTGTGTAGACGTGGATCCAAAAAAGGCATGTTTTTTTTTTTTCCTGCAAATGCAAAATCAGAAAAAAAAGGACGGGATTTGCTGTGAGAAAATGCCACAAAATGCCTGCGATTTTCACAGGAAAGCCCTCAAATTTTCTTCAAAAAATAAATCCGCAATTTCTTGAAGAAACCCACGTGTTCTCAGAAGATCTCTAACAAAACGGTGTGAGTAGAGACAAAAACAGACTCTTCACCGCATGAGAGACAAAAAAAGGAAAAAACTGTTCAAGAAGGTCGTGATTTTCTATTGCACACGAAGCTGTGCAAAAAAGCCAGAGAAAATCAACGATCAGAAAAATCAAATTTTCTCCCGCTCATCCCAACCTGCTCTGTTACCATGAAACGGAGAGAAACAAAGAAATTTCAAATATTCGATATATTCACAAGAAGCGAAAGCTTCAATAAATAGAATACAAGAAGATGTTTACATAATCTAAAATAGAAACATCAGAATAACAAAAAACTGAAACAAAACTATCGGTTACATACGTTACAAGTGATTGAGCATTAAATAAATAATTACTAAATATAATTTTAATAGAAATAAGAAAAATGAGGAATGGAAATAATAAGTAAGTTTAAGATAATAGATTATGAATTTTAGAACAGATATAAAGGGTAAATAAATATGGATCTGCATCCAGAAAAGGCAGCAACAGAAATACAAACAGTGAGTGATTGATTGGAAATAAACTTAAAGGTAGGAGATCTGCTGGCAGACAAAGATCCGGTTTGTAATATGAGTTGATATATTTATGATGGAACCATCAGAAAATAAGTAGTATCTCTGGAATATTAGTCAGTGATTATCTATAAGGGAATAAAGTGAAGAATAAATAAGTATATTCTGAACAGAGAAGTAGCAAATCATTTATAGAAGATTATCTTATGATTTATGCAGATTGAGGTCCTAAGGCCGAGATTTATCTTGTTTGAAGCCTCTAAGTGGTGAGTTACAGCCCTAACTACATTAAGCTTGTGATTCTAGGACAAGATTTAGGGTTAGCCCAATAGGGGACATTACATGTTTGATCCAAATTTAGGGTTGGGACATCACAAATCCACATATCAGTCCTTGCTTGAAGTCTTGGAGCAATCAAACCACTTGGCAATGACGAAGGATATCTAAGGATTCCATGCAAAAATGTGTTTGATGACAACACAATTTGCATCGGCATGAACAAAGGAGAGATCCCGTATTCAACCTTTACATTCTACTTTGAGCATGTTATTCATTGAAGTGTTGATTAACACAAAACCTCCCATGTGGAAATCCTCTGGCTAATGATTTCATTGTTTTGTATGCACTATGCCATAATTTGCTAAGGCATTGACAAATTGTTACCTTCCCTATAACAATGCTACATTAAATAAGACTTTGACAATGTTAGATTCTGCAAAAACTTGTTTCACATTGTTTTTGATTTCTAGCTAGTGATGTTCTTATATTTTATGGCATTTATGATGACAACGGATTCACCTTCTATGATAATTTCCTGAATTTCATTTCTTATGCAGACTTGAAGGCCCAATAGAAGCACTTCTGCCCCCACTTCATTATTAGTCCCCGAAACAAGCCTTTTAGAAGCAACCCATGCCATTTTTCCATTTCTGTCCCATAGAACATGGCCAGCTTTTGAAATACCTAGAGTTTCCTAGCCACACCGTCAAAATTCAGCTTGAACTTCTCATTTGGGGTGCGATCGAATTAGTGTTCCACGGGGTTTTTGGGCCGAAAATTAAAATTTGGGGCAACCGAGGGCAGCGTTTACGTGGAGCTGATAAAGGGAGCCGAGGTTCTAAAGGTTAAGGAAATGGCCAGTGACAAGGTGCTGAAATACATATAGTACTTGAAAAAATAGTTATAAAAGATGTATAGGAAATTATAAAATTATACATCTTAGGGGGACAACTAAAAATCCCTAGGCGTCTTGAGGACACCCCAACATCCCTCAAAGTCCCTAGCGTGACATCTTGGGAATACTTGACATAGATTGTTAAAGTAATGGGTAGAAATGGCCCGAGTGTACGGTAGAGGACTATCTGAAGTCAGTCTCAAGGCGTCCTCGTCCTAGGAAGCATTAAAAGAGGGTTTTGGGGGGAGCCCAATGGCGTCCCAGGTGGAACCTCTGGATCAATTGACGGCTACTGCCTTGACAGCCAAGCAACCCACAGAGTCCCATGAACAAGACTTTTTTTTCAAATTGCCTAGTACCAGAAAAAATAGTTGTTATAAAAAGATGTATAAATTATAAGAATTATGCATCTCTTGGGAGACAATAAATCCTATAAGGCGTCTTGAGACACCCAACATCCTCAAAGTCCCACAGCAGCAAAGATGCTGAAATACACATATAGTACTTAGAAAAAATAGCGTTATAAAAAAGAAGATGTATAAGTATAAGAATTATACATCTTGGGAGACAACTAGAGAATCCCTAGGCGTCTTGAGGACACCCCAACATCCTCAAAGTCCTAGCAGCAGCATCTTGGAGATAGCGACATAGGTGGCGTAATGGTGGCGCTGGTGCTGGGCTGGTGGGGGGACATCCCCCCCAAGTCCCCAAGTCTCCAAGACGTCCTCGTCTAGGAAACGTGGGGTTTTTTGGGGGGGACGCGTCCCCGTGGAACTCTGGATCCAATTGACATTGCTACCTTGTTTACCTTAGCTTAACCCACAAGTCCCATGAACAAGACTTTTTCAAATTATTACTTGATGAACTCGTTTCTATTTTTAACTTTGCTGAATTTGAACATAAACACAAACCTGGTGACTTAGCCTGTAATTGATGCTGAGTAAGCTAATTCTTGAGTTGTCTTCAATTTACTTTCTTTGGTGGAACATTCGTTATTTTGTATCAAAAAATGTATGTTGTGCCACCATTGAAGATGGCTCTTCTACTTAATTTTCCTAGGACCATATCAAGTTCAAACTTGCGAACTCACAAGCATGCATGATTTTCATTGTCTCTTCTTACCATGAGTGGTGCTAACTTTGGTTGACATATTCAAATCTACTAATTTTTTCCATGCTTTCTCAATGCTTGGCTCCTTGTTTACCTTTCCATTTACTTTCAGATATCCAAATTTAGTTTGCAGTTAAAGGATTTTTTTATTATTCCTAAGCTAATTTTGCTCAATTTTTATCATATCATCAACTTGCCTGATTTCCTTGCATATGCCCAAGATCTGTTTCAAGCTGGTAATTTCTTTCATGTATTTGTCATCTGGTTTTCAAATTTCTAACTTGTACTCTTCTGTTTCCTTTATTCACTTCTGCAACCAAATTTTGCTTCTATTCTCACCTGTTCTAAATTTTTTTCTTTTATTACTCTATGATGTCAGAACAAGATCTTTTAGGATGTCTACCCTTTTATAAGTGTACCTGCACCCAATGTCTTCTGGATATTTGTTCATACTTTTATGATGGAATAGAGTTTAGAGTCAAGTAAGATGCATCTTTCATTTAAATGGAACAAATCTACTTTTTTCTCTTCTGCATTGCATTTGTAATTAAAATGGCATGGATGTCTTTAGAGATTGACAATGCTGAGTGGCATATGTGATAATATTTTCATGCAAACATATGGTTTAATAACTAGATAATATTTCCATCATTTGGTTGGGACTATGAGTCAATTGAAGGTGATAGGTAGATCCTGAGTGCTTTTGTACATGCAACTGATTAATGAGATAATTTGTATTGACTTCAGATTGAAGAGGCACCTACTGATGATCTTATGGATCTGGTCACACAAATTGTTGCATTTCATGTTAAGGTATGTTTTCTTCATATCTACTGTATTATCCATGCATAGAGAGAGATTGAATACTCAAATGCTTTTTTGTACTTTATGTAGATGCCATATGCAGAAGACTTTTCTTGTAATTTTCTCTCTTTTATGTTTTTTAAGTTAGTCAAATTTGGGATGATGATTTTAATGCTATGTATCTTTACTGTATAATTATTAGCATGAATTTCTCTCTTGTTCAAACTTCAATACATTGGCAAGAAGCTTTTCAGAACTTCTATTTCATTAGTGCAATTCATTTCATTCTTTTCTACAGTTAATAGGTAAATTTAGCCATTGTTTCACTACATGGCCAAGTATGTAAATTGTAATCATGAGGCACCAGAAATACAGAGTCAAAGATATAGATAAAGAAAAAGAAAAAGAAAATATAAACTAGGCATTGAAAAAAATTCAACAAACTGTGATTTTGTTTTATTGGAAAGGGAGAATTTTTTTAAATATTGAGATTCTGTCTGTTGTTTGAATACTTGAGGAAGCTTTATATTTTTGTTATTAGTTTATTTCTCCTTCTATATTGTACATTTCACTGGGCTTGTCAATCCGTAATTGTAAAGTGTAAAGCCTAACAAAAAATATTCAATGAAAGCACAGTTTTTTCAGATTTAGTGGAAAATACAAATTTGTATGAACTTGAGTAAGATTTTTCTCCGTTCCTTCAATTATGTGTGTGTTTTCCTTCTTTGCAGCACAATGCGGAACCAGAGGCAGTAGATCTTTTGATGGAGGTAATTTCAGATTTATTTAGTTATATGCTACCCCGCACTTGCAAATATTAGTCTTTTTAAAATGTGTTTTTCCCTGGGACATTTAATGCTGAAAATTACTTGTAATTTTTAAAATCAGTGATTTTCTTGTGTTCAAATTGATTTTTATTCACTTTGTCCATTTCTATATTTTTTGATTTTCTTATATTTTTGAAAAATTTGATAGTTTTTCCAGGCATGATTTGTGAAACATTGATACTTATTCTTGATTAATTCCAAAATACAGGTGGAAGAACTACATCTGTTAACTGAGCATATTGATGCTACAAATTACAAGCGAACATGCTTGTACTTAAAAAGTTTTTCAAGGTAAAAGTATGCTGAGATCAAATGAAAAATTCAGACTAGAAAGATTTATGTCCAAGCATTTTATGTAATCATTGTTCTCTCTGTTCCTTCCAATTGCTGTCCCATTAGACTTCCGGCGGTTTATTTGAATCTGCAAATCATGCACATTGTATCTTTGTATAAAAGATTACGATAAGATGCATTATTCTATTGAGTGATATGTTTTTTATGCACTCAATTTTACTGCTTAACACTGTGCAATCCATGCTATCAGAAACTGTATATCTGAAAGTTATATGTAATATTACAGCTATGTGCCAGGACCTGATGACATGCAAGTCCTTGATATTGCGTATACAATTTATACAAAATTTGGTGAATACACAAATGCACTAACAGTTGCACTGTGTATGCATAACATGAAGGTATGTTTCCTATTTCAATCTTTTGATATTGTTATGTGATATCTAATATCTTGTTTTTGGGGTTGTGAGGAAAGAATGTACAGAATTAGCAAGGAATGTACAAAGATGTAATGATTTAGTGCTGATGATCAATTCTGTAGATGGTCATTTCCATGAGTGAGATGCTCTCTAGTTCCTCTTTTTATCGAGCTGGATGGACATCTTATAATGCTAATGATCCTTTTGCTGGTTTTTGTTTTGACAGTATGTAAAGGCCACATTCTCTGCTTGTGTAGATCCCTTGCAGAAGAAGCAGCTCTGCTATATTTTGGCTCGACAGGTAAGAAATTAATTGTCTAAATGCTTTGAGAAGTAAACGTGTTTTTCTTGAAACTTATGTGGGATCCTGATATGGAGCTCTTGTTGCTTTGCCATAAAGGTTTGATTTTCAGCTGGTGATTCATGTTGTATGCTTGAGACATTTATTAACTTTTGAACTACAGTTTTCTTATATAAAAGAGTCTTAATTTCAGTATTTTAGCTAACTGCACTAGATCTAAGAGATAAAATTTAGGAAGGAGGTAAATAAATGAACTGTGAAATTGTTTGTTTCTCAATGAAGGAAATTCAAGAGTAAAATCGGTCATTACCTAACCAAATTTAAAAAATGCAAGGATGGATTGGGGCTGTTTCAGTGCATGATGTTAGCGATATTTATCTATTTATTTGTTATTGATGGAGAGCACATCAATCTCTCAAAGTATGGGCAGTGGCACCCTATAAAATTTGTCATTGCCATTATCCAAAAATATTCATTAATTTGGAATTAAGATAAAAACCTAAAAGATAATAAATACTTTGTCCGTTTGCATAGATAATTTCATTTCCTAGATAAATTTTTTCTTATTGAACATTTCTGTGGCAAGGGTTTCAATACACAGTTATAAGCTAATTTTCAAAGGATGAGAACTACATGTGTTCATTTTTTTTTTCAATTCTATCAGCATTATTCAAATTTTGCTTTGTACATGTTTGAAGCAAGGAAGTAGGTCTATGCTTTTTAAAATACTGTCTTCAATATTTCATGAAGTAAGAAGGTTTAATTGGGTTCTACTCTCTCCAAGCAGGTTTGGATTCTTAATCATAGCATTGTAGAAGCTAGTTTGAGTGATAAAACTATGATTTATCTATAAGCATGCTGTGATTCATCAAAATGGTTCGAATAGTGAAGATTTGAGATTGATCTCAATCCCAACTCTTGACGTGCTTAGGAGAATGTTCTTTTGACACCCAGGATAAAATAAATAGGTGCTTAGGCTAGTCTGACTTAAACTGGAATTTAAAACTTGTTCTAGTAAAAAAATTATCTGTTAATTAATTCATGAAAAATCTATCAGATCTATGGTTGAGACAAAACAATTGAACTGCTAAATGTGCTTCTCTCAGTAGGAAGACTGGCCATGTCTTGAGTTCCTTATTAATTACCAAAGTGATTATAGCCTTACGAATGGCTCAAATTGTGAGTACTCTTTGTTGTTTCCGTTAACTTTTATTTGTTCTTTGCTTGATAATTTTTGTATAAGTTGGGTTCATGTGGCTAAGTATCCTGCTTCCCACAATTTTTCTTTCGTACACTTGGCTTTACCAAACATGTAATTGTGCAAAGTGAAATAGGATGTCTTTTTAAATTGATTTCCTGGAAGAGTACCTCTAAGCACCCTTTTTGTAAGGGTTTCCCTTTTTAAAATAACGGAAAGATACACAAAGGATCAAATGGATATACTACAAAACTATTAAGGATGAAAATGGTGTACTTATTTTATTCATAAATCTCTGCTCAAGGTGCAAAAGAGTTCTTTTTAACTTAATATGTGGATTTTCCATTCTAGTTTAATTGTTTTTTTTTTTAATCTGAAAGCAAATTTAGCATATGCTAGCATATTTGTTGCGCTTTACATGCCCTGATGTGGGTATACGTTTAGCACAGGCTGCACAACTGTTTTTGAGAATGTTATTTTGATCAACAAAGATTTCATGTTATAATGCATATTGATTGCTCATGGTTTTATCATCTTTTAATTTTGTTTCATGTGCAATTTTTTTGCATTACATTTGAGTCTTATATATGTTTCTATGGTGTTGAGCCTTTGTAGGGAGTGACATTGGAGCTGGATGGTGAAATGACAAATGGCAATGAAGAGCAAAAAGAGCAGCTCCAGGAAATAATTAATAACATAAAATTGAGTGAGGGCTTTTTGTCTCTTGCACGTGATCTTGATATAATGGAAGCCAAGTCTCCTGAAGACATCTATAAGGTGACAATCAATTGGAATATCTTAATACTGTATTTATGTATTTTCACAAAGCTTTTACAATGTGTCAGAAACTCACAATGAACCTCTTTTATTGCTTGTTTAATATAAGAAAAATTATTAAAAAAGTCGGAATTTTTAATTTTTTAGGGATTTGACTTGTGTTTTTTATTCGTCACAAGATGACCTTCATGATTAGTCATTTATCCTAATGGCATTTTCCCTCATGTATGTTGGCAATGATTACAAGGCAAGGGGATCCTCTTAGCACGCAAGCACCTTTAAGCCTTTGTTAGTAGGGAGGAGGCATGGTATATAGAATTCACCGCTTTGTGCTTTTACCCTCTAGTCTCTTTCCCTAGTGGAAATTATTTGGCACGTGTAATTCCTTGCAAGTCATCCTTGCTTCATGATTATAAATATTGTGGTATTAGCCCAAGCATGACCCAATCATGTCTTTTGTGTCAAGTATTGAAAGCCTTTCATGGGAATTGAAATAAGAGGTTTTTATTTGCATAATTTGATCTGTATGTTTGTAAGTCATCACAAGGTGATCTCCACGAGTTGTCATTTACTCAAGTTAGTCATTCTTCCTGATTTATGTTGGTAACGATTACAAGGTTAAGGGTATTTACTCAGTACACAAGAACCTCTAAGCATTTGGTGATGGTTGCTTGCTTGTGTTGCATTGGCATTTCACATAATGTTCATATCTTTGTGGATAGAGTACAGTCATGATGCTTGATCTTGCATGGTAATGATAAATGGTCATTGATCAACATCTGTTTGTTAAGCCTTTATGTTTTTAATGAGCTTCGTGTTCTTGTCTTGACAATTTTTTAAAAATGCCTAGAATTCGTACTCCCATAGAAACTGTGAATGGATTTCAGATTTTGCCCCTTTTCACTATTCCAAATGGCTTACATTCTGGTTTTTGTTTGGCAAGAAAGAATATAGATTTCTTTCAGTGATTTAATAGGCACATTCAAGTTATCTGATGTTTATAGGCACATTTGATTGATGGGCGTGCAAGTGCGACTGCAAGTGTTGATTCTGCACGTCAGAACCTGGCTGCCACATTTGTGAATGCATTAGTAAATGCTGGATTTGGTCAAGTAAGTTGGAAATGTAGATTCTAAAATCAATGATATTGTTGCAGTTATTTGCTTGCTTTAGAAAGTCCCATTAAAAGAGTGCCTTACCAATGGTTACCATGTGCAGGACAAGCTGATGACTGCTGCTTCAGACTCATCAAGTGGAGGCAGTACAGGAAGTTGGCTTTTCAAAAACAAGGAACATGGAAAGGCCAGTGCCGCTGCTAGTTTGGTATGGCTCTTGACTTTTCAACTGCAGTTTTTAGGTGGGATTTGCTGGTTTTGTATTAAAATGTTGTATGATAACACAGGGCCTAATTCTTCTTTGGGACGTTGATGCTGGCCTTACACAAATTGACAAGTACTTTCATAGCAACGATAATCATGTAATTGCTGGAGCATTGCTAGCCGTTGGTATTGTAAATTGTGGTATCCGAAATGAATGTGATCCTGTAAGTAATTTGGGTTTATTTCATATAAGATTATTGATTTAATAGTTAAAAACAGAAGTTGAACTGTTAGTCTAAGCAGATCACTTTTCTTTTCAAGCTTTCTGGTTTAGAAGGCATGAATAATGTTAATTCCATATCATATTAATTAGTACATATATATGCAGGCATTTGCACTGCTGACAGAATATGTATGTAAGGACGATTCCAGTATACGGATTGGGGCAATTATGGGCCTTGGATTAGCGTATGCTGGTTCTCAAAAAGATGATGTAAGGAACAATTAGCTGCCTTAGTATGATGTTTAGCTATATGTTTAACTCATGGGAAATATAAGCAATATATTTTCTCTTGGGATATTCTTGCTATCTTTAATGCCTTTCATATATTCTTGCAGGTGCTTAGATTGCTTTCCCCTATTTTGACAGACCCAAAGGCTCCAATAGATGTTATTGCATTCACTGCTGTCTCTCTTGGATTGATTTATGTTGGATCTTGCAATGATGAAGTGGCCCAGTCTATTATTCTTGCTCTAATGGAGAGAAGTGAATCTGAACTAGGAGACCCTCTTACTCATTTTCTTTGTTTGGGTCTAGGCCTTTTATACCTTGGAAAGCAAGTGAGTGCAATGGATTCTGAACTTAACTAAATTAAAAAGTATCCATTTTTCTGTTAATGTGGGTCTGCATGATGTTTCATCTTGGTTCCATAGTATTCCAAATAGTTTATTAGTACATCACACTTGGTTCACCAATGAGTTCTCATTTTATTAGATTTTTTGTTTCTTCATTTTTAAAACTCAATATGTAGTACAAAATTATGGAAATTTACTATTTCATAGATGTTGAAAATATTAACTACTGTAAGAGGTATTCAATTGATATGTTATGGATTGTCACCATATTTGTTATGAATTAAGTCATGATATTTGTATTCTAATAATTTTTACTGAAGATACCATGGTTCTAAGTAACAGTTTGCTGGATTTAATCCTAGAAATTCAAAATACATTGAACATTAAAAAACCCCAAAAAATTTGTATGAAACTACCATTATATTTTCCTGTACATGGTTCTACAGTTTGTGACATTGAATCACTAGAGTTGTAGTGTTGGGTATTCTCCAGGTGGCTGTGGCATCAAGGGTTTTCCAGATCTGTGCGACATAGGGACACTAACTATATTCTTGACCTAAGAGTTTGCAGATTTTTATGAAATTCGAAATTCAGCAAACATGAACATAAACCCAAAATATTGTTTAAATTCATTTCCAAATTCGTTCAATTTTTTTTTTTTTTGGGAAGGTTTTAATTTTTTTTATCCTGTTTCATGGCCATTGCTGTGCATGAGACAGTGGGCGAACATTGGGAATTGACCTTAGTTTATCAAAACTTGTCTGTTTATCTGTGCATGCAGAGCCAGCAGCGCAAAACCCTGGTCATCAGAAGCAAGCATGATTTCACCAAGTGCAGAGCCAGCTGAGTGAATCCCTGGTCATCATAAGCAAGCACAATTTCACCAGAGGTGTGGTAAAACCTGCTGCCGGAGCTCTGGGTTTCCTCCAATGACATGGTGATCAGTGAAATTTTTCCAAGTTTTATACCTATACAAGTGCAAGGATCTCAAGTATTGGCTCGATGGCTCGTAGTGCCATTGCTCATTATTTTTGTGGGAATGAGAGAGCTCAAGTTTAAAGTTAATTTCAGAATATTTAATTTTATTTTTGTATTGATTAAGATTTTAAGTTATGACTATAAAGTTGATTAAATATTTATATATTATTATTAGTTTATAATATTTTTTTTGTTATGATAAATTTCTTCTTTATAAGGTTTTATAATAATTGGTAATTAAATTTTATAATTAATTTAAAACTAGCATACTTGTCTTTAGAAAAGTCTGTAAAAGACATTGAGAGATATCATTCTGGAGGTACCTATTTTTAACTAAGATATATAGATGTATAATATATAAAAGTTAAATAAGAGTATAAAATAATTTTTTATCTATCTATCTATCTATATAAGTAATAAATAGATAGATGTATAATATATAAAATCTAAATAAGAGTGTAAAATAATTTTTTATCTATCTATCTATCTATCGATCCATCTATACAAGTATAATATATGTATACAAGTAATGTATACAAGTAATGTATAGATAGATGTATAATATATAAAAGTTAAATAAGAGTACAAAATAAATTTTTAATTATGTAATGAATATAACATATAATTATCTAATATATAATATATAAGTAATGTATAGATAGACATAATATATATGAAGTTAAATAAGAGTACAAAATAAATTTTTAATTATATAATGAATATAACATATAATTATAGATTTATATTCTCTCTTTGATTGTAATATAAATTATCTTGTCCCCCTCCCCCCCCTCCCTGCCTCCATAAAAACCACCCACACCTGAGATGGGGGGATGCCTGTGAAACGTCCCTCCACCGTCTCTAAGTACCTCCGCCATTTCCTGAACATCTCCTTCTTAACAGGACGTTTCCTTGCCGTTTCTGGTAGGGAGACCCAAAGAAATGCCCAGCAGACTTCCAGGCGTCTTCTCAACATCAAGAAACATCCAAAACGTCCCCTCAAAAAATCAATAAAATAATAGTTTTTGTTAAAAAAGTAAAACCTGAAGTTAAAGTGATTTAATAATGATATTTTTTATTATTTTTTGTTTTGAGTCTTGACTTTCGTTTGAAGTCGTGTGACTAAGGGAGCTTCCACTTGAAGCAGTGAAGATTGAAGTCTTATAGTAGGGAGTGATTGAATGGTGTGTTGGGCAACTGCAAGATTGAGGGGCACACAGGGATGTAGTTTTTACTTTTTACTTTAATTTTAGCTTATTTTATTTTTTTTCTCGACTATGCCCTCTGCCCTTTGCTTTCTCTCCCAGCTCCCATAGATATGTATGCAAAATGTGGAAGTGTTGGCAAGGTGTGTGAATTTTTTGATTGAATGCCTCAAAGAGATGTCATCTCATGGAATACAATGGTCGCGGGCTTTGCAGAAGCCGCGGGGAGCATTGTTATTTATTAATTTATTTTAATTTTTAAATTTTTTAAAAATCTTAAATGTTTATTGTTTTAAATTTTAAAATAAAAATACTTGCTTGAAACTTGGATTTGGCTTTACACCTGCAAACTGCATTTGGCTTTACGTTTGGCTTTACAGTTTACACTTTACACCTGCAAACTTTTCCTTTATGCTTTGATGGATGTCCATACCCTCTTCCAAAGCTCTCATTTTGGCACAAGCAGAGAGGATGCTGACCAAGGTTGTGGAATTTGGATTTACAGTTTACACCTACTATTTGCATGTGCTTGAAAGTTCCTAAAGCCTTTTCAATTTCAACACATCCATTTTGTGCATATCTTACAATCATATTGCTAATTGCATAGGTCTGATTTTTTTTTAATGATTGTAGGACCTAGGTCTGATATTGTTTTAAATTTTTTTTTTGCAGCGTCATTTGACATTATCATAATGAGTTCAATCAATAGAAGTGACAATGAGATTGAGGGTCAAGAGGTTGAAGCAGAAATTGGAAGTGAAAATGAAATTAATGAATCATCTGATGATTCAGATTTTTGAATAGAAGGGGGTGAACATGACTTAAATACTCAGTCTCAAACTGAGACAGGTTCTATTGGGAGTAGAAATGATAGATGCCCTTCAAAAACCCTCCAAAAATATGCCGAGGGCCCCTTTGATCCAAAATCACCATTAAAACAATTTGCATCTAAGATAGCAGCAAAGCTTGGGACAAGTGGGGGCACTAGAAAGTGGAAGTGCCACATTTGTCATCTTGATTGGTTTGGGAGCATTACTAGAACTAATGATCACTTTCTTCTTATTCGAGGCAAAGGTGTAGACATATGCAAAAAGGTGGAAAAGAATGTGAAGTACAGGGCTGAAATTTTAAAATTATGGTGTTGTAATGAGGAAGAAGCACCTACGACTGCTACATTGGCACAAAAGAGTAGGGGTGATCAGATTTCAGCAGTTTCTACTTCTACTTTGTAGAGTCTAAGGCCATCAAATCCATCCAGTTCAAGTGTAGCAGAGCCTAAGGGGAAAAACAAGATGGCATGTTCGAGTTCACAACCATTGGTAGATTTATTCAATGTACAAGCAAAGAATGAGGCAGATGATGCTATTGGCATATTCTTCTTTGCCAATGGCATTCCATTCCATGGCTCGCTCTTCTTATTATAAGGAAGCTATGTCAAAGATAATAAGGGCAGAACCATCACATGTGCCACTAGGGGAGACTAAATGGAGGACAACAATCTTGGATCAAAACTATTCCAAGATTAATATTTTGATGGAGAAGATGAAGAGAACCTGGGTCACAAGTGGATGCAACATAGTCATGGATGGCTGGATAGACATTAGGCATCATCCACTCATCAATATCATGGTTACATCTACAACGGGCCCTTATTTCCTTAGGGCTATTGATTGTTTAGGGCATAGCAAGGATGCTCATTATCAATTCTAGATCCTCAAGGATGCTATAGAGGAGGTTGGGCCACAAAACGTGGTTTAGGGAGTGACAGATGCGGGCCATGTGTGCAGAGCGGCAAGGAAGTTGATTGAGGCAGCTTATAGACAGATTTGGTGGACTCCTTGTTGTGTGCATGCCATGAATAATGCACTTAAGGACATGGGTAAAATTAGCTGGATCAAATCAATTGTGAGTGATGCTAGAGATTTGTAGATGTTTATTTGCAACCACTATACTTCACATGCACTTTTCAGGACCTTCTCCAAGAAGGAATTCCTAAAACATGTAGAGACAAGGTATGCATCATACTTTATTTTCTTGGAGAGGATGCTTGAGTTGCAAGAGGCATTGCAACTAATGGTAATGACAGCAGAATGGAACCGATGGCCGAGTCGAAGACACAATAGGGGTTGAGGGTTAAGGAGGTGGTGAAGAATGATGTGTTTTGGGCTGATGCCAAATATATTGTCTCCATCATTGATCCAGTCTTAATAGTTATTAGATTTGGGGATTCTAATGCACCTTCCCTTGGAGAGTTATTTGAGTGCATTGATTCCATGCTTGATAAAATGAAGGCTATTGTGCGAGAGAAGGACACCACAATGCAATTGTACACTGAGCATATTCATCCAATCATTCAACGTAGATGGGAGAAGCTCAACGCTCCCTTACACATGGCTGCCTGTGCATTGAACCCAAAGTGGTACATGCCAAGTCTCGACAGAATGACACCTATAGAGGATGCTGAGGTGAAGGAAGGGTTCACGAAGGCCATTGACAAAATGTATGATCATATAGAGGCTAGCTTGCTTCATATTGAGTGGACAAAATTTGCCACTCTTTGGGGATATTTAGAGGCGACCAAGATAGATTTGGAGACTATGTCAAAGGACCCCAAGTTGTGGTGGACTATTCATGGCCTAGATCTTTGATTACTACTATAGCCATTCATTTGCTGTCCTAGGTTTCTAGTTCTTCTGCTGTTCAGAGGAACTAGTCTACTTATAGCTTCATCCACTCTGTTAAGAGGAACATGCTTACTTCTAGAAGGGCAGAGAAGCTTACGGCTGTACATAGTGCCTTGCGTCTCACTGACCGCAACACAACTACATGCAAGGAGAGTCCAACAACCAAATGGGATGTAGAGCTAGAAGAGCCAACATAGATAGATGATGATCCTGCACAGACAAGGCTGGTTGGTATTGGTTTAGATGAGCTTGATCATGTGGGGTCCAACAGTTCCAGTGATGAGGAGATTGACATGGAGCTTGGAGATGATTAGATCATTAGAGGCATCGGGCCATTAGCTTGGAGCCATTTACTATTTACTATTTAGTATTTTGTTTTTGAAGTTTGAAGTTTGAACATTGTTGATACTTGATTGTAATTATGATTCATGAATCATGATTATCAAATTCAAATTATGAAACATCTAGTTCTCGTTCCAATGTCTATATTTTGATTTTCAATGTTCAATGGTTCACTAGTTCAATGAAATCATTGCAATGTGTTTGAACTTTACTTATTCCTTAGGCTTCTACAGTTATATTGTTATATGTCTTTTTATAACTAATTTTTCGAGTACTATATGTATTTCAGCACCGCCCGTCACCACTGCCCTTGCCCCCAAACTTAGACCCCCCGTCTCTCGTCCTCGAAACACATCCCCCATTGTTTCGCTGTCCTCGTCCTCGAAACTCCGTGGAACATTGTTAAATTATAATATTATATATTTAATCATATACTTATTTTAATAGTATTATCTACTATTTTACTTAAAGTACATAACTATTAAATTACATTATTTGATAAATGTGTCACATTGGCCATGATCGGAGATGGCTACACTCAAGAACAAGGACACATGGGACTTGGTATCATTGCTATGGGATGAAAACCTATTGGATGCAAATGGGTCTTCAAAAAAATCTTTTC
This sequence comes from Sequoia sempervirens, assembly GCA_007258455.2. Classification (NCBI taxonomy): domain Eukaryota; kingdom Viridiplantae; phylum Streptophyta; class Pinopsida; order Cupressales; family Cupressaceae; genus Sequoia; species Sequoia sempervirens. The sequence continues at coordinate 360,909,871 of VDFB02105785.1, forward strand.
ATATGGCAGTGTTGAGAAGGCAGGATTGGTTACCAAAGGATATTACCTAGTTAAGGAGTTAGATATTGGTCAATATTTGGTTTGATGCATTTTTGGTGTCACATATGGATGCAAGATTGCTAGATTGAATATGAGTGTACATAAGATGTCGTGCTCATAAATGCAAGCTGTGAGATATGATTAGACAAGATCTTGACATGTGTCTTAATCCTATACAATGAGACAACTACCTCAACAAATATTAAATGACTTAGGACTCAAACATTAAATGCCAAAAGATAAGATCTAGTGACAACTAATGCTTAACTAGAAAGATTCGCTCCTAGGACCCAAGTGTACTTACCATGTAAATAGGACCTAGATAGGTAAAACACCTATTTACACCAACACTGCCCTTGAAGTACAACTTAGGTAGCCAATTATTATGCAAAAATGCAAAGATGGGTTTTGCCATGTTAGGTATCATGTACATATGCAATGCAATCTCTCACAAATAGAGAAAAGGAGAAAACCCATTGGGACAAAACTCCTCAAAAGAGAGAAAAGATACAATAATGCTCTCCATGAAAAATGAGAGGACAAAACCCCATTCCAGGAAAAAGACCCCCCATAAGAGAGATAATTTCAATGCTAGAAACACCCCCTCAATGAGATAACTTGTTGCAAAGAAACACTGGAAGCACATTGGTGGAGTAACACCTGAAACTTTAATCAAGACAAGCAAAGGAAAGATAATTTCGATGTTAGAAACACTGGAAACTCTCGATTGTGGAGCAACCTTGGAATCATGATAAGGCAACAACAATCTTGATGCCAAGGAACATTGAAACACTCTCAATATGGAGCAACCTTGGAAGTTGAATAAAGCAATAGGATATAGTACATAGTTATATAAATTGAAATGAAGTGCAAATATCAAAATTGCACCTTCCCAAGTGATCAACCAAAATGTGAATACACACAAATCTGAATAAAAGATACCTGGGGTTGAATTAGGAAAAAGTGCATGGATGGCATGATAGATCTCCTCAATACCTTTCCAATGTTGCAAGAATCACGAAAATTGGAGATTGTGGCAAAAACTTATGATTTCGGGACCCAAAAGTGAAGATTTGTCTTCAAACAGCAATAAATGCCTCCAAACAGCAAAAAATTGGAAAAGTATCTATACCATTGGAAAGTGCACGGAACCAATTTTCCATTGATATCTCATTTGCACAATTTTTACACCTGGATCAAAAGTTATGGCTATTTTCTTGATCTTGACAAAATTGCCAAATGAAGCAAAAATTTTTAGCCCCCTTGACTTGAGTGTTGCTGCCCATGCGAACAAGGGTGGGTAGAATAGTGTTGGGCGCTTGAAATAGTTTATTAAAAAAAAGTTTATATAAAGTAAATATTATTAAAAAATATTTTTAAAGTTTAAAAAAGAAAATAAAAAAAAGGGGTGAGGGGTTAATACCCCCATGCCACCCCTATATAAAGGTGTGCAGCCTTAATGGGCTGCCACCCAATGCATAGGATGGCGGTACCATAAGGTATCACACCCATTAATATGGGCGGGCAAGGCCCGAGGGTACGTCGCCCTATAGGTGCGGGTACCTTTGGGACTCCTTTCCTTTAATTTTAATTTTTTTTTTAACTTATAATTTGTTTTTAATAACAATTTTTTAGAAAAAAAAAATTATTTATTTATTTTTAATATTTTTTGCGAATTGAACCTGTGTCGAGGAGCCATACGACCCTCTTGGCTAAAATTTTTTGCCTAAAAAACAATTTTTTTCTTCAAATATTGGCAAATTTTATATCAAAATTTGTGGAATCGACCTCTTGGATGTAATGGCAAGGTCAGATTTGGCCCAAAGTGCCCCAAAAATTCAGCTACCTACAAGATCTGACAACTGAAACCCTCAACTTGAAACCCTTGTAGATCAGTCAAAACATGATGATATTTGACAAAACAAAAAAAAACTTGACTGTCATTGCTGCCTTGGATTCAAATGTGAGGTCTTTGAAACTTCCAATTGCAACCAACACAATTTTCATTCCAAGATTGGTACCTCAGATCTGGGAAGAAGTTTGCAACACTTAAGCTCTGGTACGAAGTTTATGGTGAACTTGTCAACATCCCAGGAGCATTTGCAAGACAACAATAATTTCTACGAGAGAAATGGTAGAAGTATCATGCTATGATTATGGATGCAAGATTGAATATAATTGTACATATGATGCCTTGCTTATAAGGCAAGCTGTGAGATAGGATTAGACAAGATCTTGACATGTTTCTTAATACTATACAATGAGACAACTACCTCAACAAATATTAAATGACTTAGTACGGAAGCATTAAACGCCAAAAGATAAGATCTAGTGACAACTAATGCTTAACTAGAAAGATTCCCTCCTAGGACCTAAGTGGACTTAACATGTAAATAGGACCTAGATATGTAAAACACCTATTTACACCAATAGTACCATCGTTTAGTTGTTAGCTAGTGAACATTTGTACGAGTCATGATGTGGTGTCATTACCTCTAGCACTTCAATACCATTAGTTGCCAAGTTGGCAAGAGAGTTCGCTTCAAGGTTGGCTTCGGGATAAACGTAATTAGCAGTATAGTTCTCAAATTTCGACATAAAAGGAAGGGCCATGTCTAACAAGGCCTTAAGTCTCCAACTATCTAAATCCTTTTTTCTCATTGCATTGTTAGCTAGAGCTGAATCCCCTTCTAACTCCACTTTGGAAAGATTGAGTTTCGAGCACATCTGCAAGCCAAGAATGAGTGCATGCATTTTTGCCTCATTGTTTGTTCTAGTTGGTAGATTCTTGGAAGCATGACATACGACTTTCCTAATCCAATCACAAATAAGGCAATCGACACTTGAGATGCCAGGGTTCCCTCTGGAGGCTCCATCAAAATTAACTTTGAACCACCCATGTTGTGGTGGTTGCTGTTTGGCCTCTTTATGTTTTGTCAGGGACTCAATTCCACCAGCCCCTATAATGGGGGCAATAAGATAAACTTATTACTAATTATAATAATTTGTATTTTATTTAGTTAATTGACATTATTTAATTATTATTTAAATTAAATATAAAATAAAATGTACAGTGTTTTTTAGTTGTAACTTATATTTATAAATCATAATAACTATATATTTGTGATTATAATTAAATTATATAGGGGAGAGGACCCAATAGTCGTGCGGGGTCCAATAGTCGTGCACCCAATCGTAAATATAATACCCAATAGTCGTTTATATAATGTCCAATAGTTGTGATTTGACTACCCATAATTAAACAAAATGTATGCTTTTGATCTAAAAAGCAACCAATCATGTGATACCACATCAGCGCTCAACTACTCATGATGTAATGCACTAGAATTGGTCTCACTATTTTTTGGGGCCTTTTTGGACACCTTGACAAAAACGCATGCTGATGTGGCATCATATTTGATGATGTGGCCCTGAAACCTTAGTTATAAGCAGAGAACTTGCCAAGTAAGCTGCTGTAAAAAATTGGGAGTGATTTGAAATTTCGACGTAGGATAATTAGAAGCGCGAAGTTAGGGTGCACGACTACTGGGCCCTCTCCCCTATATAAGTAAACATTATAATGAATATTGAATTAAATAAGTTATCTTTTCTTGATAATTTTATGGGATCTATTATGAGGCCGCAGCCTGAAACACAAGCAAACACGATAAAGTTAGAAAAAGGGGACAATCAAAGGTCCATGTAAGCAAATTGCAGAGGGTGTAGTGGGTGAATGAGAAGGATACAAAAATTGAATACGTAAAATGATGACAAAACTAATAGTAGTCCATAGAAAGAGTAACCGGCAAAAGTAGAGAATTAAGGGAGAGCACAAATCTCCCAATAACCGACACTACAATCCTTTGCCTCCTTAGTCACTTGATTGAAAGATTGGCTTGTCCATCCATTTGTGGCTACAACCACATACTTCGCTTCATATTTCCATTGCTTGTAGAAGTATCAAGCTCTTCAAACTGAACACTATGAACAATCTCTGTACATTTAGCCGCTTTTGTAATGTTGCCACTAGACAACCTTGGGAGAGAGAAAGAAAGTAGTGGGCATTTTGAAGGTATGTTTGTGACGAGAAAGAAGCAAATGCTTCACCATTGTTCGCAAGTCAAACAACAGGTGGTAAGCGTATCTGAATCAAGAGTTAGTTACTTGATCTCATCCTTCAATGCCTCATCTCAATTATTCTCAATTACTTCAGCTCTTCAGCCTCCAACAATACTACTAGGCCAACCTGCCACTTGTGCTTCCTCCTTAGCGTCCTTTGCCATGGATATATTGTTTGGTAGGAGAAACAATTCCAACCAGCCACAATTCACCATAGTGGGACTGCCCTTTTTCAGTTTCGTAGAGAAATCGATTAAGATCATAGCATGAATCTGAAGCGAGCCATTATTGGTGAGACTCTCTTCACCAATTATTGTTTTCACCAGATTTATTAGTATGAAGTTAGGGCATTGAAAAATCTCCCCCAACCTATTATCAATGATCAAACACATGACCATGGCACACGGGGTCCTATTTTTAATAGATGGGATTGTTCTATGAGTTGTCTGTGCAGGGTATGATACTTTTTTTGCATTATGAAAGTGATATTTCCTGCTGACTATTACTTAACTCATATTCGGCACTATAATGACTGTAGCATGCCAACTTTGTTTGTGGCAGTCTGTATTCTGAACAGGTTGTCCAATGTATGAAACAAGATAATCCTTGACGAAGACTTTGACTGTGAAGATGCAGAGATCTGGAACAGGGGATATGTATTTTGTAGATTTTATGCTTATGAATTATTGTTGGTCTATTACTTGGTGAGGCTTATAGTTTGGTTGGGGTTTGGGGGCAATGCCCCCAGCAGGGTTGAGGGGCAGTGCCCCTCATGGGGGTCTGGGGACAGCACCACCAAGCCCAAATAAAGACCTTCAAAGCCACAGATGTTCATACCGCACACTATTTTCATAATCATTTGTAAATCTTTGATGGACATGTCATACACCAAACAGTATTTGAAAGGCTGTAAGTTTTAAAAAATAAAGTAACTAAAGTGTGCCTGGGTACGTTAGGGGACAGCTATCCATTCTTGGGACAGATGGAGGATATTCTGGAAGTCCCTTGGCTGTCTGGGGATGGCTACCTGTTCCCAGGACAGATGGAGGGCGTCTGGAAGTCCCTTGGCTGTCCCTGTGACAGCTAGCTATCCTCTAACATACCCAGGTGTAACCTGCAATTTTTTTGACATGCCCAGGATGTCGAAATTTGAAAAAAAAGGGTAATGGGGTGGGGACGTTTACCTGGGGAGCATTAAAAAATACAAATGCCTCCCAAGGCCCCTGAAGCATTGAGGCCAAACAATGTCAGTGTTTCCAACTTTTGGATGCCAGCTCCAGCAAGGCTGCTTCAAAGCATTTCGTTTCTTGAATCAAAGTCATATCTGATAGATATTCTTGTTAGGGGCATTTGAGCCCCTAACATTCAAAGAGAGGACCTTCATTTGTCCAGAGGAGGGCCTCTCAACCACCTCTGTGAACTAGATGAAAGGCATCAATTTTGGATTTGGTAACAAGCCCCAATTTCTCAACATCTAGTTTAGCACTTTTTATTCCACCCAAAGCATCCAGCAATGAATCCACTTTGCCCCTTGTCAACTGAACTTCATGATGTAATGAGCCTTGCTCAAACTGATCACAATTTGCCCTAATTTGCTGCTTGTAATTTTGTCAAACAGTTCATGTGCAACCTTGTAACTTGCTGATGTAGTGTTTCAGTTTGAAGTTGTTTGATAAAAATGGATACTAAGATTGATTTAAACACTTTTACAATGCCCACAATCTGATCTACATGCAATATGCAATTCTTTTTGGATTTTCAATGCAAATATATGAGAAACTAGGATAGCAATGTTTAGCTACAGCAAGTAGACATTATGTTAAACACTTGCCATGCATCCTATCATTTACAATTTCATTGCAAGAATATCTATTGGAATCAGCAACTTGTATCTCCACTATTATTATGAATGCATCATTACAATGATAATAGCAAATGGCCAAGACTCTTGGCAAAGTACATATGAATAAATGCTTAGGTCTGATATAGACTGTCATCTACAGCCATACCTCCTATTATGCAATTAAATGACATATAATATGCATGAAACAAACAAAGGAACCTGGAAATGAAGTTGCCTATTGCTGTTGTTGAAGAAGCAATCAATATCATATCATAATATGCCTCCTTGTGTGCAGATCGAACCCTGGACCAGTTGCCCCTGTTGCAGATGAAATGGCAGATGTAAAATAATTTAGAACCTTTGAGCACTTCAAATCACCTTCCAAAGGGCCGTCCCTCCTCCTCAAACCAAGCGCCACCCTCCTTGAGTGAAATCGAATTTTATTGGAGGCTCCTCATGCAAAGTCGTGGCCCTTGTATGCTGACATGATCTTCAGTTATGCTGATATGGAAGAATCTGAATCCTTCACTTATTTAATCTTCTCCAAAATACATCAAAATGAGAAGACCTCTCAACCAAAGAGTAACTCTATATTTCTCCACTAAACTTGCTTCCAAAATTGGCCCTTGGCCACAAATTTTGCCCAATGAAGTGACTGAAATATCACCTCCAATCTGCAACCCTTCAAGAGATATTTCACTCCCTCAGTTATGCTATCAATGGGAGTTTTCGTTCCTAAAGACAAATTGATTATCTGCAGACCACTTGGCTCCACAAATGCTCAAGAAGAAATCATCAATCATCAACATCAAATCTCCATGCTCAATAGTGAGTCCTCAAGGTCTATTTATGCATTTCCTCTAGAGGTCGGCTTCAATAAAATAATATTATCTTTTGACTTCTAGAAGATTCCAATTTTAATTATTTGCACTTTATAAAATATTAAAATATAATATTATTAATAAAGTGCATCTCAACATCAAATTATAAAATTAGGTTTCCATAAATAGAAATAATGATGAAATATGATGGAAAGCCTTACTCCAAACAAATACTGAGCTAAGTGATCACCAAATGACTGCCAGCTGACTCTCTCACCATACTTCATTAGCCTATGAGAGCCCTTAATAGGCTAATCCTGCTGATGTGTCAATGTCAACTAGAAGGGGACATTACACATGATCTTGCTCTGCTGGAGAAGAATGAGAACTTTCATTGGAGGTCACCTTTAGACAAGGGACAAAAGAAACATCCTGTGCTTCTGGGCCATTGGGGTCGAATGAATGCTTCCAAGGTTGACCACAGCGTCCACTGCCAACTGCCATTTCTTGGCTTCTGCACCCCACTGCAAAATACTTCTCTAAAAGAGGGCCAAGTTGCGGGGTAGGAATCTCAAAGTAGAACTAGTCATGATGTCCAGCTTTAAAAAATGGCTTTCCTTAGATCTAAACATTTTTGAATTTTTCAGCATCCAAGAGCCTTTTTTTGCCTTGATCACAAAACAAAATCCCAGAGGCCGCACTCAGGATCTACAGTCCTGTCTGTGCCCAACCCTATGAATAGAGTAGCAACAAATCAAAATCTTCTTATAATGCTCACTTGAATAAACAAAACAAATTGGTAAGTTGTGAAATCTTATCAGCACAATAAAATCGATACAATATTGAAGGCTGCAAAAATTACTGCAATACAATTCTTTGACAAATTAATTATATCGGATTTTCCTGGTATATGTCAAGATGGCTATACAAGGATCTTCCCCAAAGCAGTGCATCTTGAGCTTTGCAGCACAACCAAAAGGTGTACTTGTCAGACTGATTCTGCCCCAAAAATACTGGTTGAGTTGTGTCATGTCCTCGAAATGGGACACTAAGGTAACAAAGACATATTTAAAAATATTAATGATTTGATACCAATATAATTATAATTGTCAAAAGATAATATTATAATTATAAAATATAGATAGTAATAACTTAAATATTATAATAAATATTGAAAATATATAAAATTAATATATAAACAATAAAACCAATATGAAGCATATAATATGTATTAATATAAAACATAAGATAATATTAAAATTAATACAAAATATAAAACTATAAGTATTAAACCATTATCATTATAATAGATAAAAGAAACAAAATATTTTAATATAAAATACGATATAAGGGACAGTAAGCGAATGGTGATGCACCTGTTTGGGAGGTCGTCAGGGTTTTCTTTTATCACCGCCATACTATTATCATCTGTCGTGGTTTATTTTATTGGGGTAAAAACAAATCTACTAGTATGCACCAGTTTATGAACTATCACCACTTTCCTTATTAGAGCCGTAATCATTCAAGGAGGCGTATTATATACCAAAACATCATTATGCCCAAGGAATATTATCCTCCATTTTAGAGTTATCAATAGGAGCCGGTGTAATTGCTGTTTGAACGATATCGAACATTGTAGGGAAAAGACAAACAAAACCGCAATATACGACCACTGCGACCTCAAACGCATATTATCCTCTCTTTGAAATCAGTCAAACGCATCACTTAATTTAAAGAATATTTAGCCACCAGCCTATTTGGTCTTATTCGCTGGGCCTTCTTGTGAATAACTTCATTGCCGCCCAGTTTGAAGACCTGTTGGCAATGTGGAATATTTGATAAGGAGAGTGCTATCGGGTTCCAAATACTAAGCACATTATTTTGTTATTTGGAGCCGCAGATATATGCCTGCCGCAGCATAAAGGCTATCAGGTTCTATTTGAGATCCTGTCTGTTGGCGTGGAGGCAACACAGTCCAATTGTTACACATGTCATAATACATTGGTAGTCATTAGCATGGTCGTGGGTCTTCAATGAACCGTGGCCAGTCTGCCAAGTGCTGTGTTATGAATAAGGATAGTGATTAAGCAGAGAGATCTCTTAACAAAGAGTCATGTCTTTTTAAATGGTCATCTCTATTCAAAGAGATGTGTCTTTTAATGTAAAGGCATAAATATATAAAAGGATAATAAGAATTGTGAAGAGGGGAAGGAGAATAAGGACATTCCTGGGTAATATATATTTTATACAATATCAGCCTCTATCAAATATCAGTACATTAATTGAGAGGAGACAGAAATAAGGAACTTGATACTAGGCACACCAATCAGGTGATGTATTCACTTGGCCCTAATATTTAGCATATTCAAATATAAGGATAGGAGAATCAATCAGCGATAAGCTGCTTTAATATCTGATGCAATAATGTTAGATCCTGCAATCTATTTTAATATGCCCAATGGATATTCTCCCTGATTTGCTATGTCTGATTTCTTGAATACCCCCAACAACTAGGTATGAATTTGAGTATGCCAATCCTATTGACAGTCGAGCCATAATCTGATTGTTAATATTGCTGCACTTTTGAAAGGACTAATTTTGTGTTCTGTGTTACTCAAAACATTATCTTTCTTGTTGCAAATATATATATCATGGATGCTATTTATGTAAAAGAAAGGAATACTGAGGGGACTGATCATAGGCATTGTTTCTCCATTTATTTAGGATTTATTATGCATATGAGATATTACTGATCTGATTATTAATACAATGCTCACTCTAGAATCGTCATAATTATAATTGTTCTAGGCCATGATTTTTATATTAAATTAAAGAATCAATAATGAATGCAAATATATCTGATTGCTTAAAGATTGTCTTCATGAGTGTTTGCAAACTTACTGAGAAACTTACTGAGAGGAAGGATGTTAGGGGAGTGGTGCCTAAAAACCCCACTGAAGATTCCGCCCTTGGAACCCAAGGCAAGGATGGGCCATGGAGGGGTGGAAGTTCCACTTAAGGTTCTGCCCAATCTGAAGGCATAGGTGGGCCATGGAGGGGTGGGGATCCCACTTAAGAATCCGCCAAGGCCATGGAGGGGTGGCAGGCCTAGACCACTTATACGCTCCCCTGACTGCCCCCAGTAGGTTAAGTGTCTTCCGAGGTGATGAAATTGGGTGGAGAAAGCAGGTACTAAGTCACCGAGAAGAGAAGATTGTGGTACACAATCTCTTGGGCTGGGCAAAGGACTTCAGGGAGGATCCACCCATGCCACTCCTCATATGTCTTCTTAATTATATTTATGATTATGTTTATATTTTGGATATCTAGATATTATTGCTAACATACATATGTACATGTGAAAATGTTGTTAAATTGGTGAATGCAGATTTCAATCCAAGGTCACTTCATTAAAGAAAACATTTACTTGAAAAAAGGAAACCCTAAACCTAAGCAACGAGCGAAATCTAGGGCAAAGCAGGACAAGGGACATTACAAGTCGGAAAAATTCAGAACAACCTGACATGTGTCTACAGCCAAACTTTTGCATGTAATTGATCTGGCAAAATAAACATTTTAGACAATATCCATTTGCATCTGAGGTATGTAAGTACAAGAAGTTTCTCTAGTTCCAGTTATATTCTCTCTATAATTGATGGGGAGTTTTAATGCAAACTTCAAAGACAGAATACTGAGGATTAAACTCTAGATCTGTATCATAGGTAGTCTGTTAAAGCTTTTCTGGCTTTAACATTTTCATCTCAAACAACAAGATCCAATCTTGATATAGGCTATGGTTAACATCCTAATTATGGTTGCATCCAAATACATATTTTCATGACTGTCCTACATGAATTAGCTATACAAGAATCTTTCCCTAAACAATGCATTTTAAGCTTTGGAGCACAACTAAAGTGTATACCTGGCGGACTCAGTAATGTCCCAAAAATGCTGGTTGAATTGGGAAAGTTCAGAACAACCTGATATGTGTCTATAGCCAAACTTTTGCATGTAATTTCAGATACTAATATCCACATGCATCTGAGGGCATCTAAGCACGGAGCTTTTTATAATTCCAGTTATCTCTACAATGGACGGGGAGATCTATTCCAGACTCCGAAGACTGAATACTGAGGATTGAACTCTAGTTAGTCTGTTAAAGCTTTTCTGGCTTCAACTCTTTCATCATCTCACCCAACAGGATCACATCTGGGTATAGGTATGGTTAATATGTAATAGTCACAACCTCTAATAACATACAAATACAAAAAATGGAAAAGATACTTATGTAAATTAAAACCTAGCCAAAATTGATTCCTAAATCTGTTTTCAGCAGTAGTACAACTGAACTTTCTAGTTTGTACCAATTTTCACATGGTTGAAGGGCTACTTGAGATCTTAGTTTATGTTTATGATAATGTTTCATGCTTAATGCTCATTTCTTTTGAGAGACAATGTGAGAGAATTTGCTATGTTAGATTTGTTGCTAGAATATGGTGATTACAATGTGTTCTTTTTCCATCAATCTAGTGTTGTTGGAGCGTTATGCTTAATTTGGGTAGCTGTTAAGTTATTTAAGGCACTAGATAGGCACCGTTTTATATGATTACTCTTTTTGCTGTATAAAATATATTCTTCTGTCGTTACAATAAACAGGAAAACGTTGATGCAACTTTGGAAGTGGCAAAGACTTTCAATGAGAAAATATCAAAATATTGTCAAGTCACGTTGGAGTCCTGTGCATATGCTGGCACTGGCAATGTTCTTAAGGTGTTTGTTGATCACCTTGAACTTCGCGAGATTAAATACTGTATGAAGTATGCCCATATTTTCCGCATTTAGGGTATATTTTAATTCTCTTATAAGAAACTATTTTTTCTATCAGGTACAAAGTCTTCTAGGACTCTGTGCAGAACACCTCGAGAAGGGTGAGAGTCACCAGGCACCAGCTGTAATTGGAATTGCATTAGTTGCAATGGCTGAAGAACTAGGCCTTGAAATGGCCATTCGTTCTTTGGAGCATCTCCTACAGTATGGTGAACAGAATATTAGAAGAGCTGTCCCATTGGCTCTAGGCCTATTGTCAATATCAAATCCAAAAGTAATGCTCATTTGTTCTGTCCTTTTACTCTACTAAAATACTGTAACTATTGGCCCCTCGTTTGCTTGATTATTCATGCAATAAAGTCTGTTTTTGAAATCTCACGTGTAAACATCTATACCAGGTCAACGTGATGGACACTTTGAGTAGGCTTAGTCATGATACTGATTCAGAAGTTGCTATGGTAAGTGTTATTTGATTTTGATTTGTTCTAAAATTTCTTTATATTGTTTCCTGTGCCCACAAGAAAGGTTTTCTTATGAAGTTGTTCGAGATTTGATAATCCATAGAATGATGTTTTTGTAGGCAGCAACACTGTCTCTGGGATTTATTGGTGCTGGAACAAATAATGCCCGAATAGCTGGCATGCTACGAAATCTATCAAGCTACTATTACAAAGATCCCAGTCTTCTATTCTGTGTATGCTATGTTGCCAATTATTAAAGTTGTAGCCGCAATTTTACTTTTAGGTTTAACATTGTCTAACACATTTTAATGCAGGAATCTGACATAAATATATGTATTGCAGGTCCGTATTGCTCAAGGTTTGGTTCATTTAGGAAAAGGGTTGCTAACACTGAGTCCATATCATTCAGACCGCTTTTTGTTATCACAGTAAGTATCTACATTTTGCATTCCTGAAGCAACATTTTAAAATTACAAATTTCTGAAGGCAACTGCTTGTATTCAATTCAGATTACTCTTTACACTTGTTTTCTATTGATTTGGATGTGTCGGATTCTATAAGTTTGTCTTCTATTTATTTGGCCAAATCAGGTTCTTTACACACATTTTCTATTTATTTGGCTTGTGTCTTGCTAATCACAAACCAAAATTGTCCTGCAGCTCTGCAGTAGCTGGTATTATAACTTTGCTTCATGCGTGTTTGGACATGAAGTCTATTATCTTGGGAAAATACCATTATGTTCTCTATTTCCTTGTATTGGCCATGCAGGTGTGTATTATGTATTGGATGCATGATTTTCTCGTGTATGATGCCCTTTAAAATTTGGCCTAATTTTGCTGACCTATAAATGCACAGCCAAGAATGCTGATGACGGTGGATGAGAATTTAAAGCCTTTACAAGTTCCTGTTAGAGTAGGGCAAGCTGTAGATGTTGTTGGTCAGGCTGGCCGCCCAAAGACTATAACTGGGTTCCAATCGTATACAACACCTGTTCTACTTGCAGCTGGTGATAGAGCAGAACTGGCAACAGAAAAGTGAGATGCTCTTTCTTTTAGTTGCATGTGCTAGGCTTGTACAAATGCAAAATAGATCATGTAGTATAATTGCTGTATTAATGACCAACTTATAATTTATTCTTTTGCAGGTATATTCCTCTTTCTTCAGTGTTAGAGGGTTTTGTGATTTTGAAAGAAAATCCTGATTACCAGCAGGACAACCTTACCAGCTAAATCCAAATGTTTTGAATGTATAATTTGAAGAACGTGACAACTGATTCTGGATTTGGGGAGAGTTTTGTAGTTTTATTTATTTATTCTTGGTTCCATGTTTATCAATACCATATTTTCTATACAAATGGATGTAAAAGTAAGTTTCTTTCAAAAGCTACATCATCAGGTTCCTGATCAGACGCGCACTTTGTCTGATATGAGAAGCATTCATTGGATAGAAGAAAGCAAATGGAATCCATATAATCAAGAAGAGTTTTATTTTCTTCTTCAAGATGTTAGCTTTAATGGTCTTGTTGGTTATAGATGTCTTTGATAAGTTTTAATGGTTATTTTTGGAAAGTTGGATTCAGCTGCCTATTTTCACTTAAATTTGATGGAACGATTCAACCAATGGTTGAAATGTTTTAGTGATATTCATTTAATTGGTAGCTTAAATGTTGTTCAATGAGGACATTTTTATCCAATATGGAGTTATTTTAGACAATGCCCCCTGTAAACAGCCAATTTCAGTTGCAGCAGATTCTGGGCATACCATGGGATTAGTTATTAAAATGAAATTGTAGAGAGTTAATTTTATATCAATAGTTGTCTATTTGACTGACACAAGCTTAACTGTCAATTTACTTTTGTCATTTCTACATCTGGCTACTCTTGATCAGGACATGTGAACCTTGGTTCAAATTTGTGGAACCATCATTACATCGTCTTCTTGCATTTCCACCACATTGTGGAATGCCATGAGCTTGAGTAGGAAAATCGTTAAAAGTGAATGGTTAAGTTCAAATGCTAGGGATTGGTATACTAGTTAAAATTGGGTAAAAAATCACATGCTGGGTGCGGTATGATTGGTCATGGCAATTGAAACAAAGATTGCCTCGAAAAGACCAATTCCTTCGATTCTAAGGACTCTGCAACCTGCACCATTTGGTGCATACAACAAATGAGGGGAGTTTTAAAAGAAAAAAAATGCTTAAAACCCTCCTAAAGGTAAAAGGGGCAGGATTGCCACTGCAAATTCAGTATATTATATTTACTTTTTAAATTGTAAGTAGAAACTTGGAGAAACAGTGCTTTAAATGAATGGAATATATTCTGTACATAAGTTGTAGATGCATTGACCAGTTGAAAGATTCTAGTTAGCCTGGATGTGATTTCAAATCCTCAAAGCACATCAAATCTTTTAACAGTATAAGGTAAATGGAAAATGATTCTCTAATAGGCTCCCACAAGGGGGACTATTGTATAGCAAGTTGGTGTCTTACCTCACCAAATTCGTGTATCTCTTGACAACTGTATATCTAACTTCTCTTTTGCAGCTTCACAACATTACTGCCATATATGTTGACAGTCATGGGATTAGAAAATTATCATCAAACATTTGCCCATTCTTAAATACTGTAGTTCTTGTACACCATGTTTAATGGGTATGGGGAGACGTATACTCAGTGGGTAAGTTGAGATTTTTTTGAATTATTCAATCAATTCAAAGCATAGCCATGTTGATGTTAAGGCACTAGCTGAAACTCTGCTGTTCAGTATTTTAAACTTTCAGAACATTGTAGTGCTATAGATCTTACATATATTACGTGGGAGGTTTTGATTGAAACCCAATGGTTATCTCTAGGTGAGGTACACCTTGATTATAATTTCTTTTGTTACAGTGATTTAATTGATGCAAGCAAGGAAAGTTTAGTGGCATTGAACATATGTTGGGCAGGTAATAGGTAAGTTTTTTAAATGCATCGAGATGCCTTGGCAGAAGATGAGTATCTAATGCATTTTTAGTTTATCCTTTGAAAAG
Organism: Sequoia sempervirens; assembly: GCA_007258455.2. NCBI lineage: Eukaryota > Viridiplantae > Streptophyta > Pinopsida > Cupressales > Cupressaceae > Sequoia > Sequoia sempervirens. The sequence goes on from VDFB02105785.1 coordinate 360,925,011, forward strand.
ACCAGTTGAAAATAGTTAGTTTGATATAAAAGGGTTCAGAAAGGTTTTCTATAGGTTTTGAAATTATGGATTATATTTGTGCTTAGCGATATTTATCCTTCTATTATTGTTAGCTTATGCTTATGACAGTTTCAAGGACATGCTATGTTTGTCTAGAGAAATATTAGAGGCATTTGTACAGTGTACGGAGAGGTTATTAATTCTTCATTCATATAAAGCTTATAGGAAAATAATATGGAGTGTGTAAATGTACTATTAGATTATAAAAAATTACAACTACACAGTGAACAAAACAATAGTACAAGTGGATATAGCTTTACACGTTTGAATACATTGGCTCAATTTCTTTTCATATGCATTTTATCTTTATATGCCATTTTTTCTTTTGAGTGATGAAATTTGCAAACGAAAGTTGTTTAACTTCTGTTTTTTTCACTTTTATAAGTGAAAATTGGAGAACCTAGGTTGATAGTGCTGACGAGTAGTCTAAAAGTGTGCTAGTTACATAGGTGACTTTAATATTGGATAACCCATGTGAATGAATGAATGGGAGATTTTAATGACGTCCACGAGACCAAGCGGCCTAAGGGATCGAGAACCAAAAAGCTGAGGAATCTCCAAACTCTTTTCCATGTTCGACCTTTTTTTATGAATTTGACCAAAAAACTAGGTGTCTTGTTGATCTTCTCCTCAAATAACTTGTGCAAATTGTCAGCCTTTAGGTTGCTCTCATACTGGGTGCGGATGTCCCTATAAGCAGCGCATTCCAGGATTAAGTGTCATTCCGTCTCCACCACCCCCTCATTACAAAAAGTTTAGAGTCTATCTTCCCACACTTCCTTAGGAATTGTCCACCTACCAGTGTCACATTTGAGATGGTGCGAACCAGTCCTTATCTGAGCAATTAACATCCTTGCTTTACCTTTAATAGTTGCTCCTAGATAGGCTTTTTCATTGTGCTCCCAAGTAGGGTTGAACTCTTTGACATAGTGAGTTTTCTTTCGCCCAATCGGATTTGTCCACATGATAGTCTTGAATTCATTTGCAACATAGTTTTTTATTTCTTCATTGGTGTTAGGGCACTCGTGCAAGCTAATGTTCCATTTGTTTAGCCATTTGTTATTTTGCTTCATCCATGTTTTCTTCCTACGGTCTAAAACCTCTTCCACGACAATTTTGGGAATCGGATTTGTCCACATGATAGTCTTGAATTCATTTGCAACATAGTTTTTTATTTCTTCATTGGTGTTAGGGCACTCGTGCAAGCTAATGTTCCATTTGTTTAGCCATTTGTTATTTTGCTTCATCCATGTTTTCTTCCTACGGTCTAAAACCTCTTCCACGACAATTTTGGGCTAGTGTTTATTATCAATGTTCTCCACCTTTAGATAACTTAGCAACTGGCTTATAGCCGCAGCCTCCAAAGGTAAAGTTCTCAATTCAGCTAAGAGAATATCATAGGGGATAGTAGTTTTGACTTTGAGGTTGCAAGTGATTAGATGCTTTTGAATTCTTTCAAGCTATCTCCAACTATAATTTGACATGGTACTTCCCCACACCTCGCAGCCATAAAGAACCACCGGTGTGACCAACAAACCAAAGAGAGTATTTTTGGTTTTCCAATCCCAAAGTTCAACCTTCATGCACCTGTTTTGGAGTAAGAATGAAGCCTTCCAACCCACCCTGTATCCTTTTAGTTCTAGCAGTCTCCCAGCTGAGCTTATAATGAAAGTCAATCCCAAGGTATTTGTATTCTTTCACTATTTCCAAAGGGTTATCTTCAAAAAGAAAGTTATCTTGTTTATTTTTCTTCCTTAGGGAAAAAATCATGACTTTGGTCTTGGAGGTGTTCACCTGCATCCTAACATTTTGGCAAAAGAGATCCAAGGCCTTCAAAAGCTCTTTCAAACCATGGGCAAGTTTTGAGATTAGGATAAGATCGTCGACATACAACAACTTCACCACATAACCAACCAACTGGATACCCCCTCTGCCCCCCCATTGGTTTTACTTAACCAATCTTCTAGTTTGTCAATGTATAACCCAAAGAGAGTGGGCAATAAGGGGCAGCCCTGTTTGACACCTGTCTCTGCCAAAACATTCATTCCACCACTTGTTCTTATTTTAGCCCTGACTTGATCATAAAGTCTATGCATTGCAACCCTATACTCATCCATAATGCTTAATTCGTCCATTCTATTCCACAATTTGTCTCTAGCCATTGTATCAAAGGCTTTTTTAAAATCAACAAAGCAACAAAAAACTTCCTCGCCTTTGTGTCCCATATATTTTCAATCAAGTGTCTGAGAGTGATGCAGTGGTCAATAGTTGAGTAGTTAGGCCTGAAGCTAGCTTGCCCATTCACTCTTTTTCCCTCTTTTTTTGCCCAACTACTGATTCTACGCTCTAACATGCTCCCAAAAAGCTTGCCAAGGATAGGGTTGACCATAATTGTGCGGTAGTTGGATTATTGATTTCACCACTTTTGTAAAGGGGGATGACTACACTAGTTGTCCACTCAATTGGAAAGCCAACACAAGTGACATCATTGAGCATTCTTTTGATATGGGGAGCAAGAGTTTCCACTCCCCACTTAAAAAATCAGCTTGTAGCCTGTCAATGTCCAACGCTTTACCATTTGCCAAATTCTTTACACTTTGTTTGATATCTTCATCCGAAAAGAGCTCCTTTGATGTGCTGATTATAGGAGGTGAAACTTTCTCTTGGACCCTCTCGTAAAGACGTCTTGCATACTCTAACCATTGAATATCTGTTATGTCATTTTCAATTTGTTTTCTCTTTTGCTGTAGCTCCCTCTAGAAACCTTTGGGATTGTGTTTTCCCAAGGAAATTAACTCTTTCCTTGTGTCAACATACTCTTCTTTTTTTGTTCTCACCAACTTCTCATACCTCTTCTTGTTTTCCTTGTTCAACCCATTCTCTTTCAAAGATCTCTTGGCAGCCTTACAATCTTCATCATACCAAGGGTTAGCTAGAAAAGTGTTTGTAGCCCCTTTCTTTGGACGAGACCTATTACAAGCTTCTAAAGCCTTATGCATCATAGGAATAAGAAGATTGCTGCTGATATGACCACTAGACCCACTGGTAGCCTTGTCCCCTTTGTCATTTTCCATTTGAAGAAAATGCTGCTCTAGAGCAGCCTTAAATAGGTTTTGATTTTCCTAATTTAGGAGAATTTTTGCTTTGGCGGTAATTTCATTTTGGTTGTTTGAGATCATGTCAAACTTAATGAACAAAGGATCATGATCAAATTTCAACTCAAAAGAGCAGCCTTAAATAGGTTCTGATTTTCCTAATTTAGGTGTATTTTTGCTTTAGTGGTAATTTCATTTTGGTTGTTTGAGATCATGTCAAACTTAATGAACAAAGGATCATGATCAGATTTCAACTCAAAAGGACATTCTCCGATCTCAAACTCCATAACTCTACGAATACATCTCTGAGAGCAAATTAGGTAGTCCACCACACTTTGGCCATTATAAGTTTTGCATGTGATATTACTAGAACTTGGCCAACTTTTCACGCCATTGCAAATAATCGGATTATATAAGCTACAAGTCCCTAAAAGCTCAACCCCAAAGTGTGAAACATTCCCATTTCCGTCTTGAGAAGTCCTTTCCCAAGGCTCCACCTCCTCTTCCAGCCAAAGAGGGTTGTTGATTCCTTGCTCTTCAATATTCAACTGGAGAGACTGATTGTTAGCAGTCCTTGCATTGAAATCTCCAATAAGAACTATTTCCCCCAAGGTGTTGAATGTAGAAATGTCTTTTTTTCATGTAGCATACGGATCTTGGCTATCTAACTTTCTCCTTTTATATAACTTTGAATTCTGCAGTGCAAAATAGCAAGCAACCAATCTGAAAATGACTCCATTACCTATTATCTGAAGCCATATGTACTATTTATTTGGGTCTTCTTTCTTAACTTTTACAATACCATCCCAACACTCTTTGATTAAAACTGTTACACCTCCATGACCTTTGCCTGTTTCACTTCCTTTGTTCCACACTGAATTTTTCTTGTAACCCCCAAACTCTGGGACTTTGCAGCCATCATGTTCATGTGTTTCGGTGAGAATAATAATGTCTTGCCCTTCGGCTATGGGCCCCAAACCAGGTCCTCGTCTCCATGGGTAACCTCTACAGTTCCAACTTACTATATGCAAAACCTCCTGAGGGGCCCCCAATCCCTATTTCTTGTTTGTTAAATGGTCACTAATTTGAGTTGTCCCATTTTTCAGCCATGCTCACTCTCCTTCACTCCTTGTTTTCATTTTTTCCCATTCTTTCTTTTGTGCTTCTTGTTGGGCAAAGGTCAATCCTCGTCTAGGTAGATGTGTGTTCCTTTGAATAATCTCCAATTCTTTATAATTGCATTCTTGTCTTCTATGCTCCTCATGGTAATTCTTACATGTCTATCCCTTCCCCCCTCTATTTTCCTTCCAATTCGGTTTGCTTGTTGAATAGGCCCCATCTATTTCAGCCGGTCTTTGAGGAAGTCTCTTGCTAAAATGTCGGTTCTCTCCTTCTCACCAAAGTCCTTCAAGCCTTTGATAATGATATTTGTTGCCTTACTTTGTTTGTCCTTTTCTTCTCTTATTTGCACTTTGATTTGTTTTTCTATGATTTCTTTCTATTTGTTTGATGAACCTCTTACAACTTGTGTCCATGATTTGGCCTCTTCTATGCAGTTTTTCAATTGGTTTTCTTTCAGTTCCATGTTTATCTAAGCTGATTGTAATTCCTTTATTTGTGTTGTGTCTTTTTCCTTCACCATTTCAGTTTTCTTAATATTGGCTACTTTTAGGTGGTCTAATTCTTATTTTAGAGCAGCCAGTTCCTATTGTCCTCTTTCCATGCCACTCTGTAAGCTCAAAATTTGCTCTTTGAGCACCTTGTTTTCTCTTTCCATTTTGTACCAGGACTCCGTAGCCTCTTTTACTCTGTTGTCTTCACACAACCCCTTCATTTCTAAAATTTCAAGCCTCCTTTTCATGCTCATGAGCTCCTCCACATACAACTTAGATGACCACATTAAAGGGGTGGATGTACGACTGTAAACGTCTTTATTTTCATGAGGTATTTCCACCCTGACAACTTTGCTTGTGTCAAGCACTTTTGTTATGCTCGCCCTTGATTCTGAGTCCTTCAAATTTTCTATCAAATTTACATTTTCTTTATTCTCATCTTGCTTACTTTTCCTTTCTCCGATTTGAAAAAACTTATTGGACATCTGAGCCCCCCTGTTGAGAGCTTTCAGTAATATCAAAATGAGTTTCTTCTTTTGAGTTTGTCTTAGCTTATGAGGCTGCCTACGCCTCAGGATCCCTTTATATTGCTTAGCATTAACAAAGACTAGTTTGTCCCCTGCACCCTCTAAGCTTGCTTTCAAGGGTTTTGATGTGCATGGGTTCCAAGCTCCTACCAAATCCCTTCCAGGATTGTCATTGTAGGGAGTTGCAAGCCTGTTTGTAAAATGTAAAGTGTGAACCCAAGGAGAACTCAGATATTCTGAATATAGGAAATTAGTTATCGAGCCAACTAGCTGCGCATGGGCCCCCTCGAAAGTTTTAAAATTGTTCCCCACATACTCTACGGTCTGCAAGGGATTTGAATGTTTGTTCTCTTTCAATGATCGAGTTTGCTCTACCATGGACCTTTGGTCGACTAGATTTAAGTTATCCCCCAAACCCCTTTGTTTGACCATCATGCGTTGAATAGTTTTGGTTTGCCCAAGCTTGGAGAGGAAAACAGAGAAAACACCCAAAAACAAAAGATAGGAAAAGCAGTGACAACGTGGATCAAACTTGTCTCTGTCGAGCTGTAGCCTCAGACCCACGAACTTGCCAGTTGCTTCCTTTTCTCCCAAGCTGTGTTGTGCTTTGTGTCCCTTGAACCCTCTACCACTGTTTGTCTTGCATTCCCGCTTAAAATCCCCGAATCTCAGGTTTAGGTCCCGCTTGACCAGAGCGGGTCCCTCGGTTGCTTTGTGGAGAATCCCGTTTCCTTTATTTTAAGCAATCCCTGCTACAATCCTGGAGTGTTGCCATCGAGCTTGCCCTACCTAAAACCTAAAACACGTCTGCCCTGAAGTAAACCAAAAGTGTGCTCAAGCATGTCGTGAATGAATTTTCTGTCTTTGAAAATGTGAATAATGTGTTTTCCACAATATTGACACATTAAAAATTGCTTTTGTGGGAGAAAAAAATATGTTGAAAATGAAGGTATAAGATGATTTTGCTCCATGCACATTAAAATCCAAAATAAAATTGTTGGAGAAACAAATTAATTCAGAAGATCAAGAATTTAACTAGCAAGACCAAATACTTTCCATGAGAGATACAAAAGAAAGAATTGGTATGTTTTACTAAAAAATTCTAGATTGAAATTGTGTAAATTTTTAGAATCAACATTTCGGATCACACTCCATGATCCATCATCAATATAAAGCATGCAACAAGAGAAGAATTATCATGGACCGTGGAAACTTGATGTTGTTAATTGGTATGTTGTCAAAAAACAATGAATACAGATTATGAATGATTGCAGAATAATAAGATGACCTTGTTATATAGGCAGGGATAATACCTTAAACGAAACTTTGGGATAAATTAAGATCATGATAAATGTTTTGGTCTTATGGTATGAGAAAAAAGTGACCTAAGACTAAGTAATAAGATGTAAATGGTTAGGTAATATACTTTGTTAACATTAACACCTCATTGGAAGGAAACGATGAATGGGAATGGTAGGGTAGCAAGCGGGAATGATAGGGCAATGAGTAGGATTATTAAGGTGGCATGCAAGAGCGATGGGATCTTGGGCGATTAAGATGAGGCAAATGGAGATGTTGACATTTTCGTTCTAGATGATTGGTGTGATCCTCTAGCTAATGGTGAGGATATCAAGCTCCTTGACATGTGGTTGGAAGCGTGTTTTGTTGCCTCTTCCAAGTTTCCCAAAGATGCTTATTGTTAGGAGTTTTTAGGGGCTCCGAAGGATTATTCTCTAGTTGCTTTTGGCTCCTTTGGGAAGTGCCTTATGAGAGGTTTTCTCTTCTATCCATGCCCTACAATTGGGGATGTGTTGAGTGACGAGGGTTTGAGTTTTGCTAGGGCTTCATTGCCTTTTTGCTCTTGATCTATCTCTTGTTTTGATGGTGGTTGTTCTTGAGGGGTTGGTTTCAATTGCCTTTAGTGTGTATGAGGTTGAGTGTTCAAATGTGCCCCTTTTTTCTTTTGCTACAGTTGGTTCTTTGCTCCTTATCTCCAAGGTTTGGGTGTTCTCCCATTGTTGGTACTTATTCTATCATTGTACAGGGAGGATGTTTTAAAATTCTAGGTGAGGTTATTGACAATTCGACCTCCAAGTGGGTGAATGCTCTTGTGGGGAAGTTTTTGGGTGCTAGACCTAATGTTGATGATTTCAAATCTTAGGTGAGGAGAAGTGGAAAACCAAAGGTGTGTTAGAGATTGTTGTTTTTCCCTTTGGCTTCTTCATCATCTCTTTCTCTCTTCTTGATGATTTCCTTCAAACCTTGAATGAAGGCCCTTGGTTTTGTGGCAAATCAAACCTCTACTTTATGAAGTGGGAACCTAGGTTAGATCTCAACAAATTTGGCATTGAAAAAGTTTCAATGTGTCAAAATTCTTTGCCTACCATTGGATTTTTGGAATGAAGTGTGGACTGCCATTGCTCACTCTTTGGGTGATCTCATTATGTTTGATGAAGTAATCATATCTAGAAATTGTTTCCTCTTTGCTAGATTGGAGATTGGAGTCAGCCTATTGATTACAAGGGGCCCCTTGTGATGTGCCAAAAATGTCACAAGATGGGCCATGACATTGTTGTGCATAGTTTTTCGATGGCGATCACTGTCATTTTATGGTCTAGCAAGTTCTTTTTGCCCCCAATGTCTACTCATTGGTGTTGGGTGATTTGGGTTGTCCTGTTGTGGACAATAAGTTTTTTGAGAAATTCTCTTCTCTGTATGAGAATTGTAATGGTTTAATTGAGGAAATGGTTTGTGTTCCTCCTTTTGGCTCCTTTCCCCCTCGCAAGAAAAATGGTTTATTCTCCTATGAGTTTATGGGTCATTTCTAAACCCATTGAAATGGGCTTTGATTCAAAAAAGCATTATAATGCTAATTCTCTAAAGAATTTTGGATTCAAACCATCATTGATGGTGATCCAACTTCTTAAAGGCTCCTTGCCTTAGCTCTACCATCCTCTTGCACAGGGCTTTGTGGCTTGTTTTTTGTGTCTCATCTCTCGGTGTTTTCTTTTGTTTTTGAGTGTTGTAAGGTGACTTTCCCATTTCTTTCTCATAGCTTTGGTCAAAAGAGTTTGCTATAATCAAAACATTAACACCTCGAGTGCAACTTAAGGAGAATGATAAAACATGTAAGGATGCAAAGGACGGGTCTTGCGTACAAAGCCATATTAGGTACTATGTACAAATAAATCTCACAAATGGTGTGAGATAAAAATCCATAGGAAACCCTCTCCAAAAATGAGAAACATAAAAAAAGTGAAGGAAGCAAAGTTCAACATGACCCCTCAAGAACTACTTCCATCATAAAGATATAATAGATGTCTTCCCAAAAGAGAGAAAATATGTCAAGGATTAATAAAATTTCAAAAGCTATTCTACAAAGAGTAGGAATGTGATGATGAACATGAAGAATACCATTAAGTATGGAGAAGTAGCAAACAAATGCCAAAAAAAATAGTAGTGTTGAAATTGAAGAAAATTCCTTTGAAACTAGGATGAAGTTCACGATCAAAGAGATAATTTTATAAGTAATCTCAATGACTATTTGAACAATGATCATATGGCTAATCAAGGAAACAATCTGATAGTCAAAGATACATATGACACATCAATTTGCACAAATGATCCCAACGACACTACTAAACTAACGAATATACGATAAAATCACACCAATATATTATTGTAAAAAATATAGATCCCAATAGTCTTAGAATACTGATCAATTGAGGATGGAAAGTTGCCTTCATGAACACAAATCCAAGTGTTCATATGGTATGTGTTCTATCTCATTTAAATGCATGGTTAATCGACCATTGCATTTGCTTGGTATATAGGAACAAAAATTAGATACATATCTCACTCCAAAATGAAACCAAGGAAGCATTAACACTGGAACAATATAATACTCCTTATCATGTTGATAAGTACTGAAATTGTGGCATTAATGTAATGCAAAAAATGAAATAACATTAGAAGATGCACAAGATAATGCACATTTGTGTGAAGGTAGACAAGGCCAAGAATACAAATAACAAAGAACACAACAAACCCCTCATGTCACTTTATAAAGTGTGAGTACAATAATGGTATAACATAATGTGCAAGATCCTCAAAACACAAGTACAATATGTGACACTTTATCTACGTGTTTACAAATCAAGAAGTGTATTTAATATATACTTACAATATTAAAAATGAACACATGCTGAAAATATTTTTTTTTCTAAAAGTTACGAAAATATATTACACATGGGAACCACTACAAAGTACACAAAAAAATATGCATTTTTCAAAATAAATTGCATCCAAAAGGGAGTCCTTATGCGAAAAAAATGGCCTTTTAAAGTTCCCAAAATGAGAATTGTATAGTAATATTATTGAAAAAATTAAATTGTGGAAAAATAGAAGTTTGAATTGAAAATCTCTTACACCATTGCAAAGATCACAAAATTCCTTATTTAAAAATATTGAAAAAATCCCATATGAGCTAGAACGAAGCCTTTAAAGACGAGTTTTGAAAAATAAATTGCTAATGGTGAAGGGGTGCAAAAAGCCAAAGGTGTCTATTCATACCATCATGAAGTCACTTCCAAATTTGATAGAACTATTGCCTAATCTAGAGGAATGCCAAAATTAACTTTTGCCAATAAAAAATAATACCTTTGTCAAATTCAACACTTTGTTAAATATGGAGGTGCCACCAAATTTGGAGGAGTCATTAAATAACTTATTAAATGTAGTAGAAAAACTAAAAAATTGTTAAAAATAGGCCAAGTTGTTTGAAAAAAACCCTAAAATGACATTTTGTACGGTTGAGAATAGGGGATTTGGAGACTTTTTATGTTTTTTCTTTTTTAAAAGTTGGTTGGTATGCCACTCCTATGCAGGGATGGGGCCCAAGGCGTTGCCACCTTTCCATAACCTATGTCGTGGATAGGGTGCAGGGTCTGAAGAGCCTACCACCCCTATCATGACAAGGGGTAAGTATCCTTGTAGCCCCCAAAGCATGATTTTTTTCAATTATTATTTTTAAATCTTTTTTTACCTTTTTAATTTACAAAAAGTACAGAGTAAACAGTGGTGACAAATGACAAAATAAATGTGTTTTCCATCAACTTGCACAGCGATCGAGATGTTAATGCAGATTGTACAAATCCATATGGTTATATGGATTGGTACATTGACAACCTAGTCCAAAAAGTAATTTTTTTTGGTTGTCAAACTTTATTGTTCCTGAATTTATAGGTTTAGGCCTTCTAAACATAGACTTGGGATCCATTTTGCTTTAGGTGGTATCTTGTAAAAATATTTGGTAAACACTCAAATAATGAGAGGGGGTTTGTTGATTTAATGCTTTGATACTATTTTGGAGAAATGGAAGAACTCACAAAAGCAATAATCTAACTAGCAAGACCAAATACCTTCCACAAGAGATGCAATAGAAATAATTTCTATATTATCAAAAAATAATAAATATGGATTATGAATGGTTATAAAATAATAAGATGACCTTGCTATATAGGTAAGGATGAAAGTCTAGATGAAACCTTAAGAGAAACTAGATCACCAAATGTCTTAGTCATATGATATAAGACAAAAAGTAAATGATTTAAGCAAGATTATGTAATTAGGTGTGAATAGTTCCTAAACTAAAACTACTTTGGTAATATACATTGTTTACACTAATAGAAATGTGCAATCTTAAGTGTTTAGGTTTCAAGTTGAACATTACTTGCTAAGATGATGCAACAATATGGTACAATGATAAATATTCACTAGATAATTTGACAAGTCTCCAAGTACCATGCTAAAAGAACTCAAAATTTACATGTTGATGTTCACCCTTGCAAGATGAGAGTGGAGAACTATTGCAAAGGCCCCATTGGAAAGAGAATGTGAACCAGTACAAAGATGTACAATTCAATGATGCCCATCGTCTTTTCATGTTTTGAACTTAATGGGAATAGTTTGTAAGTTGCAATGATGCCCTCTTGGCTTTTCACCATGAGTCTCCATTAAGCCACCTTTTTGATTTTTGAACTTAATGGGAATAGTTTGTAAGTTGCAATGATGCCCTCTTGGTTTTTCATTAGAAGTCTCCATTAAGCCACCTTTTTGAGTTTTGAACTTAATGGGAAGAGTTTGTAAGCCACCTTTTTTCAACTTACAACTCAAGTGCAAAAGTATTATCAACAAGGGGCAATATCCACAATTTCAAATTATTTGTAATGGCTTGCATATCTAATGGTCTTGGTGTGCTTTTTATCAACATCCTAGTGGAAAATCATAGGTATGATAAATCACTACTACTATAAACACCAAAGATATTGAGAGCATGGTTATCCTTTGTGGGAATTCAGTGCAACTCCACAACTTCCTTATAAGGTTGTTGTTCGATAATACATGTATTAGTATGATATCTGTAATGCCTAACTCTTATTGAACTGGATCAACAGTAACATTTGCATCAAAAGAAGATAAGCTCAACATAATTTCATACTATTGCTCAATAATATTTGTAATGTTGAGTTTATTATCAATTGGATTGATCATAACATCCACATTAGGTGTAGATAAGCCATCATTTAAAATGATGTAATGGATTCTCTTATAAGATTTTGACAAAGGTGAGTTTCAGTTTGCCACCTAGAATGATCTATACAACTAAATTGCATATGTCTAATTGATTTTGTAGGTGAATCCTTGACATAACATTCCTTTGTTGAGTGTCTATGTTGACCAAATTATAGACAATGATGTAGATAAAAATATAATGGGAGGTATGTCCTTGATGTTCACAATGACATGTTTGGACTTGATGGGTTTTAGTACAAGTTGGTTTTGAATGACATGACAACTTGTCAATTTCACATGGTTGACAACTAGGTGAAGAATCAATTAACTATTGTTTTGAATATCTCCAGACACAAATTTGATAGGTTTAAAATATCTAGTATATGAAAATTTATGACACTTATATACCCTAGACCAATACATTGTTTGTTGGGTTTATTGTCTCTCAGACACGCACAATAGGAAAAGATTTAAAAATAGGACTAATAAGTATTGTATCTATGATGGGTTTTGGCAACACACTTTTTTGATTTAGAACCAACATTTTTATCTGACACATGAGGGGGCTCAATAGTTCTTGAGGAAGGAACATGAACATTTTTTCTTTTTTTGCAACTCATTTCTGTGACACATGAGGGGGCTCAATAGTTCTTGAGGAAGGAACATAAACATTTTTTTCTTTTCTTGCAACTCATTTATGTGACACATGAGGGGACTTAACATTATTTTTCAACAAATTTTTATATTTATCAATCTTTTGAGTTGAATTTCTTGAAAAAGGAACATCATTGTTGATACCATCTTTCTTCTTTACTCTAGGGATAACTTTAAGAAACCCCTCCTAGGAAAAGATATAAAAACCTGACAAATCTTGCATTATTTTTGGAAAAAATATTGATTCTATTGGTGATTTTTTTTGACAAAAAATATTAAATTTGTTGGAAATTTTTTTAAAATTGCTTGAAATTTATAGAAAATCTTAGTGAATTATATTTTTATTCAACTTTTTTTTTTTTTTGATGAGGTAAGCATCATTTTCAGGGTGCTATACCCTTTACATGGAGGGCCTTCGGGGCCAAAAAAGATCTAGTTCAATACAGGACGTGAACTAGAAAGAGCTTACAAACAAGAGCCACAAGGCTCGACAGAACAAGCCAAACAGGCCACACACAGACCGGTACCAGCACACAAACAACCAACATACAACATTTGAGAAGAAGCACTGGGACTAGACAACCCCATAGTCTTGGGGGTAGAAACAAGCTCACACATATCAAGATCAATTTTATCTAGGAATCGCGGCTTTTATATAGGTGATAATATTCACCAACAAGCTTCGAGACATATCATCACATTCTATTATTTTAAACAATTAGATCTATATTAATAAAACTAAAGCATATCTTAAATAAAGCTCACACATTAAGTCAAGATCGCTAGGGTCCCTCCATAGATGATCATGAGCACTCATGTTAACCAACACTTTGGATTAAGAGTCTATATATGACGATGAAATTCATGATAACTAATATCTGGATCAAAATCTGTTGTTCTATTCAGTTGTCCCTTATATATGATCATGATATTCATAATAATCTGTCTTTTAATAAAAGACAGTGTCCATGATCAAGAGCACAGATTAAACATCATAAAAAGCCTATCCAAAGTCTATCACATTCACCTTGGACTAAGATCTCATCTATGATATCGACAGACTTAGTTGATATACTTTTTGATCAAGATTCTACCACTGATAACACATAAGAGATTATCCACCTTCATCCCCATTCATAATAAAATTGAAGTTAATACTATCTATACAAAGCCCACACTCATATCACTGAAGACAGACATTTCAGTTCTTTGGACACACATAGACAATCAACAATGATATGGATCATCAAATAAGTTGATAAAGTGAGTTATGGGTCACATTTGACTGAATGATCAAGAAATAACCAAGCATGACCAGGGAGAGCCTCTAGCATTCACTGACTAGATCATCCACTTTGAGTCATGAAGTTTCTTGTAGATGAGAAGGTCAGAAGAATTGATGAGCCTCTAATTCACATTGAAACAGTATTATCATCTTGTTTCCAAAATGTACATCTCATCGTGAAACATACCATGATATATTGGGGAAATCTCATACAATACAAGCATCGTAAATATAGCTGTGTGGTCATTTCATACAAGCACAATTACCTTCATCCACACTATGGGGCCTCATCATTCTAAAATTATTAAACTATTTCTATTGAACCAATAAAAACAAAGTATTATTAAAGAAATGACAAATAAATGTTAAACCTACTGAACTACAAACTGTGAGGACATATGAGCTCAAAATGGATTTTAAGAAAATTGAATCTAGAAAAGTTGCATTCAAACCATTATCAAATCAAATGTAGCATTCATAAGAATAACTTCTCTCATAAAGCTTCACCTCCTTTCAATATATCATCCCACTATTGGATGTTTCTAATCGACAGCCTAGTCTCTAAAATTCTGTTGTTTTATGACTGTTATGTTATCTCACTGATTAAAGAATCATTTCTTATGATACTTTCTTTCTTCTCTTCAGGATCTACAAAACCTAGGTGGGTTTCCCTTCATCACTACTTGATGACCAACAACACATCAAGCAATTATTGTACATCAAGTAGTGATGAATGGAAACTCACCTAGGGTTTGTAGATCCTGAAGAGAAGAGAGAAAGTATCATAAAGGTGGTTATTTGTCAATTGGACAACACCTTGAAATTCTTGGTCATAAAACGACAAATTTTTAGAGAGTTTTAGGCAATTAGTTAGAAACACCAATAGTGGGATTGATTACTATATTGAAGGAGGTGGAAACTTGTCATATGAAAGAGGGATTTATTCTTATTAATATACATTTTGATTTGAATAATGGATTTGAATACTTGGATTTTCTTGATCCAATTTTCTTTAAAATCCATTTTGAATTCGGATTTATGGATTCAATGGGTTTTGACATTTGATTTGATCATTTCTTTGTAATACTTTTGTTTTTGTTGGTTCCAATAAATGGACTTAATAATTTTAGAATAATAATATATGGTGTGGATGGGAGGAGTGTTGGTAGCAACCTTATGGTAATGACTACACACAATACATATTTTGATGCTTGTGTTGTATGAAATTTCCTCCAATATCATGGAGGTATTTTATTTACAATAGGATATTTTTTTTATTTTGGAAGCAAGATGCTAACCTATATTTGTGTAGTTGAGAACCATCAATTCTTGTTATTTTCTCATCTACAAGAAAGCCTACGTTGATAAAAGTGGATGATCCTAGTTGATTAGATACTCGAGCTTTCGCCTTGGTCATGCTAGTTGTTTCTTGATCATTCAGGATAAAAATGTGACCCATGGTAACTCCTTTATCAACTTATTTGATGTGATCCATGTCATTTATTTGATTATCTATGTGTCCAAGGGAGGAAAGTGTCTCATCTTGGTAAATGGAGGTGTTTGACTATAGATAGTATTAACTTCAATTTTTTTTTATTATGGATGAGATAGAGGTAGATGAGGGGATCATCTTGGATTTATTTATCAATGGTAGGATCTTGATCAAAGAATATATCAACTAGGATGTTAGTATCATAGATAGGATCTTGGTCAAAGATTGGATTAGCATGAACATCAAAGACTTTGGATAGAGCACATGATGGTGTTTAATCTAATGTATCTTGATCATGGACACAATCTTGATTAAATATTGGATTATTATGAATATCATGATCACACATAGGGGATTCTTGGATAAATTGAGAGATAAAATTTTGATCAAAGATTGGATTATCATGGATTTCATGATCATATATAAGATATTGATCAAGTATTGGATTAACATGAATATCATGGTCATCTATGGAAGATTCCTAGATAACTTGATCTTGATATGTGTGAGCTTGTTTCATCATGCTTTGGAATTTTTACTAATAAAGAGCTAATTGTTTTAATAATAGAATGTGATTTTGGATAATGATAGGGGATTATTTCATGGACTTAGGATTTTGGTGTGGTAATAATGGATTCTAGAGAGAAATATATTCGGTGAGCTTGATAGGTGGAGTACATGATGGTGAGAGATGTTTGGATGGTGTAGGATTAGCAATATGATAGGGTTGCCTAACTTTTTTGTATTGGAGCTCAATATCCTTTGATATTAGTCCTTAATAATATCCCTAAAGGTATCTTTATTGGATGGGTTTTTGGATTGAGACGTTCAATGGATTGTAGTGGTTTAAGGGATGAAGGATTGGGATAGGAGGTGGACGCTACAAGAATTTCTTGTATTGGTGATGGGGATGAGGATTTGTGATACAAATGGGAGATACAGTTTTGGGATATGATTTGGTGTTGAGGATGAATTTTGATGGAAGATAGGTTTCCCTTGTCAAGGTTATTATAAGGATGATCAATAGATATGCATTGAGGATTAGGGGTATAACTTTTTTATATTTGTCTCTTGATGTTTAGGACTAATCTATGGGTTCTTGGTGTTGAGGGTAGATGGATGGGTGACTAAATATTATGGTTTATTGGAAAGGTGGTTGTTGTTGATAAGTAGGTTTTAATATTTGGGGTTGTGTATATTGTTGTTGTTGTTGTTGAAATGATGCTTGTTAGGGGATAAATTGGGATGTATTTAGTGTGATGGGTATTGGTTTTGTTGTTAAAATTATGTTTATTGATGTTTTAATTTTGGCGGTATAAGGTAAGATGTGATATGTTGTTGTGATGATGTGTAAGACAAAATTGGGGTTAGTTGAGTAAGCAATGGCTATGGTAAGGAAAAGGGTAGTAATGATTGGATTAGTTTCTTCATGGATTAGGATGTTGTTTTAGGTTGAGGAATGTTTTTATTAATTAAAATGGGTTAGATTCTAAGGTGAGTGGAGTTTGGGTTTGGATGCAAAGGATTGTTATTCCTAGTGTTTATGAAGTATATTTTTTGGTCTTGGTGGATAATAATTGGTATCTAAAATTTAATGAGAGGTAAAGGCAAACAATCAAAGAATTTTTTGATTTTTGGAAAAATTAAACTAAGAAAATGATAAAAATATTAAAAAAAATAAGGCTTAAAGGATAAGGTCTCATTTTGGCTCCAAGTGGGGAGGTTATAATCTAATAATAACAAACACATTAGACAAAAAAACAATCCTAAAATTAATTAGGTAGGAGTTACTCCTAGTTTGGGTGCATAATAGAATTAACTACTAATACCATCTATTGATATGATGGATAGATAGGGATTTTTGTGTTGCATGGGATACCTTGCCAAGGATGGTCAAAGGATTATCCCATTTAGGCAGTGATTTTATTCCCTTGCACCAAACTAAAAGTTGGATAAAATTTGTTGTCTAGGCTATTATGAATTCTAAGGGAATCCTTCGTATGCCATAAGGGCATGCAAAATGTAATCCATGAATTTGAAAGTGTGAAAATGTCAAATAGTTAGGAGAAGAGGGTAACCCACCCTTCTCCTTCACTTCCATAAGGTATAAAGTTCTTGGGGGCTTAGCCTAAATGACAAAGTCACAACTTCCAAGAGGCATGTCTTTCGATTCACCCTGCTTTGCCTCTCCTCTCATTCTTTTTACTCTGCTAGAACATTGGAGTTGAGGTTTTCCCCTTGGTCATGAAATCCAAGGTAGGCCTCCTAAATTTTTTGGAAGAAGTTTTGTTGATTCCTAAGGTCATGTAAACATGCAAGAGAATATCATAAACACACACTCCTTTGGGATTAAAGAAATTAGCTATTTAATCATCCAAATTGAAATGTGTATGATTTATTATAATCCCTCAAAGCAATGGTTTGGAAAAAGACTCAATCCAGCAAAGCAAACACAACTTTTCTTCTAAATAGCCATCTTGCAAAACCAAGGCATTATAAGTCTTATGATTTTTGTTCTTTGTTTGGTGAAAGGTTGGTTCGTTTGTTTTATATTTTGATGGTGAAATGATGTTGCATTAAATAATCAATTAAAAGTATGAGAAAAAAAATATCAAACTAAAAAGCAAATTACAATATTAGATTTTTCATTAAATTCTGATAAGTTAAAAAACAAAAACAAAAAGGGAGTTCATTTGTCAAAGCTATGGTTTTTTGAAGATTTAAAATCAAAAACTTTGAGAAAATTTACTTGACTTTAGTGCATGATTTGAAGAAATGACCTATTTCATAGTGTCCGACTATAAACCATCTTTTCAATGCCTACAAAAATCAAAAATCCGATTAGTACATAAAAAATTATTATCATTTTGTGAAGGCATGTTTCAAAGAAAAGATGTATAAAAGGTGGCCAAGGACTTAGCCCTTGTGACCTAGCTCTTGGTTGCTAATGTGATCAAGGTGAGGTCATGCACTAAAAAAGTGCAAAGTTAGAGCTTAACCCCTTGCGACCAAGGGTTGTGCGAAGATATGGTAGGGAGCTAAAGGGTGTTTGGGTAGAGGTTTAGGAAGGATATTTGTCAATCATATGACAGAGGGATAGCAAGGTTGAAAAATTAAAATTAAAAATTGGCTCAAGTTTAATCATGTCGATTGCACAAATTAAATGAGAAAAACTATGTATATACCTATCAATGTGGGTTTACCTATATATGTCGCAGGGTTTTGTTGTGTCTACCATAAATTTATGAGTATACTACACAACATGCACAACATATACTATGAATTTAACTATGGTTTATGTATATATGACTATGGGATAGTGTATATCCTTGGAATATGTGGAATATGCATAGGGGATTATTAATATACAACGAGAGTGCAAAAATGATTATACATACAATGATTAGAGTATGGAAGACATGTGAGGGATCTAGGAGTATACATAGGAAATGTGTATATGCAATGGATATGTGAGTATACATAAATAAATATATAGTATAAGTTGCAAGAATGTGGGGATACAACACAAGAAAGCCAACAGACTATGCATTCTATAAAAATAGTTGAATGATAGATATACAATAAATATATAATAACAAAAATATAATAAATCTCACTTCATATATGGTATAGTTCTTACGATATGGTCATATAGAGTCTTGTATGGTCAAACAAAATTTTATACTACCAAAGCCCTTCAAACCTGCAAGAAGTCAATTTTGCTCCTACAAGAAAAATATTAAGTGTTATATGTCAATTTTCATTTCTTGACCCTTTAAGATGTAATTGTGACATCCATTTTATCCCAAGAGTCTCTTATAAAAAGTTGATTTCTAGAACCTCTCAAAAACACCTACAACTTGCAAGACAAGGAAGATTAAACATTCATAAACAACAATATTAGAGTAAAGGTTAGCGTGTTTAGGTTGGGTTCACTAAAATGTAAACAATGACATTGAAAAACAAGAAAGATAAAGAATCAAAAACATCAATGGAAATCAAATCAATTTCCTTATCTATCAATCCTACTACAAACCTCAAATGGAAACGCAACATCTCCTATTGGGAATATGGATGCAACTCAACAACATAACATTGTATTTGGATGATAATTGATTTCCACATAGTTGATTTGCATAAAGAGTGATTGTATGAAAGTGATGAAAGAATGATTGCATTTATAGAATTTTCAAGGAAAAATCATCTAGAAGATGAGGATGAGATCAAAGACTTGAGTTAACAAGTTGTGGAGTCAACTAAACTAAAAAATGGAAATTTGCTATTTCGAATTGATGAGAGAATAATAATGAATTGTTCAATTTAATTAATGGATAAATGTGAGGAATAAGTTTCCATTCAAAGACATTATCAATTGATGAGTGAAGGAGTTTCTAAAATGAGATGAAGTTAATTGGTTAGGGAATATAGAGTTAACTAATGAGACAAAAATGAAATTTTTATTTGAAAAATAGATAATTGGTTCTCAATTAAAATTAAATATTATTTAATTAAAAAAATGGATAAAATTAATAAATGATAATTAATCAATGATGTGATAATTAATAAATGACAATAGATTAAATTATTGGTAATTAATTAATGAGATGATATGATGATGATTAAAGGTTGGTGATTAGGATAATTAATTAATAATAATGATAATTATGGTTTGATGACTAAGTGAATTATTTTAGTCTACACTAGGAAAACACTATATTCTGGTATGTTCAAATCAGGGTGTTAAACCAAGAGATTGTAGGGATTCTATTAGAATTCAACTAGTTGTAACCATTGATGGTGATATTGCTAGGTTATGTTTATATGATTCATCACTCTTTAGGCCATGCTAGAAATGATTATGATTGAATCTACAAGTAGGAAACTTGGTACCTAGATGTAAATCAAGTGAAAATGATACTTACTAGTTTTAATGTTTTGACTCCTCTATTATAAACATCTATTTTCTATTTAGACTTAGGGTCTTTGGGCTCTCGCCTTTTTGGCCATTTAGATTTTTTATCATTTGGCCTTTTGGCTAGCCTTATCCCTTTTAATGTTTTTGGGTGTCAGCCTTATATTCTCTAGTGTTAATTGTTGTATCTTTAGGATAATATTATACTATAAGTTTTGTGTGTAAATTTTAGCAAAGGGTATGAAAGTGAGGATCTCTCACTTGGGTAACATTCACCATAAATAAAAATGGTGAATGCTTTTTCCTCTAAATGCAACATACATCTATAAAACAAGTAAATTATAACTAAACAAATGAAATGCTTATTTCTACAAGAATCATAGATTATTCTTTTAAATCAAATTTCTTGATTATAACCAAAACATGAAAATTGTATTACACATACCATACATAGTTGACTCCAAGGTCAAGCAATATAAAATAAATGAAAATAATCACACCACAAATGTGGGTGGATTGCAATCCATTACATAAAAGCCCTTAACCATAATTATAAATTTTCATATAAGGACTCAAGGGTCTTGAATTATACATCTGCAACAATAGTACATATGATAATTTACCACCTCTAACAAAATCATGAAATCCTTCCATAGTTTCAAATATGTTCCAAATATTTGTGGCCCTAACATTGGTTTAACACCACCCAACCATGTGGAACCTTTAGATCCACCCTTTTGAACTAGGATGCAAACTACTAGGTAGTATTTCAACTTGCACACCACACACAGACCTACAACACATGACTATCTCAAAGTAGTTAAGACATTATTGAAAACACATCATATAAGGAATACCTACACATGAGATTGGGAACAAGACACTGATCGAGCATATACAAATGGGTTCACAAGATCTCATTAGATTCATAATCTAGCACATAAACAAGGAAGGGAGTATCATAAGTACACTAACAAAGTGTAATCACATGGAACCACCAACCATCACAAAAAGGTTGAATATGTCCATCCAATGGGGTCCTCAAAAATATTGTCATTGATCTCTAGGATCAACCTCATGTCCTTCATAATCATATATCATTACCCACACGTGCATACAATAAAAAATTTCATATTTTAATCTTTTTATGTGTGAAATGTGTAATACCATTCTTTTAAATTATTTCTTTAATTACCACTCATTGAACTTGTCATCATTTACATTACAATGGATGGGGGTAAGAGTCCACTCCATTATGACCTAGAGACCTCACCTCCTAAGGAATTGTGCATTGAAATAAAATAAGAATGAAACATTAAATGAATCAAGTATAGGATACGAGGTCTGTGACCTCCCTACACTAAAAGAACGCATCCATGCTCATTGGTTTTGTAAGTGAATTTACAACATTGTCTAAATTGTCAACTTTTTGAATCATAACCTTAACATTCTCCACCATCTACTAAACAAAGTGATAACATAAATATGCTTCATATGAGGATGTTACATAAGATTCCTAGCCCAAATGATAACATTTTAACTACCACATCTAATTTGAACTACCTAATACTTAAAACCAACTCCTAAACAAAATCTATGTAACCAAAATACCTCCTTATAGGCATGTGTAGCAATCATATACTCTTCTTCAATAGTGGAAAATAAACTATTGGCTACCTATTACTCATCCAACTATTCGTACCACAATTTATAAAGAAAACACATAGCCACTAGTGGACCTCCAATCATACAAGTCACCTACCTAGTCTTCATCAACAAAGCTATGTATGCACAATGTCTTGCCCACATCATTAGAACCATGATTAAATAAAAAATAATTATAAGTTCCTTGAAAATATCTAAATACATTCTTAACAAAATTCCAATTCTTAATTCTAGGATTAGACATAAACCTGCTAAGAACTCTCACTGCTTCGATGTATATTTGGCTACAAAAATTATCATAAGACACATTATACATATACTTAAAATTATAATCTAATTTATGGCATGCATTCAATAAAATATTAGTGCCTAGATGTAAAGGAATAATCACTAGTCTACAGTCATGCATAGAAAATTGCTACAAAATGTTGTCAACATACTTGCTCTAACTAAGCCAAATCTAGTTGTAAACTCGACCATTGTTAATTTCCATTCCTAAAATAACTATTTTTTCCCTTAAATACTTCATATCAAATGCAACAAAAAGATAATTTTTAATCTCCCTAACCATCACCTTACTATTACTAATAAACATGTCATCAATATATAAGACAATGATTAGAATATAATCATGAATATTTAATATAAACACAATGATCTTCATTGGTTCTAGAAAAACCCAACTTCAATACAAATGTATTAAACTTCTAGTACCACATGTATGACAATTATTTCAGACCATACAATGATCATTTATACTTGCAAAAAAAAATCTCAATAAGATCCCTATGAAAGAAAGTAGTTTTAACATCCATTTTCTTTTCTTCAAAATCTCAATTAGTAGTAATAGAAAGTGGGAACTTAATGAAAGAAAGTTTGGGAAAAAGAGAGAAAAAATCACCAAAATAAACACCCTCTCTCTAGGAGTATCCCTTAGCCACTAGTTTGGATTTATACCTCTCTAACCTACCATCTACTCTAAACTTCTTGAATACACACTGGAAACTAGTGTAATTCCTTCCCTCAAACAAACTCATAAGATCCTAAGTGTCACATTTTTTGAATTTCATCATCTCATTTTGCTTCTCCTCCATCCAAGAATCACTCTTATCTGAAGGAAGAGCTTCCCTAAAAGATCTTTGTTTATCATCAATACATGGCAAAGTAGATACACAATAGAAATTTGGTGGGATATACTTATAAATTAGGTTTTGTTGTCTCATGGACCAGAGTAAGGGACTTCATATTCTTCTTCATGCTTAACCTACATAGAACTCTCATCTAAATCCTCTTCTTCCTCTCCATCTTCTAATCCATCATTATTTTTTTCAACATGTGCATCTTCTTACTTCTTGATCTTCGTCTCAAAATGTATTGTATTGCTTCTTTTTTCTTTGCTTGCATAGGATTTGAAAATACTTTAAGCTCCTTAAAAATCACATCCTTATAATAAATCATTATGAAGGTTAGAGGATTCTAAAAATTATAATCTTTTACATTCTCATCGTAACCAACAAAGATGCATTTCTATACTTTTAGATCTAACTTAGATCATTTTTCCTTAGGCATGTGAATAAAATCCTCAAAAAAAAATATTTTTAAATGCACAATAGAAGGTTTCTTACCTATCCACATTTCATAAGGACTCTATGCAAATCAAACAAGGAGATTAGTATATCAAGTAACAAGTATTACTCACAACCTTTGCCCAAAATCATTGATCCAATTGTGTACCACCCATCATACATCTAGCTCTTTCCATTAAGGTTCAATTCATCCTCACTATAATCCCATTTAGTAAGGCATAGAAGGGTAGTCTTCGACAAAACAATACCTAAATGTCCATAGAAATAACTGAATTCCCTAGAGCAATATTAATAACCATTGCTTAATCTTAAAGACTTTATTTTATTATCTAATAATTTCTCTATTAATGCCTTTAAATCCTTGAATTTGAAAAAAGAGAGCTTTAGAACATAAAAAATAAACCCAATTGTATTTAGAATAATCATCAATTAATGTAAAATAATAACAAGATTGTTAATTAATCCATCATCCTTGGACCAAACACATCCTAAGTGAATAATTTAAAATCTCTTTACTCTCTTACTTCCAGAAAAAGGAAAACTCTAATCATTTGGCTAAACACACAATTCTTAAAACAAATCCTAAAATCATTGTTCGCAACATATTTGTGTCAAGATGTACAAATGCAACAAATGCTTTTCAAGAAAATCTTTAAATTATACTACAATGTTAGTGTCATTCATCATGTTCACTATTCCAAGTGGATCTCCAATATAATCCACATATATAAGAAATTTACCATTTATTTTGATGTGTATGGATTATAGAAACATCAAGTCCACATACCCTAAAGATGACGAGATTGTCTATGCAACATACAAAACGGTCATTTGACCATACTTATTAATTAATTAAAAATAAAAATACAGTGCATTCTTTATTTTTAATTAATTAATAAATAAGGTCAAATGAGCTTTTTATAGGCTGCGCCGAAGACAACTCCCCCCTCCCATCCATTAATGCTATCAATTCAACTTCTAGCTATTAGAACGACTTCTCTAGATATAATCAAATATTAATTGCCCATTCAACCTAAAAACACGGAGGAAACCTACCATCATGCCATGATCCACATCTGACATGATTTGATTCATAAGATAGTCGAATATTATCTTTGATGAATTCATATCCAAATTCAAACATCCTAAAGATCATCTTCTTGATCACTGTATGATATATGAATGATCTCTAGGAAACAGATTGATGTGGATCTATTTCATCGTTGAAATGCCTAAATCTATATCCATTCATCAGATCTAAAAATTTCTTGAATAGGTCGGGTCTGTTAGATGATTTACCCGAGTTACCATAGCATAAACATAACATCAGCTCTCTTCTACGCAGAAATAATCAAATGTAACAATTTTAATTTCATGAGAAACTTCACGATAGTAACAAACAGATATGAAGCTTCGTCGAGACTTTCAACACTCATAAACTTTTGTTCGGTTGTTGAATCCCCGGTTAACTGTTAATATTTCTTTCCTAACAATCATTTAAGATTATATCTTGCAACAACAATTGCTCTTTTGTCATAATACGATCATTGGCTTCCAATTTACTGTTATAACTGTGAACATTCAGTTCTTATAGATATGCAACAATTATTGGTCTTCTGACATACAATGCGACTCTTTCTTCTTCAGTTCGAAAATACAAATAGTCACTGCTCTGCTATATTTGTAATAGCCATTTAACCTTGTACGTTGGTCCTTTGGTCTTCGAGGTTTTCAATAGGTATCTGATCTTTGAGACGGGCTACAGTAAGCCATATTGGTCATTGGACATTGCTTATAAACAATAGTCGTGTACATTTGGAACCAAAACAGGCATTAGATCTCTCAAGGCCATTTAGATTGTTGGGATTCGAAAAAAATGTATAAACAAGTCCAATCATTCATCCCAGTTTTCCAAATATTGTAAACTGTGTTATTTCGATTCACTTTTTGGCACATTTTGTTTGGATTATATTGAATAGATGGCAGCCCTGTATATGCTCTAGCATACCATTGGAGCCATGCAATGAATCTTATCTGTCAGTTAAACATTTATTTAATTGGGGTTGTCAGTCAGCATTTTGGAACTGACACCTTGATCCTGAATTTGGTGCTGACTATTAAATTACTTCATAGTCTCACAAATAAGCAATATAGTGACCGAGACAGATCAGAAAGTTACTGAAAGTGATTTGTTCTTTGACCTCAACGGTCTCATTCTTCCATGCTTGCTTAGTACCTACTTGTGTGTTACATATTCGTGAGAGTCCTAAAGTCTATTTTGGACTAATCACCTTGACTGATAATAATTCTCTGTTATTTGTACTCTTTAAGGTCATTCGTATGCATCCAGTCTACTCAAGGCAGAGCTGCAGGCAGTGGCAAAGTTGTGGTCCATTGCACCCGCCTTCTCTCACGTGCCTCCAACCTTTCTATGTGCAGCTAAACTTGTACAGCTTGAATTTCTTTAGGAAAGGCTGTAAGGTCAGTAATTTCATTCACAAACCATTGCCATCTCTGGATAGTAAGTTAGCGCATGCTTCTATCCCTTGTACATGTCCACCATCAATGTTGCAAATTTTGTGTAGAGTTATACATCATTAAAAGACTCAATTTTGGATTATCAATCTTATGAGTGGTGCATTTGTACCTGATACTTGAAATCCTTGGCCAATGTAATGTGACTTTGTGACAATTGTTGGTTGTTATGTCACCCATAGTTGCAACCATAGTTGGAATACTCGGCATTTGCAAGTACTCGGCAAGCCTGAAAAACTCGGCTTGGCAAAAACTCGGAAAATTCAAAGATAAGATGCATCCAATGAGTCAATAAATGAGTACATATAAGAAACAAGTAGTATTTGATTGATTTGAAAGAAAATTGGATACAAAATGGCATCCTCATGTGGAATGCTCAATGCGCTGATATGATAATAATCTGAAACAAAATGAAAATAGCAAATTGTTTTTGTAAAACTGAAAGTAAATACTACATAAACATTAATCTATTTCAGTTTTTACAAATTCACATGAATCACATCTTCTTCTTTCCATGTCTAGATCTCAATAAGGGACCGGAAGAGGGTCTAATCGTAGGAGTTTGCTCCTACTGTGCCTGTGGCTCAACCTCCATTCTGGATGTAGATCCTCTTGCAGCTGTTGGTGGTGGCACTGGCAATGACTCCTCCTCCTCAGGGTCATCCTCAAGGTCGTCCAATGAGAATGCAAATCCACTCTCCTCCATTGCTTGTCGCTCTAAATCATAAATCTCATCCTCAGTAAATAATGGAGGCTGCTCCCCTCCCCCTGTCCAATCACTGTATGGATCTATCTCACCCAAATCAATTGGATCATCATATGATATTTCCTCTACCTTTCTTATGTGCAATCGAAGATTATATTGCACATACACAAGGTCATTGAGACGTTTTTGAGTGAGTTTGTTCCTCTTCTTTGTGTGGATGGCCTCAAACAAACTCCAATTGCGCTCACAATTGGACGAACTACAAAGCTGGCTCAAGACACAGAGGGCAAATTTTTGAAGATTTAGGGTTTTTCCACCCCAATTTGTCCACCAAACATCTACAAAACAAACAAAAAAAGAGTTAGAAAATTGTAACTTGTAACTTGTAACTTGTAATTATCAAATTTTCATTTTTGTAACTTGTAAATTTCAAATTTTATAACTAGTGGCAGCCTAGATACTGCTCTCTTTGTCAGGTCTGAAGAGAAGAGTGCACCCCTTTTTTCTCTATAACTCTGCAATTCATTAACAATGTAGTCTGCCTCATCAGGTGTGGATGTCATCCGCTGAATGCAAGTAGTGAGGCCCTCCAAAACCTCTCTAATAAGATCTACATAGGTGCCTAAATGGATGAAACGAGGGTTCAAGAAGTACCCTGCTGCATGGATAGGTTGGCGGAGTTGATTGTTCCACCCCCTGTCAATAATCTCCCAAATGGGATCAAATTTGAGGCTGTCCCCCTTATAATAATTTTTAATAGCCTCCTTGGCCCTATTCAAGGCCTCATAAAGATACCCCATTGGGGTTTGATCCCCATCCACCAAGCCGAGCACTCTAACCAAGGGCTCTGACACCTACAATATAAATTTAAAAATGCAGAAAAAGATTAGAGTTACAATTTAGTAATTTACAAATTTACAATGAAAGACATTAACTTTAAGAAAAATGTTCAATTTGAATTTAGATTCAAACTCAAAGTTTTGAAGTTACCTTCACAATCTTTGTTGTTCTTTGTGCAAAGAGGGGGTCGAAGACAATGTTTTGAACTCTTTCTCCTTTTGGCTTCGAATAAGGTGAGTCTACCCATGCTTAACTCACAAACATTTGTTTCAAAGCCGTCAATGCACCAAGAATGCTTTGCAACGTTAAGAAAACCGTTACAAACCTTGTAACACTAGGTCTCACCAATTCTCTTCCATTGGTGTGCTCCCTCATCAAGTTGAGAACCCAAGGGTGATTGTAGATATATTTAGTGATCCTCCTTCCATCCTCTACAATCGGTGTGACCCAATCTAATTTTCCTATGTCCTCCAAAAGAAGTTCAAGGACATGGGCAACACACGGTGTCCAAAAAACTGTGTGGTGTTTATCTTGGAGGATTCTTCCTACTACCACATATGTCGCTGCATTGTCAATTATAATTTGCACCACATTTTCAAGCCCAACCTCCATGCACACTTGCTCCAACATTCTAGCCAAATTTTTTGCATTTTTTACTATGCTAGAGGCATCCACGGATTTCAAGAACACCACCTCATTTTTGCAAGAAACCAAAAAATTAATGATGGTACGGTTTTTTCCATCCGTCCACCCATCAGAAAGAATAGTGCAGCCATAGTTTTTCCATTCTTCTCTTTGTTCTTCTATCGCTGCCCTTGCCCTTTCAGTTGCATTAGAAAGCAACCTACAAGTACAAAGAGAAATTAAGCACACAATTTTAATTTGTCAACAAAAAAATAGCTTAAATTAATCATAAATTAAACTTACAAAACATAAATTAAAGAACATAAACTAACCTCCCACTCAAGTCTTTGTGTGAAGGCGCCTTGTAGCCTTTCCCTGCAACTGTCAATGCGGTCACCAAATTTTTCCAGTAAGGCGAGGTTGCCACATTGAAAGGGATGTTGTTGAAGTACAAAAAATCAGCACAAGCAACATCTGCATGCTCATGCACCTCCTTATTCCACCCAGTTGCCTCTAAAGAAGGTTGTGCACCAGGTGTGTTTCTAGGCACAAAAAAATCACCAATGCGTGAACCCGTGGCCCTAGGTGTTAATTAGGATCCTGCCCCTGGTACTCTACTAGAGCCAGAGGTAGTCGAAGGGATGGAGGTGGTGGTGGGTTGCAGCAATTGTCTTCGCACACATGGACCATGAAGAGAGCCCACTATGCCAGCTACTACATCATCATCATCATCTGACAGTGAATCAAAGCTGGCTGCAACACCTTGAGAAGAAGCTATGGTAGCTTGCATTGCTGCTTTTGCCCTCGCTCTTTGCACCTTTTTTTCTTCTGTAGTGGAAAGTATTGTATTCATTTGTCTTTTTATTTCCTCATTGGTGTTTATGCAAGCCTTAGCATCACGTCTAGGGATGCCTGCAAGGTGGTAATTGAGGTGATTGATGCCTCCACGGTATACATTTTTACATTTAATGCAATACACTGATCCAGGTTCCGGTCCTTCATATGCATATTTTCAAGCAGGATCTCTAGCTCCTGCTAGACGAGTGCCTACATATTCCCCACTCCCAGGCACAGATGGGGTTGAGGTAGGGGTAGAAGCGGATTCAGAAGCCATTATCAATTAACCTACATGCACAAAAGTGAAAGCACAACTTATTAGTTTTTTGATAGAAAATTTAAAAACAAGCTGAATTAGATTAAATCAAAATAGATTACTTTAAATTAGGAAAATCTAAACTAATCTAAGATTCTAAACATTTTCATAAAAAAAAATGGATTAATAAAAGAAAATAATAAACTAGGGTTACAAAAAATGTGAAAAAAATGTAAAAATCTGAAAATTACTTTAAATTAGTAACAAATGAAGCTAATATATGATTTTAAACATGTTTTCAACAAACAAGAAGAATCAAAATAAAAAAAATAACTAGGGTTTGAAGAAAATTTCAAAAAAATGAAAAAATCAGCAAAATATGTAAAAAAATCAGCAAAAAGTGTCACAAATTCTTGTTTTGATGAATCTAAATCTTCTTTTCAGCAATATAAATGTATTTAAATCTATTTTATAGTTGATTCATGATGTTTTTTAAACATACAATCAACAAAAATGAAGAAAAAATTTAAAAAAAAGAAAGAACAAGAAAAATCAGAAAACCTACCTGGAAATCCAATTTGCCTTCAAAATCCGATGAAAATCTCGTTCAAATCTCGTCTCCTCAGTGCAAAATCACTGAAAAATGGTGCAAAATTCTTTGGACTGGGTTTTAGCTCTGCCAAGAGTGAGAACAACTCAAAAAAACCAAATGAAATCAACTTTTGGCTGGCTGCGGACTTCATACCCAGATCGCGCGGGTTTTTTTAAAAACTCGCCAAAAATAGGCGAGTTTTTGTCAAAAAACGGCGAGTTCTTTTCGCTAATACTCGTTTTTCAAAAAAACTCGTGAGTTTTTGGCTAGTGTGCCAACTATGGTTGCAACACTCGTCAAAAACTCGACGATTGAAGGAAAACTCGCGAGTTTTTTTCACTCCCGAGTTTTTGGTGCATTTGTATTCCAAAAAAACTTGCAGTGTTTTTGGCAAAAATTCGCCATACTTTTGGTGAGTTTTTGCAAAATGTATGGGAGTTTTTGCAAAAACCTGCATGATAATGAGGACGCTCAAGCAGCCACTAGAAATCCATTTTAAGTTGTTTTTTTTTCATTCGTTTCTATCTTTGCACTCAACAAAAATCCTCTCCAAAGCATTGTGCACTCATTTGCTGCGATTTTGCATCCAAAAGATGAGATTTGAAGGGCATTTACATCGATTGCTTATCGAGGACCGCTACCTGGCACAGTATTTTGCATTAAATGTAAAAAAGTATATCGTGGAGGCATCAATCGCCTCAAATACCATCTTGCAAGCATCCCTCAATGAGATGCTAAGGCTTGTCCTAAAACCACAAAACAAATAAAAAGACATATGAATGTTGTACTTGTAGCTACAGAAGAAAAAAAGTGCAAAAAAAGAAGGCAAGAGTAGCAATACAAACAACCATAGCCTCTTCTCAAGGTGCTCCACTTGAGTCGAATGATGATCATGATGTTACTCAGGACATAGTGGGCTCTCTTCGTGGTCCACGTGTGCAAAGGGCAAGGCAACCCACCACCACCTCCATCCCTTCATCTACCTCTAGTAAAGCACCAGGGGCAGTCGCAGGACCTACATGCATGCATGATTATTTTGTGCCTAGAAACACACCTGGTGCATAACCTTCCTTAGAGGCGATTGGGGGGAATAGGGAGGTGCATGAGCAAGCAGACATTCCTTGTGCAGATTTTTGGTATTTTAACAATATCCCTTTCAATGTGGCGAGTTCTCCTTGCTGACACAATTTAGTCACCGCATTGACAGTTGCACGAAAAGGCTACAAGGCACTTTCTCGCACGAACTTAAGTGGGAGGTTAGTTTATGTTCTTTAATTTATGTTTTTTAAGTTTAATTTATGATGAATTTAAGTTATTTTTTTGTTTACAAAGTAAAATTGTGTACTTAATTTCACTTTGTACTTGTAAGTTGCTTACTAATGCAACTAAAAGGGAAAGGGTAACAGTAGAGGAGCAAAAAAAAAGGAAACAATATGGCTGCTCTATTCTTTCTGATGGGTGGACGGATGGAAAAAACCATACCATCATTAATTTCTTGGTTGCATGCAAAGATGAGGTGGTGTTCTTAAAATCAGTTGATGCCTCCCACATTGTAAAAAGTGCAGAAAATCTAGCTAACATGTTGGAGGAAGTTTGCATGGAGGTGGGGATTGAAAATGTTGTGCAAATTATAACTAATAATGCAGCAGCATATGTGGCAGCAGGAAGACTCCTTCAAGATAAACACCCCTCACTTTTTTGGGCACCTTATGCAGCGCATGTCCTTGACCTTCTTTTGGAGGACATAGGAAAACTAGATTGGGTCACACCAATTGTAGAGGACGGGAGAAGGATCACTAAATATATCTACAATCACCCTTGGGTTCTTCACTTGATGAGGGAGCGCACCCATGAGAAAAAAATGGTGAGATCAGGTGTCACAAGGTTTGCTAAGGTTTTCTTAACATTGCAAAGCATTCTTTGTTCTTTAACAGATTTAAAACAAATGTTTGTGAGTCAACCATGGATGGACTCAACTTATTCGAAGAAGCTGGAAGGAGATAAGGTTTCAAGCATTGTGTTTGATGCCCAATTTGCACAAAGGGATGTAGAGATTGTGAAGGTAACTTCAATTTTGAAACTTTGAATTTGAATTCAAATTGAATAAATTTTTTAATGTCTTTCATTGTAAATTTGAAACTCTAATCTTTTTGCATTTTTATATTGTAATTTGTAGGTGTCAGAGCCCTTGGTTAGAGTGCTCCGCTTGGTGGATGGGGATAAAATCCCAATTGGATATCTTTATGAGGCCATGGATAGGGCCAAGGAGGCTATTAAAAATTATTATAAAGGGGTTAGCCTCAAATTTGATCCCATTTGGGAGATCATTGACAGGAGGTGGAACCATCAACTCCACCAACCCATCCATGCAGCAGGGTACTTCTTGACCCTCATTTCTCCCATTCAGGCACCTACTCAAATCCTACTAGAGAGGTTATGGAGGGCCTCACTAATTGCATTCATAGGATGACACCCGATCTTGAGGTGGCAGACCTCATTGTTAATGAATTACAAAGTTATAGAGAAAAAAGGGGTGTACTCTTCTCTTCAAAGCTAGCAAAGAGAGCAATACACAATCAGCCACCAGGTATAAAATTTGAAATTTACAAGTTACAAATATTGATAATTTGATAAAATATGTTTTCAACTTTTGAGTTTTGACTTTACTTACTAGTTTCTAACTCTTAATTTGTTTTTTGTAGATGTTTGGTGGTCAAATTGGGGTGGAAATATCCCACATCTCCAACAATTTTCCCTCCATATCTTATCGCAGCCTTGTAGTTCGTCCAATTGTGAGTGCCATTGGAGCTTGTTTGAGGCCATCCACACAAAGAAGAGGAACAAACTAGCTCAAAAATGCCTGAATGACCTTGTATATGTGCAATATAACCTTCGGCTGCACACAAAAAAAGGTTAAAGAAATATCAGATAATCCAATTGATTTGAATGAGATAGATCCATATAGTGATTGGACAGGGCGAGATGAGTAGCCTCCATTGTTTTTCGAGGATGAGATCTATGACTTAGAGTGACAAACAATGGAGGGGGGTGGATTTGCATTCTCATTGGATGACATTGAGGATGATCCTGAGGAGGAGTCATTGCTAATGCTAGTACCACCAGCAGTAGGATCTACATCCAAGATGGAGGTTGAGGAGCCACAGCAGAGGCCTACGACTACACCCTCTCCCATAGTGAGAACTAGACATGGGAAGAGGAAGATGTGAATTTGTAAAAGCTGAAATATATTAATGTTGTGTTTACTTTCAGTTTTACAAAAACAATTTGCTATTTTCATTTTGTTTCAGACTATCAGTATCAGCGTATTGAGCATTCCACACGAGGATGTGATTTTGTATCTAATTATCTTTCAAATCAATCAAATATAACTAGACTCAGCTTGTTTCTTCTATGTACTCATTTTATTGACTCATTAGATGCATCTTATCATTGAATTTTGCAAAAAAAAGCATTTTTAATGAAGTTTAAGCAATTTTTTAAGTTGCCGAGTTTTTTCCGAGTTTTTTCGAAACTGTATTTTCTGGGCTTGCTGAGTTTTCGCAATTGGTGAGTTTCTCAACTATGGTTTTTATGTTAAGGAAAGAATGGGCATAAAATTGCACCCCATAGTCATTATGGATCATACTAATTAATTACTAGAACACAAAGCTGAACGTAGACAAGTATTGATATGAATGACTCAACAAACACTATGAAACAAACAATTTTTACAATCAAAACTAGCAACCATACAAAACTAACTTCAAGAAAAGCAAAATTTTGGAAACAAACCAATAATCACTGTCAACCATATTAACACTACTCATTGATACAAGAAGACACAAGATACAACAAGATTTGTTACAGTACCAACAACTGGCATGCATTCATATATCAATACACTTTAAGTTTAGAACACTTAAAAGAGACATTCATTCAGGCATAGTCAAATATTGATATAAATACTCCTTTTCAAGCAGGAAAAAAAGTGGCTCAAGATTGGGGCATATATTTTGTATACTTCTTTTTCATAATTAGAACAGGGTTTACTCACCAAAAAATTGAGCCAGATCAAATTACACTGATCCTGATTTGATACCAAGTATCAAAGCCATCATAGTACAAACAAACCAGACCAAACTACAACAGACCTGGTTCAGAACATTAAATAATAACGAAATTAAGACTTGGCCATCCTTATTGGACTGAAACAACATCCTGCACTAAATAAACAGAAATAACAGCGGGCACCTGTTAGCCAAAAGCAGAGATGTAAAGCCAAATACGAATATAAAGACCTATTCAACTACCAACACCAAACCAGCCAACTACAAATATAGAGTCCTATCCAGCTACCAATACAAGGCAGCCAAAAAAAATATAAAGACCTATCCTACTACCAGTACCAAACCAGCTGATTAGATGACCAGGTGTTACTCCCACAGCATGATCTTAGATTTGTAGGCTTTGATCCCAACATAGAAAAGCAGGAAAATTTACTTTACAGTATTAATGTTTGATTTGCTTATTAACATGCAAAGTGTGACTTCAACACAGGAATCTAGTAAATTGTGGGTGCATATACAAAGAACACTTCTGACTCAACATGAAGAAAAATATGGCATAGCCAAAGATATATTTCTTTTGGTGAGATTTTGGATATAGTGTACCACAGGCACAAGTATTGCAATCTGACCAAGTATAAAAGGAGAACAAAAATAGCACATTTGTTAATGCAATCAAAGCCTGATACATTTCACAGCTGTTTCAAAAAACAAGCCTTCTGGAAAATATTGAGAGAGTTCCTTCCAATAATGAGCTTTTCAAACTTTCTCAATCTTAAATATTGGTTGTTGGAGAGAGGAGAATTAAAAAAAAAAAAAGGACAAAAAACAACTTCTTTCTGTGCAGAAAAAAGCAGTATTTGGGTTGTATCATGGATTTAAACTTTAAGGTGTTCTTCCCATCATTGTTACTTTCTTGAATCTTAACAACCGGGGCTGTCTGTGGGCTGAATCCCTCAGAAAGGGAGGATAAAAGCTCCCTGTATGGGAGAAGAAACCGAACAAAAATGATGCCTCGTATAATAACTGAAGTCTGTGATACAGATAAGAATTAACAAGTTGGAAAGAGAATACACCAGAAAAAGTATCTTCAGATAATAGCCAAAATTCAACATACATATAGGAATTAACGAGTTGGAAACAGAATACACCAACAAAAGTAATTCTTCACATAATAGCCAAATTCTGGCATGTATATAGGAACTAACAAGTTGGAAAGAGAAGCCATGTTACGTATTTAAAAAAATTACTTAACTACTGTATAGATATAAAAAGAAGGCAATTACTCACTAGTAATTGCATTTGACATGCCTGGGGAGTTTGACAGGGCAATTTGACCTGACAAATGGCACAGTGCTCAAACCTGAGAATTCTGAATTACTAAGTAAAAAATGTGTCTAAATTAAGAAACAGACTAGGCAATTAAAAAATTAACAAGTTAAAATCAGTTTATTGAAAACCAGTGAGGAAAATAGAAACAACATAGTGTTTTCACTTATAAGATGGGTAAAAACACTTTTGGCACATATTGTTATTTGTCAAACAGAAGAACCAGAGCGCGTGCAAACAGACTTTTCAATTTATCGGTCAAAGGTCGATTCCAACATGTCAAACCTATCAAAGTGTGTTGTTTATTGGTTTTTCAAGTATCTCAATGAGTCAAGTCTTTCTGATTTAACCATTAGGACCTACATAATTTTTTAATTTCCAATTAAAACTATTTTGGGATTAATTCACATTGTAAGGCTTCAAAATTAATTACCAAGATTTGTATAAAGGCAAAACAGAATCGGGATCAGGGTTTAAACTCTTGAAGTTTTAACCTTAACAATAACTCTTTTTTCCTTTTTTAAAGCCATGTAAACTAGATAATAAAAGAATTTCTGACACTAGAGCCTAGAATCTGGAATTATTTTAGTTTTAACTTTTATATTTTAGGGTTTATGTAAAAATTAAAGGACAGGCCCCATAGTAGCAGAAATCAGGAAAAGCTCACAAGTAATTGTAGCTTGCCAGTTTTCCCATGTCAATTCAATTTGATGTGCCATTATACAGCTAAAATTGCAAAAAGAGAAAAACTTGTCATCTTTTCAAAAACCCAAGAATAACTTAATATAACTCAATATTCAAAAACACATGATTAACAATTGTTCCCCTTTTTTGCAGTAAATGGCAGTCAAATTTTTTTTCAATTTTTACAAATATTTCAACTTTTTTTATTTTGCTCAGTTTTCCCAGGTAATTTAATTTCATCTACACTTTTTTCATGCGTATTTTAAATGTAGTGTTCCTATGACTAGCACTATAGTAGGAGGATGTATACCAGGGCCTACAAGTTTAGTCGTAAACATTTTTATTCACATAAACCCCAAAAGCGATTAGGTTCCTTTCCAATCCTAGCCATAGCAGTTTTTGGAATCAAGCTTTTAACTAACAGTGCTGTGAAATAGCAACTTTGCATGGACCTAATACAAACCTGGACCCCGCTCAAACAAGTTGAAATGCAATTTTTGTAGGCATAAGTCAGACTGAAAAATAAATCATTTCAAATGGCACTTCACAAGCCTGTCAGGGCATGATTTTAGGTCTTGTACAGAGAAACACCGCTGATGACAAAAACCCCCGATGACAAAAACCCCCAAGCACTAATTAGTCTCAAGGCCTCGAGAAAAGTATAATTAAAAAGGTTAGGGATATTAGTACAATTGAAGCATACTCATGCAACGGCACAAGGTCCTCTTTTGCAACTGGAACTGTAAAGGATGAGAAGCAGAGGAAGAAGTATTGCCCTTCAATCCTATCCTACAAATATCTCTCATTCAAATGCCACTATTCTTTGCATAGAAAACCTAATATTAGGGGGGGCAATATCAATGCCTTCTTTGCACCCCATATTACAACTATTGCTCAAAGAACCTTGGAAAACATTAGATGAAAAATAAGGATGCCCATGCATAGACTAGAAAGACTATAGCCAATTTTTTGCACTATTCCAGAATCCCATTCCATTTTACAAGGTGACCCTATGACCAACCTATATTTTATGGAACCACTGGTCTTGGTCTCATCTTTCGAGCCTCTTTATCATGAAGCCCTTGGTTTGGAATGCTAAAAGATTCAATGAAAGAGGTGGATAATGTTGATGCTAATCACCATAAAGAATGGACAAATGCAGATTGGTGGACTGTGAACAAATATAAGAAATCAAACATTGATTAACTTCCTAGTGGCTTCATATGAACGATTTGTCTTTCCTAAAATTTGTTGATACTCAAACCAGATAAAATCAGTTCTTACACTTTTGCAGCATGTTCAATGAAGTTGTAAATGAAGTTCAGATGCAAAATAAAGTGCAATTTATTACATATAATGCTGCACACAGTGCAGCTTCTATCAAGCTTCCAATGGAGAGGTTCCTGACCTTATTTTTGAGCCAATGTGTGATGCATTGCATTGATTTAAGCCTTAAGGATGTTGACAAAATTCAATGGATTAAATATGATCTAGAGAGGACAGAAATATACAATTACATTTACAACCATAAAGGGTTCTCAATATGACTATTACTTTTACTGACAAAGAAGAAAGAGCTTGTTTTCGAGGGTATGACCAAATTTATCATCGGCTTTATTGCCTTTCAATAATATTGGTTAAAAAAACTGAACTTCAAAAAGTCCAGTTTTTCCATTCACTAGCAGAGAAATAGGTTTTTAATGTCCACAAGCCAAAGACAGCCCATGGGACAGCTGACCCAAACATTTTATCTTTTGGCAATGTTAATCTTCTATTATTTATCTTGATGATGTATTCCACTGTTTTCTCAACCTTCCCCTCTTTGAACAGATCCTATAACAAAACCACTGTTAAAGTATCCATATATTTGGCTTAAATGTCACTAATGGGTTCACACTTCTATATAAAATGTTCCTCTGATTCAGCTGCCCCAACTGTGCCCTCTCCTCCCATTCTTCTTTTGGTCTCTCCCATTTTCCTTACATTGAAGATGATGTGAGTTAATCCTCAATTGGGAAATGAGCATATTTTCTCTCCAATTGATATTTGCCCCGATATAAGCCTTTTGGTGGCAATCATATGTAGGTTTTAATTCATCAAGATAATACTTCCTCTTTCTCTTTGATGCCTTTTCACACATAGCCATGCAAAATTTAACCATGACAATTGTCCTTATGTCTTTGTTATTATTTGGACATGCATTCAGGTTGATATTCCATTTGTTCCTCCATTTGTTGTTTTGGTTCATCCAAGTCTTCTTTCTTTCATTCAAGATGTTTTTGGTACCTAAAATTAGGGTTTCCTATTTTATTGGGGTTCTAAAGCATTTTTGAAGGCCTGTATGTTAGAGTTTCTGATGCATGTTTGGTGGAGTTTTCTGGGTTTTTGGAGAGCTTTGGAATGATGTGACATGCATTTCCATCTAACAACCTTTTTCGGAACTTGCTATTTTTAGCCACACATTGGAGTTTCGAGATTTGGATTGCAGATTCTTTCAAGGTTTTTAGAAAACTTCGCAATGATATAACATGCAAAGTGAGTTAAGCAACCTTTCAGAATTTACTATTTTTAGTAAGTTATATTTTTAGCAATACTCTGGTTGGCAGTAGCACAGTAAGCTTTCTACTTTGAGCAAAGCAATTGAGTATTCCTAAATTTGGCTTTTTGAGGTGTAATTTTGAGGAATTGAATTATTTAGAGTTATTAATGTTATATTTTTAATTTGACCCCTTGGCCTAGCACAATGACTTAATGATGTTTTAAAATGGGGCCCTTGAGGGTGGACGCCACATGAGGAGATAATATTAAATAATTCTAAGGTTGAAAATGCTTTGGGATTTTGGACGCCACTTTGGAAGATAAACTTAATCACTCAAAAGTTTATTATTTCCTAGAAGCTTTGGACTCTAAAATCAGGAAGGTGAAAATGTTTTTTAAAATTAAAATATTCTCAAAAGTAAGAAAGGGCATCCCATCTTGAGAAGCTGAAGAGTCACTTAAAAAAGCTATTAAAAGAGGCCTTTGCTCTCTCATTTGGTATCTATTGTTTATCATATCTAAATGTTGTTGGATTGATTTCAGAACCTGACTACGGGGGAGCTTAGTTTTACACCATTCTTTGGGCCTGAAACTATGGTTCCCTAGATGGTCAATTGGGAATGTGTTTCATTCAAAAGTGCATATTGTGCTTCAAGTTGAAGATAATTGGTGATTTTTATCAGTTTATGTTTGTTGGTTCATCCATGGTTGAAGATGATTTTGGTTCATAACTTGTGTGATTTTATTTTAGTTATGGGTATTTGCCCCATTGATT
The DNA here is from genome assembly GCA_007258455.2 of Sequoia sempervirens. Taxonomy (NCBI): domain Eukaryota; kingdom Viridiplantae; phylum Streptophyta; class Pinopsida; order Cupressales; family Cupressaceae; genus Sequoia; species Sequoia sempervirens. The sequence continues at coordinate 360,964,253 of VDFB02105785.1, forward strand.
TCCATGCTATAGGCAACCCTTACTGCCAATTCTCAAATTTTTTAGTGAAGACATCATTTTATTAGAAGAGGTCGCCCTATTTCTAGGGTTGTACCATCTCTTGGAGGAACATTGGAATTCGAGCTTGGTCTAAGGTGGCTTCTTTGCATTGTTCATCTTTATGTGTTGGTCACCCTGTCCTTTGGGAGCTGTGATGTAAGTTTGGAGAGCTTTTTTGGAGTTTTTGGTGAGTGAAATAAGCAGTTTAATGATTGCTTGCTTGCTAGTCTGTGTTTAGGCTCATTGGAATTTTATAACAGACTTAGCTCTTTCCAAGTTATGCTTAATTTTTGGGGCGTTTATGCTTCTAGTTCATGTGTATGCAATTTGAAGGAGATAGAAGTATTTTGGAAGAAGATTTGAACAACTTAGTGAAAAGTTTAGTTGCTGGTCTTATATCAGACCTGATTATTTCTCTAATCATGCTTTATTTCCTGGTCTTTCAACTCACATTTGCAATCAAAGATATTGCATAATCTTTGCAGAAGTTTGGAGCAGATTAATGTTGCATATTCATTGTAATAATCACTTTATTCTTGCAGATAATTTGTATTGTAAGGCTGAAACAGTAGTACTATTCAGTTACTTATATTTCTGCAATTACTTTTGATTTAATTCAAAACATTGTAACCCCTAGATGGTTTACCGTCAGTGTGGAGGAATAAACATTGTAACTTTCATATTTCACCCATTGAATAAGTGGAGTATTCCCACTGCTTAAGTGGATGCCTGCTGCAAAGCAAATGAATTGTTCTTTAATGTAATATCTTTCACCCCACTGAACAAGTGGTAGCGTGGAATCTTCATGGTCGGTTCTTCGCCTGCTTACATTTCCAGTTTGTAATTCAAATTAAGTTGTTACTAAGATCCCAACGCCATATGCTATCACCTTGCCTTTCAAAGGATCTTGGTGAACATTCTTGGCGAAGGTTACTTTCAATTGCTTTAGATTTTGAGCTAATCCTTAACAGGTACTTGTTGCTGAAAAAATCCAAAAAAAAAAACTAAGGGGCATATCACAGTACCTTAGCTATCTATTTGCCTCCACCTGCTCAATTTTTTTCAAATATCCTAGGAGGTGAACCTAGCAGCTGCCTCAATGGAGAGTTGCCTTATAATCAAGCAGTTTCAAATTCTCTCTATTTGTCTGCATTTTATTTTTAATCTGCTTCTAGCCCACTCTTCATACCCATATAACACAATCATAATTACTAGACATCTCTGCCTTCTACCTATGAAATTCTTATTCATGATCTCATCCATTAAGAGAAGACTCCCACGCATTTCGTTGATGCACAAGGGAGTCCATTAAAGCTATGTGGTTGGACGAAAAACAAATGCTCTCACAGTGTTCATTCTTCCCTGTTTGTATCATCATTGCAACAATACATTATTTCGAAAAAAAATCAGGGGATAATATATTTTGGATTACATTTATTAATTGTATTTAACTTTCATTTTTTGATAATTTTACAATTTTATTGAGACCCAGAGAAGTGGTGTATACAAATATCTGACACTAAAAATATCTGCAGATTGTATATGATTTTAGTCTTATTGATTTACTTCACCATGTTGCTTTACGGTCTTAAAATGAATTTGGAAGGAAATCGGATAAGAAGTGTCTTGTTGATAGTTTACACCAGTCTTAATGCTTGTCCATTTCTCATTTATCCGCTATTCAATGCCTATTTCACGGGCAATGTAGCGGTTAGTTTTGGTGATTCAGCTAAGATTCACTTACAGCAAAGGGAAGTAGATTTAATTATTTTGCTGTTTTATAACAGCCATGATGTATTATTTATGGAATTATTCTGAAACCGATTATGCATGATCAAGTTGTGCATGTATAACGTGATGAATTAATTTGTGGCATAAAATCTAGTATGACAATGTCCTATGCTCGGTTAAACATTATGTAAATTAAACCTTTGAGCAATGGCCAACATGCACATCTGCTAATATCCTCGCACCCCAAGAGTGGGTTGTGACAATGCCATAAAATTGTGAGATTTGTTTCACGTTGTAATAGCCATATAAATATACAAGAAATGCAGTTTCCATGTATAAGAGAGATTTGTCAGAGAAAAATAAAACTGCCCCTTTTGGGACTAGGACGCATTTTCACATGCTATTGAAGCTCTTCAAACAATCAAAATAGCATTTGCCAAACACGTGTGCTGAATTTTTTGTTGTAAGTAATATGCTTGATATTGGGTGAAAATGAATTCAGGTGCAAAGAAATAGCATCTTAAGAATTAAATCCAAATTTTAATTTACTTATGTTGTTCACAACAAAATAATAAATATATATATAGATTTCCCAGGATACCATGTAAGACACTTCACTGCATGCAATTCTACCATTATCCTGAATATCAATCAGATGCAAGTCGCATCATGTCCCAAATGCAATTTGCCCAGGAGCAAATCTATCAAAAACCTCCTGGAGGAGGAGAAATAGGATTCCAGTGATTGGTTGAACTTGATCCCAAATTTTTTAGCACTGTTGAACCAGTTTTCTTCAATGAAATTTCTAATTCAAACAATATCATAAGATTGGACTCTGCCACATGGAAATATCACTGACAAGATCTCGAAGTTGGTCTATAAGAACTTTCAAATGATGATTCTTTTTTGTAACCTCCTGCAAAGAACAAGAATAACATCATTAAAAAAATTGCCAATGAAAAAAGCACCTTGATTAATGTAGTCCACAAATGCCAAAATAAGGACTCAAATCTTGTCAAGTCACAAATCCTTGATTTATTAAAAGCGGCATTTCACCAAATAGCAGCTTTAGGGCTCCGCATAAAACTAAAAGGAAGCCTAATTTTCATGTGCAGATGGCTCCATTACAGTATTTCAAGGTCATTACAGTACCCACAAATAATTTTGATAAGACTTTATGCAAATAGAAGGATACTGATGGTCATCTGGTTAGATTTTTTTAACTAATATGTTAATTGGTACAACCTAAAAGATAGAAGCAGATAACTGAAAGTTTTGTGTTTCAGGAGACCATTTTGCAGCTTACAGCTTCATCTTTTGAACTTTTCCTCTGAAGCACATGCAGAGAAAATTACAGTAGTCCCCCTCGATGGAACCACTGCCTAAGAAATAGTTTGCCTTTTCTCTCAGAGGTGCACATGTAAAATGCATATAATTTGATGGTATCCATATACCTCACTGCACATGTCAAGTATTAGACTAGTTAAGGCTACATAACAGAAATAGCTACCAAAAAGCTTTTAAATCCCCTTCCTCTAAGCCATTGCTTTTATCTAACTTGAGTGTTCCACAAGAGTAGGAATAAGCATCATGCATTCAATTTCAAGATATTCTGTCCTTTCTTCGATATCTCATTTTAGTTCAGTCCCTAGATGATAAATCATAAAACCATTATAAGTCTAAACAAATGCAACATTTACACCCACAATTTTACTGTAGTGAATCTATGGAATCTAATTTGCATGTTAGTCATCTCTAGGCCCCCTATATTTTATAGCAAGACAAGATAAGAAATTTTCAAAAGTCCCCTAAAAGATGAGCAGATTACAGGTAGATTTGCTGGCAAAGAACATAGCAACCCTCACTAACTACATACTTGCCCATACAAAATAGAAGCATAAATATTAGTTGGAATTTTATGCATTCACGCACACACACACTAATGAAAAATGTATTTTAGCATGGAAGAGAATTTGTTCAAGGAACTTTTAAATACATGCTGTATAGAAAAAAGGTTTCATTGAAAAACAAAGACAAGTTAAGTCATTCTGATACACCATTGAAGGACATATAGGATGTTCAATTCAGGCAATGATACTCAAGATTTTTGCACTTACCTCACATGGATTAGAGTCTATGACTATAAATCCAAAGGTCTTGATCCTTTAAAATCACTCAGTGTGAAGAGGTGTAGCAATAATACAAACAGGTGACAAGAGGGTGCATTTGGTTATATTTTTCCATTCTGTATAAGTTACTTTTCTAGTGGAAAAAGGATTTGGCTAATTAGTAGTGAAAATGACACTTTTTCTTGCAAATCTTTGGAGGTGGAGAGTGCTTCTTTGGAGAGTAGCAACTTTGTGTTGGTTATCTAGCAGGGGTCCACATGGATGTGTCCCCTGTCCCGTGCATGACATCCTAGACATCCCCCTATTGGGAGGGTACATAGGTACACCCTTTTGTCTCCAAGACAACCTAAGGGAAGTCCAGTTATCTCTTAACCATCCTAGGGAGGTTAAGGCATCCCAGACAGGAGAAAAAAAATCAGCCATTAAAAAATGAAGAGAAAATCTTTGCTTAAATCTAAACCTAAAAGGGGGACAGACCAAGGTGCCCCAACCAAAGAAAAAACTTAAAAAAACCCTAGCCCATGCTCTTTTACAATGCCTAAAGAGAATAGGAACAAAGATAAAAAGAAAAAGAGAAGAGGAAGAGGAAGAGGAAGAGGAAGAACACAAACTCCTTGAGATATGTTCCTAATTCCCATTGACCATTGATCATTCGTCTTCCTATTTTCAAGCTTTTATTTCAAACGAAATCATCCACAAAGCTTTTTTTTCATAAATACTGCAACACTAAATAATACTAAATGGAAATGCAACTTCTGTAGATTATCTGCTTCTGCACCTTGTGCGACCTGAAGTAGGAAAAACACTAAGAAAATCTATGTTTGTAGCAACAAAATATTGCTTTTATCTTTTAGTTGCAATTGGCCAATCAACTAATGTCTTAGGAGTCTTAGATAGATCCAAGGACTGCACCTTCTGTATATCCTTGTTTATGCTCATGCAACTTAAAGTAAGAAAAGTAAGTGGAAAATCCTTGTGTTTGTAGCAATTAGTGATTTAAAAAAAAATTTGCAATGGGCCAATCAAATAATGTCTTAGGAGTCTTAGATAGGTTGCAACTCAAAGAAGGATTGCACATCTTGTGTTTTCTCTACTTTATGCTGTGCAACCTGAAATTAGACAATTTGAAGGAAAATCCTTGTGTAAAGCTAGGAATTGTCTCAAGTCCTTATTTTAAGTGGTAAATAGTAAGCTTAATTTTGTTTTTGTAGTGTCTGTATGAGTTCCATTGGCTTAAGTGACAATATGGAGGAGTCTAACATGTTGGGTAATCCAGCAATTAACAGGGGAAATGGGGGAAGGCAGCCAAAGAGAAAACTCAATACTTCATTTGGGAATGCTATGCATTTTTATTGCCGTTTCAAGTTATTTGAAAAGTATGCCAAGGGTCCATTAAATAAGACGGCCCCTTAAAGGAAATTTGTAATAAGAATAGATGTCAACAGAACAATTAATTCAAGGGGAATCACAGATGGAAATGCCATATTTGTCCACTTGAATGCCATGACAACATTACTAGAGTGAATGCATACCTCTCACATATCCCTGGTAAAAGGGTTGGGGCATGTGGTGAGCTCTCACTTGAACAAAGGATTGAGATAGTGAGA